>BGPT01000558.1:56140-130112 GCA_003297045.1 Symbiodinium sp. clade C Y103 | reverse complement strand
TGAGAAACGTCGGTGGGAGATAGAATTATATTCTCCAAAAGCAAAATCTCAGGAACGCTGCCAATGAGGTAAATTCGTGCTTTTCGACAAGCAATGGTACTGTCACTTGTGGCCCATGCGCTTCAATCATGATGGGCTGGGTATGTTGGGGCGGGGCGCTGTGATCTACTAGTGGTCTCCACTCCGAAAGCCTTAATAACGACAGCAGCAACAACCCTCCGGGCCAAAGTTGCAAACTGCCGCGCGTCTGCAAGTCATGCGGCTGCGGCGCTGTTTCTGGCGCCCAAAAACCATAGACATTCTGGTCTCGTGATTTGGGGCCCTGATAGTATATATGCATAGAGTATAGAGAGAGAGAGAGGGCAACCCCAAAATAGATAGAAAAGTTGGAAATCTGGAAAATACTGAGATGATACCGTCTGCAACATCTTGGAAACGCTTTTCGGCATCTTTTTGGGGGTAGCTACAATACTGTACCACGAAAAAAATCTCATGGTAACCCTAAAATGTGGTTGGTCTTACTATCATTCCACCATTGTACATCCCATGGTATCCCATATTGTACTACTCTACTGTCCAATATAATATGCATAAGCCCTGGATATTCCAAAATACACCGTCTACACTATACTATTGTACCATGTATCCGCATGTGCTTGGTTTATAGTCCCCATATTTTTGGGTCTCGTCAAATCTCAGAGTCAGATCCACCACGCGCATCCTAGGAGGACCATCCAGCTTCACGGGGGTGGAGTCCACCTTGCGAGAACTGATTCGTTTTGGATCCACGTCGCTATTGAATAACTCCAATAAGTGGAGTTTATATGATTTGTTATGAGTTTATGATAGATATAACCTAGACATATTTAGATTGTCTATAATTATAATTATAATGGGGATATAAACCAACTTACACGTCATCCAAGATCATCCAAGTCTTCCAAGAGTTCCATGATTTTCTTTGGTCATTGGCGAGGATTAATCTGCAAATTAAAATACAAAGTGGAGAACAAAACACATTTTGGCAAATTTGACAGAGTTTGTTGGTTATATTTGTGGTGTATTTCCAGTGAACTTTGATAGATGCCAGATGCACTCTGTACTCTGAAATGGAAAAGTCGGATCTACAATTTCTGGATTTTCCAGTGCTGATGCGTCGACCAAATGCAGAATACTCGTAGACATGAAGATCATGTCAAAACCATGGTGTCACTCATGTTGATGTATTTGGGGGCCCTGCCGTTCTACAAAGGGCTGTTACAGCATATGTGGTGATGTCAATGTACTGGAATGCTGGAAAAGACCTCTCGAACAAAAAGACACACTAAAAGCAAGAGCAGAACTGACTATATGAGTGGCATTGTGGAAATTTTGAGAATTGCCTGCAGAATCGTGAATTCTGCATTTCCACCAAGATATGGAAACGCAGAAATTGGCTTTCAAGAGATAGATCCCACCTTGGGAACCACGTTTTATTCCATTTGTATCCATTCCAACCGAGCTCATCTCTTCCAGCTGACACGAATGTACATAGTTTGTAAATCAATGTGAATCATCAAAATATGTTGTTATGGATGTTAATCCATTCAATACAGTAAAATCATTGCTTTTCAACCCCTCCCAGTTCTCCAATCATGTTAAAAATGTCCATTGAATTCTTGCTGCAACCTTTCGGGATTTATGGATTTGAACATGATTGAATCTTGCTTAAATCATGAATTATTGCTTAAAACATTTCAATCATGTTCAAATTATGGATTAAATCATGAAATCCCCATTGAATTATTGCTTAAACCATCTTTACAGCCCCATCTTTGCCGGTAAATCCCACCCTTTTTTGACCGCTGGCGAGCCACAAGTCCCTCGGGCCATAAACTCTCCAAGTCTCCCTGGACCTCGGCGATTTAGCCCGAAAATCTATGCCAATGTCATAAATTGATATACTAAATATATATATATATGTATATATTTTATATACTACATACAACAGATATGTGTATATATATATAATATCCTATATGTATAACATAAATCGTATGTATAATATTTAGTTTCATGAACTTCATGGCTCAACTGCCAAGTGTTGCTTGCGTATTTACAGATTCGATTCTATTAAGGATGATGAACCCACACACACACACATACACACACTACCCAGATCTTTTTGATTGCACAGAAATGGTGAAGCCTGTGCATTCGACTACTTCTTCGAGCAGCACCACAGCCCAAAAAATAATTTACCAGTATAGACTTTTCCGACAAAATTTGACGTCTTATGACTTCTCTATCTTTTTTGGTGGGTTGCTATGTGGGGAGGTTCCACTCCAGGGTAGGCCGGGCACGCCGCAGACCGAGACCCGGACCGAGACCGACCCGACCCGGACCGGACCGGCGCGAAAACAACAAATAACAGAGTTTGACTGTTTTAAGTGAAAGCAAGTGCTTCGCAGACACGAGGAGACAGACAGGCATACAACGCATGCCGGCACAAGGGGAAATTCTACTCATCAGCCAGAAATTCTCAAAAGAGTTCATTTTAAGGCTTTCAAGTTGCAGAAAACACAAAAAGAAAGGTTTTGAGAAACGGTTGTAGGATCGATCCCTGGTTGGTCCGTGCCGTTTCTAGTTAGTCATCAGCTGGAAAGCAATTTGGATGCGTGCAAGCACGGAGGATTATCTAAGTTGTGTGATGACACCTGAGCCATTCCCTTGGCAAGAATTTCTCAAAAGAGTTCGTTTTNCAGAAAACACAAAAAGAATGGTTTTGAGAAACGGTTGTAGGATCGATCCCTGGTTGGTCCGTGCCGTTTTTATTTAGTCATCAGCTGGAAAACAATTTGGATGCGTGCAAGCACGGAGGATTATCTAAGTTGTGTGATGACACCTGAGCCATTCCCTTGGCAAGAATTTCTCAAAAGAGTTCGTTTTAAGGCTTTCAAGTTGCAGAAAACACAAAAAGAATGGTTTTGAGAAACGGTTGTAGGATCGATCCCTGGTTGGTCCGTGCCGTTTTTATTTAGTCATCAGCTGGAAAACAATTTGNGAAAACACAAAAAGAATGGTTTTGAGAAACGGTTGTAGGATCGATCCCTGGTTGGTCCGTGCCGTTTTTATTTAGTCATCAGCTGGAAAACAATTTGACGTTGGAATACTAGTTGCACCGCACAAGGCGGTGGCGGAAGTTTCAAGACGCTACGCATATTATATAGTCATATAAATCTAGGTGTTTCTAGGTCTAGGTGCTCTGAGAAGAAGGATGAAGGCAGCTTGGTTAAAATCTAGCAACCTTCACCTAAGGAACTGTCGTTCAGCGGACCTAGGGGGAATCGATCCTTGTGCCGTTTCTCAAAACGGTCATTTTCCAGCTTTTCAGCCGTTGAAAAGCTTAAAATGAATGGTAAAGTTCTTAGATACGCCCCTCTCGCAATGTTTGGCCATCCACACGCTGAAGGCCAATCAGCCCAAGAGGATGCCCTAACTTATCCAAAGCCAGACTGTGTCGTGTGGTGTCAGCCTTAAACTGCACGGATGCATGGACAAGACGTAAAACTTACATCCAGCTCTTCTGCAAGCCTCTGACAGAACCTGGTCCAGAACCCGGCCCGGACCGGACCCGCCCCACAGACGCGCACCCGACCCGGACCGGACCGGGCCAACCCTGCACTCCATGGTGCTCCCCCAAATCATCCAAGTCACCATGACTTGGTATTGAAACCCATGATGACTTAGGGGATCCCCCATTTTAAGAACCGTCGATATATCAACATCTAGGGTATTCACCAATATATATATATATATATCCCATTCATATTCCATCATATCCCCATTATATCTCCATTTAAGCACCATGTTGATTGGTTAAATCTCCCACAAACATTTGACAAAACCTGGGGCCCCCCCACAAGCTCTCGCAAGCGCTGGATGCTCTCCTTGGCATCGTGGCAAGTCACGGTGGGAATGGAATGGATTTTTGTTTGGTTTCAATGGACTATACTTAGACAAAATATCTGGGTTTTAGATGGTTTTAGTATATACCGGGTTTCAATATGTTTGAATGGATAATTTTCTTCGTTGGGCTTTTGTTTGCGTCTGTACTGGTAGTTTCCTGTGTGTTTCAATGGTACACAAGTGTGCGTCAAGTGATCGTCATTGAGAATCAATACTACTCTCACAACCTTGGCGAACGGCTGTGGGTACCCTGGGTTACAATCCATCCAATTTTCAGAGAGTCACGAAGAAAGTAAAGCATGAATTCTGAACTTAAAGTTGGGATATGTTGGGATGCCAATCTACCAACTTACCAGTAAATTAACATAGACCCTGGCATTCATCGGGGTTGGAAGATCAGTGTCCATTGAAAAAACATGGTGATTTTCAGGGTATATGTTCATGTACCAGAGGGTACATCCCATTACATAATCCCCATGAATCACTATAAAATTCCATTGTTAGCAATGATTTGCAATGACTAATCAGTATATTCCCCATAAAATCTCATTAAATCCCATTAAAATCCTATAAAACTCCCATTCAAGTCCCCTTAAAATCGTTTGGGGATGCTTGGGGTAGTTTCGGTACCAAAACGTTTCCACCGTGATTTCCACATCGACCATCTCCCAGCGGAACCACGGGAGCTTCGCGCCACCAAGCGGCCAAATTGATGAATTGCTGCAACACGACAAAGCCCTGACAGGGGAACTAGGGTGAACCAAACTCATCAATATGTTGCTTATATATATATATATATATGTACATATATTATATACAATATAGTTATATACATGTAATATAATTGATACTGTATATGATTCTATGTGTATATACACAGGTATATGCGTCTGATATTATCTGATCTTGTAGGATGGGATTACCGCCCATGCCAAGAAATATGAAAGTCATGGATTTCAGTATGCAATTTGTATCCATTTAAAGAGATGGGCCATAAAATGTGTTTGGAACAGCCAGGCAGTTCTGGTCTTGGGGAACACTGAGTCACCAAACTGCGGTGGATAAATCGCTGTGCCCAAGCCATCGCAACCTGTCCCACACGAACCACGCCCTGGTGGATGTCTTCCCAACCTTGGAGACCAAGCTAAGCACGCAAAGCACACGTGAAATATCATTCCATGCGAACATGAGACATCGGCTCTGCAAAGACAATGGCTGTCAATGCTGTTGTTAGCAGGATGACGTCATGGCAATCAAACTAAAAACGCACACTGCAAACGTCAGCAAACACTGAGTCCCATGTGAAAGTGTGCATACGTAAATTATATATACTGTATGTATATGTGCACATACCAATAATATGAAAAAATATACATTAGATATCATATGATATCATCATATACAAATGTGGCATGAACATCGATATCAGTAGTAGTAGTAGTAGTAGTAGTAGTAGTAGTAGTAGTAGTAGTAGTAGTAGTAGTAGTAGTAGTAGTAGTAGTAGTAGTAGTAGTAGTAGTANGTAGTAGCAGTAGTAGCAGTAGTAGCAGTAGTAGCAGTAGTAGCAGTAGTAGTAGGAGTAGTAGGAGTAGTAGGAGTAGTAGGAGTAGTAGTAGCAGTAGTAGCAGTAGTAGCAGTAGTAGCAGTAGTAGCAGTAGTAGTAGGAGTAGTAGGAGTAGTAGGAGTAGTAGGAGTAGTAGTAGTAGTAGTAGTAGTAGTTGTTGTAGTTGTAGTAGTAGTTTTAGTTTGACAGTGTGCAGTGCCCCCAAATGGACTGCACCCTGCGGATATTGGGCACAGAAATCACACCCTTCTTTCTGGTGATGACGTAATTGTTTTTTTCCGCAGTGCAGATCTGTAGTTAACGTTCACAGCCTCAAATCATCGCTTGGCCAGAAATCTACAATGCCCATAGGGGAGTCCCATAACCAGCTGACGTTTGTCACGAAAAAAATGTAAGACCAACATAGACCAACAACCTCAATGGGAACTAGTTACCGATTGATTTCAGGCTGATTGTAGTTTAAAAAATTGAGACATACATCTCTGTTGCAAGTATTTGCAAAAGCATGTGAACCTCCGAGGTGTACACAAGTATGTAAAATCATGTGGTTATGGGTCAAAATCCTGGTACCCAAACAGTACCCTAAGTCATAGCTGGTGAATGGATGGTTATTCCCCCAGTCATATTGGCAATAGTAGGTCGGTTTTGAGCAATCCCCATGTAAGCCAACAGGCGTCTTGTGCACCTGCAGGCTTGCCAACCAGTCGGTCTCACTCCGTCTCATGGGAACAGCATTGGACTGATCTGCCTTGTTGCGATTCTTGGGCGTTGCTTTCTGTACACATCATACTCACCAGGGCAATTGTCAAAGTTGGATCTGTTCCACATTCACCGTCAGCTTCACATAGGCTCCCACTTTCTGCCATGTCGCAGGATGGCAAAGAAGAGATCTTGCCAATACTGGGGCAGTCCAGGATGTTCACAGCAGTAAGAACAACTCCATCATCACATGAAGGTGCAGCTATTGAGAAGCATAAGGACACGTTCACATATGGCTTGACATAGACAGCACCAATTTCACCATACCCGTCCGTGGAGTACTTAGCAGCAATGAACATTGAGAAGCCACGTTGACTTTCTATCAACTGGACTGTACCGCGGACTCTGCCAGCATTCTGTAGCAAGATGTCGTGTGGATTTTGAGCGTGAGATCCAATCTCCTCCAGATCTATGCTGCTACCAGTACCACCAGAGATCAATCCTTGGAAGACGTTTTCAAGCCGTCATTTTTGCATCCTTCACAGGACGCATTTACTGTGATGTTTGCTGGGAATGGTAGGGTTGCGACACATTTGAAATTGGATTCTTGGCGAAGAAAATGAGCGCACACTTCCTTGCTATCTCGGGTCTGCGAAAATGTGCAGGATGAAGACCAGGATTCCGACAATTTTGTAGGAATCCCCTTGATGTACACATCTTGTTCCCAACAATTGTCCAAACTGGTATTGGTGCCGCACTCACCGTCAGCCTCGCAAAATTCGCCCGGCTTCACTTCATCACACCTTTTGGTTGGAAAAGTCTCATCGCTGGGGCATCTCTCAGGTGGAACTGGAATCAAATCTCTGCACAGCCATGCCACAGTCATCTCGAGATCCAGAAAGACTGTGATGAGGAAGGCAAAGACGTTCATTGCAGGCGCAGTTTTTTGGAAACGCGAACTTATCACTTGATCGGAGGCAACACCTGCAAGAGTACACTGTGCTTCTACTGGTCGGCCCTGCGGCCCTTGACGTTTTACCCTCCTAGACCCAACACCCAGCGCTACGCTCCCAGGAGCTGCTTGTAAGATTCGCATTTGATTCAGCGCATCCCCACATGGAACCACCCCATCCCCTGGTGTGAAAAACCACTCCAATCCTCCACGTCATTCCGTATCTGGGCATCCGGGCACAAAAAGAATACGGAGATGTTGGTGTCCACGAAGTCATGGCAAAAACACAACAGACACAACAACTCCCATCCTCATCCAATCCAAACAATCACAGTGAAAGTCAGGGGAAAAAATGTCCCTAACTTTACCCCACAGGAAAAAACATCAACAAATATCAAGCACACACTGAACAACAGCATTCAAATAACATAACAGCCAACATGCAACCATGTGGGGGTTTCTTATTAAAATTGGGAATCCCCAAGTCACCCTAGGTTTCAATACTAGACTGGTCTATTTTTGGATGATTTGATTTGGTGGTACCGCTATTTTAGGAAACCTCCATATCATGTCCCAGCATCCCCCTTTTACGGCACCTCCGTTTCCAAGGCCTTTCGCACGGTGCTGGTCTTCAAGGCGGTGGCCACACGAAGACACAGCTCAGCTTCTTCCCTGGCAGAACTAGACATCAAAATGGTGATTTAACGGAAATTCACCGGAGATTTCATGGACATCTGACAGGGATTTCATGGGATTTAAGGGGAATTAATGTGGATATGGGGATTTCATGGACACGTAATCTGATTAAAATTCGTTCAGTAGAGAAGATAATCCATTTGGTGCGCCACAACGACCCTGTTGGCAGTGTCCAAGTGTATCGCGTGACCCACTTTCCCTCTCACAGTGCTACACAATTTAAACTTTAAATCCAGGTGAGGGGTGTAACCACATGCTACATGCCACATTATATATAATCCAGTTCGTCCCTGCTAGAATTAGGGAAGAAACATTTTAATACATTTTATAGAATAGTCCAAAAATACGTAATCAATGGTACAATTGTTGATCCGTTTTGGTCCCTACAGGTGGGGTTCCCTAGATAGCTAAGACTAAGTTGGTGCAAATAACTAGGTCAACTATGGTTTACGGCAGATATCATGATATACAACTGGTCGGATCTCATAGGTATAGTCATGATGAAGGAATTGGAGAGATTATGCCCGACATCATACAGCCAATCTTGTATTGCAGCTGTCTCAGTTTTTGGGGCAAAGATCCAACAAACGGGAGAGGCCCTCCATTGATTCCTCATGGCATCTGGAGGCAGCCAAAATCCGGGGACACCCTCCACTGGCACGATTCGCCATTGGGAATTCTTTTTGCAACTGCCATGCCGAACCAAGGATCGTGTGCACAAAACGAGACTGCAACAAGACATCGAGTGGGTCACGAGTGGGCTGATGTATGATGTTATGATATGGTAAGTGACCCACTCATTGTAGCAACAAGATGTAGGCATTGCCAAAAAAGGGTGGCATCCGGATCCTCAGAATCGCATATCCTCAAGAGGAAAGTAATCTTCCGAGCACCAACTGATGGTAGGGTTGCTTGGTTGGAGAGAGGGTAGCATCTGCAAGTGGCCAAACCAGTAGTGCCAAAACACTATCGGAAAATCTCCAAAAGCAAAGGTTTATAAATGTGGATCCCCCGTCATGGCTAAAGATATTCCAGGTTCACAATATTTCACAATGCTTTAACAAATCATATCCCCATATGTTTGGTGGTTAAAATAGCGTGGTACTGATGGTTAAACAAACATTGAATCCTACTAAATCCCCATTCTTGACAGTAGGATCCCAAGAAATACCGTGACATTATATAAACAAATCCCATAGATCCCATTTAACATCCCATAAAATCCCATCAAATCCATGAAAGTCCCAGAAAAAAGGATGGACCAAAACTAACAAAACTAACACACCACACCAGACCAGTCATCCACGGCACTCCCCGGTGGAGGACCTGGCACTTTGGCCATGCTCCAGCCCAGCCATAGCTTCCATCCATGGCGTGGCTACAATGTCGGAAACCCTGGCTGCCACAAACCCTACCATTTGGGTAGTTTAGCACCATAAAGCACCCATAAAGATGGTGATTCTGGGGATGGTTTATATTCTTGGGTTTACCACATTAAACACATTTAGAGCAATTTCAGGCCGTCTTTAGAGGGAAAGCAATGATTGGTCATTGGATTTAGTAACTTGAGGATTTGACATGATGGGGAAATGGCTTGGTTTTGGGAAAAAATCTACAGGAAACCATGGTGTTCTGCCTTCAAATACAGGGGTTCCTGTAGAGTTTGCCTTCAACCAATTTTGGGAGAATATCAACTCTATCAACCAGAATGATTAGTTAATGGCTTAGCCATTTCCAACCCTATACACAACTGGGATATGCCTTGGATATAGCCCAGCATCAACATAATTGACGATAAACATGTTTTGTATGTTGGACAGGCTTTGAGATATAAGCAACAAAGTAGACAATTGGTGAGAATAGGTGCACTTGTTCGATCTGCTTGTTTCAGCGGTGGTTATTTTTCTCGGTGCTCATCAGGGGTACTCCATGCGGGTCCTTAGCATCCGTCTGAGTCAGTTGGGATCATCGAGCCCAACCATCTGGTTATTTAACATATCCATGTAAGCCATGACCCATTTATAGATGACAAAAATGGATAAAAATGGTGATTTACCTATGAAAGATGGTGGTTTTCCATGGCTATGTGAAATAACCAGATAAATACAGCATGTGCGACCATCAGCCATGTTGGGATTCTATGTGTAGATAGACATACAGATATATATCCTGTTGGCTACTGTATCTGTATCAGTCAACCATCTCTTCTTCACAGCCGAACAGCAACGGGAGTCACACAGACCACACTAAGGAGACGTCCGTGCAGAACTATCAATGGATTGGTTCGAGGGAAATCTGCCGGAAATGTGCAGCCATATTTTCATGGAGGAAACCTGCAGGTTTGGGGGTAAGATTTCCCCAATTAGACCCATCCAGTAGAACTGACCATTAAATTCGGGTTTCTACAGGATTGTGATAGGGGGGAAAGTGCTTAATTAAGTACCAATTTCTTACCCAACGTTTGAATTTTCTGAATAGGACGCTGGTTCAAATCTCTAACAGTATCCAACATCCCAAGAGGTCGCTGGTGACACCCTGCCTCTGGCACTTCAAAGCCGAAAACCCTGGCGAGCCCGGATTTCTGGCTGGAATGCATGATGATCACCTCTGGTAATATTGGTAAGTTAACAGTTTGCTATATATGTTAGATTTCCAGAGGGTAGTGGACATGATCTTAAGTTGATACTCTCATGATGTTGATGTTGATAATGTCAAAGACAAAGATGTCCATGTTGCAACTGCTCAGGATACGGTATATGGTTTCAACAAGAATCAGCACAATGGAACATTCTGAGCCTCTACAGCAAGCAGTATCTTGCCAGACATCCCAGACTCCCTGCGCGCACCGCTGTGGATCAACGCCAAGGCCGCGAATTTGAAGTTCCACCTTGGTATCTGAAACGAAATGCGCGGCCCTTTGTCCAGCATGGCTGGTTGGCAACATGTAGAACTGGATAGTAGATATGATCATGATATGGTCATGGTTCAACTGTTGTGGATGACTGTCCTGTCAGGAGATTCAGGCTGCAAGAACATGTACATCATATATGTGGGGGGTTCCGTTAAGTCATGAGGGTACCCCCAAATCATCCAAGTCATGGATGACCATTTTTGTACTGAAACCTATGGTGACTTGAGGATCCCCATTTTAGGAAACCTCCATATGCCATGACCAAAGGATAGATGGGACGCAGCAGGAAAACACAACCCATTCAATACTTGGACACTCCCGTGGAGAATCCCACAAGTGCCCCATGGCCCATTCTTCAGTAGTCTTCGGTGGAATACGTTACAATAGAGTCAAGGCATGGTAAACCAAAGAATAAGCCTACCATTTGGAGATGCTTTATATCACCAATTCTTGATAAGTCATTGGCTTCGGTCTATGGCTTTGGGATGAAGCCGCACAACCGCCGTCTCGACAAGTCACAGAGTTGCCGGAGGTCACAGTGTAATCGGTATAGACCCGCTGGACCAGTGCGTCCCTGCAAGACGACGTTTCGGTAGGGATGGACTTCGTCAGCTCAACCGCGCCGTTTATCCAAGACATATCAAAAAAAATAGTTCAGTCACTTGGGAGAACATGAATATTGCACACGCAAGTATAGATATCATATCTTAGTACTTCACGAGCATCCGCATCGGCTCCTCAAACGTCCAGTTGCGAATTTCTTCTACTGGTTGGTTGAAAATGGGATTCCCATAATAAATTAAGTAATCTCCATCAAACTAGCCAGTAGAAGCCCCTGTGTCCTTTTATCAAGCAAGAGGGGTCAACCGGTCACCGGTCACCGTTTTTCATATTTGCTAGTCAAATCCCATTATATCCCATGGTATTCCGGTATTCCCATTGAAATACACCCATATGTTGACCCATGGCACACGTGCTGCCGCCCAAGGCACTCCATCGCCGCTTCCTTCAGGCCACTGGCCAGGGAGGAAGGTCGGTACTCTATGACGTTGGCGATGACCCCTTTGGCCCGGGCGGGATCCAGGAAAGTGGTCACATGTGTCGGTACCTTATGTATATATATATATATGTAACTATATAATACTATATATATATATAGGAACTCCCAAATATGATGACTAATCTATGTTAAATATAGATAGTATGGTAGGACTAAGCTTAAACAACACATTTGGTACCCTCCAATAGACTAAGATAGCCAGCTATGGAAAATGAGCCATTGAGAGATGATTTTATCTATTGACTATTGAAAATGATTTTTTATCCACCGCTATGTTGGTTTGCCAGATGGTATATATAGGAACACGAAGCGTCCAAAGCTCTGTTGGAAAATCAAGGGAAATACCCAAAGATCCCCAAGTACTGTAATTGCTGGTTAAGTTGATAAGGATTACCACAAGTGATTTTGATCATCCATAGTCCATCAAGGGACTATTCTTGACCCTTTACGAATTTAATTGACTCAAAATGAATTACCCATTCAAAATATATGGATGGAACCACGGAAGAAATGTCAGCAACTATTTGGATCCTACAAGGTGGGATGTTGAGCGAAGTTGAGAGTCCCTTTACAACTAAGACCCAAAGCTATGATTGATCATATGGCTGTGTCTGAACATTAGGTGTACCCCCAGATGATTATTTTATGTTGCTTTAATAGGGATGATAACCCATTGGAATTGGTGGCATCTCCTGGGGAT
The DNA here is from genome assembly GCA_003297045.1 of Symbiodinium sp. clade C Y103. Classification (NCBI taxonomy): domain Eukaryota; class Dinophyceae; order Suessiales; family Symbiodiniaceae; genus Cladocopium; species Cladocopium sp. clade C. Next base: position 117,582 of record BGPT01000558.1, on the reverse strand, counting down.
ATGCTATCGCCATTGGAAAAAAAATGCCAAAAACGTAAATTCCCATCTAGGTTATTAATTAGTAACAAACAGGGATGTATAGGGCTAGAGAATGCCATGTCCATCGTTTTGGGGTTCTCTTCATCAAACTGCATAGGCCCTTTCCAGTCCAATGGCCATCCCTACTGCTTCCCATCTTTCCGCCTTGCGTCGAATCAATCTCCTGTCCGATCCTCCTGACACCCGTGGATGCGTCAAACGTAGCTCACAGACATACAAACAGTTGTTTTCTACGTAAACCCTAAACCAACCCTAAATAAACCCCATCCCCCCCCAAACACTGCTGTCTTCTGCACATTGTTTCACCAGTGAAGCTGTTCACTAGACGAGCCACTGTCCGTCTCCCAAACATGTTGGATGACCCGTCTTACAATTTCCATCCATGTCCATGGTCTCACCTTTCAAACCATCTGGTTCAATAAAATCAATGCGGCAAACCCAAAGATCACAGAAAAACCGTACCCAGCTCTATCCATTGGCAGGCTTTAGAAATAGCAGCAAGTTTACTTTCAGGTTTACCAAACTACCCCGCGCTCTGATCCGCGAAGTCAGACATTTGAGATCGCAGAGTTTCGTCATCGTTGCATTTACACATCCCATTTTCGGGGCACCCAAGTTGGACACCTCTCCACCAGGACATGATCTTTCAAAGCCATTCGAAAAACTTTGAACATGAAACGTCTTAGAATGTGAAGCTGATATATAAGCTGATTGCTTTTCTTATTGTCTAAGGCTGAGCTGTCATTGAGCGCCATCAACCACAACAATTGGTGCTTATTCAACTCCTCTTGTCGGGGGGAGGTGGTTGCAAACCCCATGAAATGCATCCCCAAAGTTTCCCATCCTACGCAGCCCCGCTGTCCCAATAGACGAGAAGGGCGTGGTGGGAATATTCAGAATGTCCTGAGGCTCTGGACGAGGGTCCCCTGGAGCTTTGGGCTGGTGGATTTGATGCTACCTGCTACAGTACCACTCCCGGCAAACCTGAATTTTCAAAAAACTTCCGGATCATTTGTCCTTTTTTTAAGATCCCAAATGATCCCAAAACCTGACAGCTGCAGGATTTTTGAGGTCGATTTCGCTTCCAACTTCTCCAATCTTCAGCGCGCCCATATCCAGTCCAAGAGTCAGGGGCATTGGTGTAGATCAAGGTCCACTCCCCACCTGATTTTTTGTGCCAAAGCTAGGATTTGCAGCTGGGTTGCTGCATTGGGGAGGTACCATCTTGGTAGCACGTTATCACATGCCAACCGGGGGATCCACCTTTAAATAGAACCCAAAAAAACTCATCAAGCAGGCTTTCTGAATCCGGAGTTGAGCAGTGAATGGCACTTTTGCCCAAGGCTAAGCCGCATAAGTTGCTGCCAGCGCAACTCTCAGGTGGCGGCAGCTCTCATCTCGGGAGAGCCTAATTCTACTAGACATGGAAAGGCTGGACATTTCCAGCCACAAGATATGAAGACTCACAAGGGAACGGAAGGAGAAAGCTCAACCTTTCGCATCACCTGCCGCAAGCGGGAAGGTCCTCTTGGGAAAAATAGAAGGCGGCTACCTATGGGTTTACTTATGTGTACCTATCTACTAGACAATGTGGCAATGTGTGACAAGGACATCGATGAAAAAAGTCTTAAAATAGAAGAGTTCCTACCTGTTTGATACTGATATCCAGTTTAGACATGTTTAGAACAAATACTGATTTCCGGGCAGTCAGGACTTGATTTCTGACCATCAAGACCTCACCAGCATCAGCTGGACGCCTTGGGATTTTCCCAGTTTTGTGTAGATTGGGGTATGGATCAAAACCCTTAATCAAATAACTGCTACTTACATTGGATCTTCGTCCCCCACATGGAAAATCGATGAAAAAGCCATTACTGTAGGTTTGACTCATCCCATTCAATCTCTATCGTTCTGCTTGTTATATCTCCATAGTTGCTGCTTGCCTCATGTTTTTGCTGGCCAACTCCCCTGAATGGCTGCCTATGCATCGCGGCGCCGTTGTCTGCTGGGGCCACCCATCACTTTTGGACCTCAGTGGTGCACCCCAAGGATATCACTCATGAAATAGCCTAATGTCAAGGATGGTTTGGGTGTACCTCTAGTTTAAGAAAACCCCATATGATGTCTTGTCAGTGTTAGTACAAGTGCATGCTTTGTAATGCTCCTTCGTGGATCATGGGCTTGGCCTCTGAGGATTCCTTCTTAGTTTCTACATCCCCATTTAGAGTGTGTCTCAAAATATCGCATAGTCCCTCAACTATAGCGAGTTTAGTTGGGACAATGAATGAACAAATTGATTCACCAGTGGATGGAATGGATGGTTTCCCAATACTTTCAGAAGACAACCCCACCATCCCACAGCGCTCTCTGGCTCCCCAGCCATGCCAGCTCTTTCCCACTCCACGGCAGCCACCGAGTTCGCTTCTCAGGGCATCAGCCGCGGCCTTGGTTTCATGGATTACAATGGGAGAACGCCTCCCCTATTTCTGCGACCCCATGCAACCCCCGCAACAATAACGACTACTAATAAGGATTGATCAACTATCTATTGTGGGGGGGTCACCGTTGAAGGGGTTGGCTGAAGCGACAAGAAAAATGGGTTTCTCAAGAATCGAGGATGCACCAAAATCAGAAAGAAATGGACAGGCTTGGAAATTTATCGAAATTCTTTCAACAGAGATTTATGATTTCTTCAGTGGGAATCTGACCAACAAAAAAATACAGTTCAAGACGAGAGGCGAACAAATCAGGAACTACAGTATTAATAGATATAGATATTATATATAACTACATTTGGCCAACAAAGCAGAGAAAATAAACGAAAATAACATCTATCGCCTTGGCTGCTATAGCTACTCCCAAGCTCCAAAAGAGACCCGCTTCAAACCTGGTTGGTGGTGCTTTCACTTCACCAAGATATGAGTCACTAGACATGTTTCGTTGGAGGAAGCGTTCATAATATTTGCACAGCACTTGTTTTTATCACACCATCGAGCCCAAGATCCAGGTCTCGGTCAATGGCTGGGACCCCCCAACAGGCTCATCTTTGGAGATTTTCGACAGGAGCTCTTCCAGGCCTGGCGAAACTGCAAAAAAAAACATGGGAAAACCTTGGGAGAAGGATCTAGAAATGGTGGATTTCCACATCTATATTACTTTGCAGGAGGGTAACTGATCCCCCAACGGCCGCAATCATGATCAGATTTGATCATATTGGGCACGTGAATTGACCCTTCCAAGGAACCCACAGCAACATATTGCAAGATCCCCAAAATCGATTCGCAGCAACCCGCCAAATGCCTAGAACCTGTTCTTTGATCTGCAAAACCAAGGCACGAAAAACCAGATGTCTAGAACAAAAAGTAACCAATAGAGTATCAACACGATATGTATGTATATATATATATATACATATGTATATATATATATACAGTATAATCATCAACAGGTCATCCATGTAATCCCCACATATCAACCAGCAGAATCATCAACAGGACCTCCCGCGGGCCTTCCACGCCCACCACGCGGGGGCCATGTGGCAGGCTGCTCTGCAAGCGGTAGGCGGCTTTGATCACCTCCACAGCCTCGGTCAGTTCACAGCTGACAAAAGGATCCCTGGGGGATAAGTGATTTATAGATATATAAATATAGTAATATTCATGACACGTAATGATATATTACATATACATAATATACATATATATATATATACATAAAGAGTTTCTTCAGTGGACCTTCAAGTTCGCCAATTCGTCTTTACAGTGTCTTGGCCTGTTTGGGAGGAGGGAGATGCTGCTTGAGCCTTCAAATTAGGTCCAAGGGGCTCAATCGCCTCCAAAGCCAAAAAGGGGTCAGGGTTGAAATTCCAGCTGCTCATTTGTAGGGAGGTCAACAGCAGTTATACAAATGATTCAAAAGATAAATGGAACCTAGCTTTACCATGGAACATAGCTTTACCATGGAACATAGCTTTACCACCAAAAAAAAAGGCCAGCAAAACCACGAATGGAAGAGGGAAAGTGAGCACATAACTTTGGGCAGCCTTTTCAGTGAGACGGAACTGCCCCAGCAGCCTTCGGCAAGAAGTTTGCTGAAAAGACGAACAATTTTATCCTTCAGCCATGTCTTCACCCAGAAATTCCACACAGATTTCAATTTTCACCCAAAATCAGCTTACCATATCTTCATATATCTTCCCTTCTTTTGGCTTCCTTTTCCTTTCAAGAAGTGGTTCAGTTCCATGCGTTGCGCGCCTTCAGTGGCTGATGGAGCTGAACACATCCCCGCGCCAGCACAGCGTAGAACTTCTCGTCCGCATGGCAGCCCTCTTTGATCATGGTCTCATAGACCCCAAGGGCCCGCTCAAAGCGCCTCAGAGGCGGCCCTCTCCAAGGGGGGGGATGGGGGCTTCCAGGCCCTGGAGCTCTTTTTTGAAGGGAAGCCTTTCCGGAAATTTTGAGGATATCGAGGTTGGATTCGAAGTGGAAATTGTGGAACATAGTCAAACTATGTCAAACTGCTGGACTGCATCCACTATTCACGCTGTCACTTTTCACCCGCATGGAATATATAGTCAGTTGAGAGTCCTGAAAAGGATTAGTTCACACACCGTACAGACTAACTCCATATTGGTAGGTCAAAGACCAGCTTCAAACAGCAACATCCAGTACATCCAGCATGAACCCCAGCTGGCTGTTCGGTCATTTGCAGGGAGACAGCCAAAAGAACACAGCGCACGACTAGACAAGGGTGAAATGTCCCTGTCATTTTGTCCAACAGCTACCTGAAGGTAGTGTTTAAACAAATCTCAAAATGGGACGTTGACCAACCCCATCATTGCCAAAGTTTTTATCCCATTCTCTCCCATTGTTTGTTGCTCAAATTCCCACTTCTTTTTCTATTTACAAAACTCCTTCTTTTTGCGAGTGAAATCACCTTTTGTCGGGGTGTTTCAAGCCATCGTTTCATTGGTTCAGAATGCACGTCCGTTGTGGACAGACCCAGGTGCCGGTTCTGAAAGCATGCGTGAATCAAGCAGGTGTAGACCTGGATATTGGGTTTCAATCCATGCTGTTCACTCAGGTCCTGGCGGAAGTGCCCAGCAGAATGGCCCCATGGAAGGTGACTGGAAGGTGCATTGAAGATGACGAGAGTTGGGGTTACATGGGGAACTTAACTCAGTGAAATGGTCATTGAAGTGGACCTCCATGGTGAATTCTGCAGGGCTCAAAAAGCTCACAGAAGATTGTCAGTCGCCAGGATGAATCCATGGAGAATGAGGGTAGTTCGCCTCCAATAGTTCATAAATGTGGCTCAAACAATATTAAACCACCCATTTGGGAATGGTTTGTAGCACCTATTGATGGTGAAATTGGGGATGGTTTATTATTGATTTACCCACAGTATATCTAAATACGCATCTGGTCATCAGCTCCATGGCTTGCTGGAAAGTGAGTTCGGTGATTTGCCAGCCATGTTTGATGACACCAAAGGCTACATCCCATTTATATCCCCATCAAATGTCAACGAAATACTCATTCTTCATGGTGAAATCCCATGAAACCCCTGTGAAATCCCCATGAAATCCCCATGAAATCCCAATAAATCAGGAGAATCCCACGCTTCAATCGCCACGACTCCTCGACCATCTGCATCGCTTGACCCAGGCGTCGCGCATTGCCCAGCCTGGATCCGAGCAGTGGATCTGGGGGAAGGATGGGGGAAATCAGAAGCGGGGTTTGGGGAGAAAAAATGCTGGATTTCATGGGATTTGATGGAATCTAGTGGAATTTGATAGTACCAGCAGGTGGTGGATTTCTTGCGATTTGGCGATTAAAAAGAAGTAAAATCATGGGAATTAATTCATGGGATTTAATACAAAACTCAGGATAAAACTAGCCATAAATCACGTCCACTCTGGATTGGTAGGTTCTGATTGACTAGGTGGGTTCGCCTCAAGTAGTGATACTTGGCTACTAAATTGGCCCGAATAACCCCTTATTACACAGCCAAGTTCTCAATCCGGGATTGACATTATATTAACATCGATATGATTAACTAACGAGACGTGGGAGAGCAACAGTCAAGAAGTGGTGATCTGTGAGTTTCAGTATGACTACTGTACTGGGTTTCACTATGACTATGTTGTGACATGGAAATATTGGTAAACATATGTATATTTCGCGCGTTACTTAGCACTTGGGTGGTTGAACCTACATAAGTACATCTGGAATGGACGGGAATGAAATTGAATATATTACTGCATATATATATATATATATATAGACATAGCTACATATGTACGAAGCGTTGAACCGTCCATTGTTCATGGGTTTCGGTTTCATTTTGTCCATTGGACACCTGAGGTGCAAAGGGTAATACCAAAAGTCTCCTTGATTCACTGTATCCGTAGGCTTCCACAACTCTCTCAGAACTGCTCAGATTTCCCCAAATGAATACCCTTCTAATCATTTAACCACAATGGAGACTTGTAGAGTAAATTAGGCCCTACAAAACAGAAAAGATCTGACAAATCAATCTACTGGCAGAGAATTGTGCATTGCGGTGTCTGTTTAAGCTGTAATTGGGCCACAGTCTCTGAAGCTGAAGTCTCCGGAAGTGGGATGGTCACCTTCAATCAAATGATTCAAGATATTTCAAAACACGGGAAGCATCAGGAAACCATGGTGTCTCCCCCATAAACATATTATATATATATATATGTCAGGTTTCACATGTTTCATGCAGATTTTCCTTTGCAATTCACACATCTACAACCACTAACAGCCCCGATGCAGACGGAAAACAACTTCACCAGAATGCTCAAGGTATAGTTGCTGGGCTTGATGCCTGAAGCCTTCATTTCCTGCCGCGGGTGGCTGCAGCAGAGAGCTGCAAAGGCAATGTGGATGTCAATATTCTTGAATATGTCATTGTATATCATATGTAACATAGTAAGCCCCAAGAAAGATAGAAAAGTACTTCATCACTATTTAAGTAGGATTTAACGTATCTATCTTTTTAGGGTGCACAATCATGCATACTTGTTCATGTTCGATATGGTTGTTTTACTGGGCCTCGCCCTCAAGCAGCAAAAGTTGGCAAGGCATCTTTGCGACAGTTGTGAAGGCGAATTTCCCCCCAAAACCACACATGTACAGTACAAGAGTGAGTAAATCTAGCAACCACTCCCCCAAAGTGACTTGCAAGCCAACTCTTTGCGAAATTCGGGCCGCAAAAGCATCTCCGATCTAGGACCTTTGCAATATTCACAATTAGAAACAACTAGCTATGTGATCTAGTATCATCCAACTAATTCCGAATGTGGAACAATTATTCCTGACATTTCCTGATTATATACTATTGTCCAATATACTTGTATATGTAGCATTCTTAAGGTTGCTGGACTCAACAACTTTCCAAAACACGCCACCCTTTCACCCATCTCCACCCCCTCATCACCTCTAGCACCCGCAGGGCTTCAGAGACATTCCGTTGCTTGGTGCAGCCGTCGAGGATGGAGTTGTACATGATTTCATCTGGGGTAAAATGGCCATCCCGTTTCATCTCCTGTGAGACTCTTCAGATTGGATGCGGGTCTGGAAGGTCGGAATAGATCATTGTTGATTTGGAACTAGCTTAACTTGGATTGATGGTAGATACATCCATTGGCAATAGGGGGTTATAGATATAATGGGGAGAACCACCTTGCTCAAGATGATTCCATTTGTGAGGGGATGCTGATCAAAGTTGTTTATCTAGCAAAATGAAGCAAAATGATGCAACATGAAACAAATCACAAGCACCCACGTCAAATGCTGATCTGACAGAATCTATGAAGATTCATGATTCCAAGATGTAGCCTGGTAACACCACATGGCAGGGATGAAGAGAATTGACTTGTTTTTTTGCACATCGATACCAAACGGGAAAAATAGTGACTTTCAGAGTTTTCATTGAGCTGTGGCTCGATCAACATTCGAAAATCATGGATTCACCATTTGAAAAATGGAGAGGCACAGCCTTGAATATAAATCATTTGGTGCGCCAAAAAACAATCTTCTGCGTCAGGATCCAATGGTTGGTCGGGTTGGTGGTTGAAAACCCTGCCCGAAACATATCAGTCATTGGGGCTCATCCCAGGGAGGAAAATGCTGACCCTCCGGTGTCCTCAAACGTGGCTGGGAAATCCCCGAACTAGCCATGGAAGTTTATAGCTGGAAAATGCATCGAACTACATGGTGGATTTTCCAGCCACCTTTGATTAGAGGATTCTCCCACTCACATCCCTATTTTTGTTTGTTAAAGCCCTATAAATATCTATAAATCACCATTCTTCATCCAATGAATTCCCATTAACATCTGAGAACAGATGTAAAATATTCACCAATTCCATTAAATGAATATTCCATCAAATTCCATCAAACCACCATTTTTAGTGGTTTAACGAAGCATGTTGAAACCACCAACAGACGACCCCGCCCGGCGACTCCCATGGCTGAGCCTCAAGCACGCTGAAGGCACGTTCCACATCACCTCGAGCGAAACGTGGCAGTTACGATTCATCATCGCAGGGTTTCAAGATGTTCCAAGACTCTGACGTACGTATGTACATTATGTACAATTATATTACGTATCTACGTCTGTATGTGTATATATATATACTATATATATGTATATATATATACTATATATATATATATGAGTAACTTTCAATATTTCACTAACATACTATTATAAAGCCATTTGGGGGTGATTCCCCGTTTGAAACATCTGGAGACATGACCAATCTTGGGGGTAAACCGCTGTTTAAGATTGTGTAACAACAATCCAGTGATGGCCCCTGCTGTACTGTGCCAGATTATGTTCATCTGCAGTTCAAACCCTGCTGAAATGGTGTGAGATGAGGATTCCAGTGGCTTGTTTAAATTTGAATATCTCCAAGTCCCCTTTTGACTCGTTGGACCGGCTGACAAATTGCCTTACAAACTTCTCTGACAAGCTGGGAAATCACATAGATTTCCGAGCCAAATTGTCGTCTCTCACATCAAAACGATGTTAGATGTTAAACCCATAGGCCATGTTTTGGGAAGAAATCTGCCAAGGTTTCTGCTTGTCCCCTGCAGCTTCAGCCCTCCACGTGAACCAGGTCACCCGCCAGGCAATAGCCCTTGATGATGGTGGAATAGGTGATGATGTCGGGGTCAATACTCGTCTCACGCATATCTTCCAGCAACATGCTGGCTTTCTCCATACAACCGCATTTGGCGCAGGCATCCAGCATGGTGTTGTAGGTGATGGTGTTGCACGCGATGCCGTTGTTTCGCATTTCCTGCGGCTTTTGGAAAGGGGGCAAGGGGTGAAAGGAGAATCGAGCAGTGGTGATTCACTATGTATGTTCAAAAGTAACCAGAGTGTCTATAACTATCCATTAGTGCAACCAGCCGGGGCAAAACGAATACATACAAAGTTGAATTTGACCACTGCCAGAGGTAAATGATGTAAAGCGTAAGTGGGAGTCTCTTTTGCTCTACTTCAAGACAATTATAGGTTTGCCTGGCCCAGTTTTACCACAGTGAACGGCCAAAGAGAAACCTTGTTACGGTCGTACATTTCCAGACCCACTGGGGGTTGGTCCTGTTGATTTGAGCAGAAAAAACATGCCATGACCTGCCCTTCCAAAAAATCAGTCGAATATGTATATGTGGATAATTGTGTATATATATAATTATATATATACATATATATGTAGTTCAATCTATTCCAATCCCCAAGCCACCCAAAATGGGGGCATCAGTTAAAATGATAGTAGAGTTTGCAATTCTTGTATCTTTTCGCATTGTCAAATCATCCACAAGGGTTTATATACAACTTTGATCAACTCGACAAGTCCAGAGCTAGGCGCGCCTTATAAACTGCAAGCACTTTGTCAATACGTTTGGAGACAGCAAAGCCTTTCAAGACAGTGGAGTATACCACTGTGTTGATCATGCTCTTGCCTCGGATCAGAGCCAGGTGCCTTGAAGCTTCGAGGGCTTTGAGATTCCATGAGGCCACTAGCCTATGGGTCAAATCTTCTGCCACCCATTTTTCAATGGACCATCCAGCTGAAAATGTTCACCGTTTTCACCACATGTTATGTCTGCTGTTCCCTGACTTTTTTGTGATACCGGTATTTCTGGAACCAGTCCCATCCGACCTATCCCTTCATCCCCCCACACTGACGCCCAAGCCACGGTCGGGATACTGCAGCTGGTCCTGGTGGTCAAGCTGCTAGGGACCCCTACCAGAAACAGCTGCGGTGCCCAAAAGACGTTCTTTTTTTGCTGCAACTTACCAGGGGTGCAGTTTGAGTTGCAAGGCCGCCCCAGGATGATTTCCCCGAAATGATCACCACCACAGATGGGGCGGTTTATCATCTTCGTCCCCGCTGGATTGAACATGATTGAACCATAAACAGTAGGGCTATAAGATGGCTTATATAACCATGGTGAAATTTGATTTTTGTTCAAAAAAATACTTTTGGAGGCTTAAGTTAAACCTCCACTTTTGATACTTAGGTCTCCATTTTGAGGTTTCCTTTTTTGGATTTTTAGCCACAGTCTGTGCACAGTGGTCCTGCACCAGCTGCCATGCTTCCTCGCCCTGTTTGTTGATGACCAAGGCTTCCACCACGCAGCCAATGGTGATGGCGGTTGGCTTCACGTTATGCCGCTGCCTAAAGGAGGTCGGAGCTTGCGGAGGTGGAGCAAGGCAAGGCCAGAAGAAATAGGGATGGAGGGGGAAGTGTGCTAACTTGCGGGTTGGAAATGGACGGAAATGGCATTTGGTTTTAGCATGTAGCAAGGAAGTTTTCGCAAGACAAATACTTTTCACTTGTAGGGATTGGGAGCCAATACTGACAGACCAGCGGAATAAAGTTCCTAAATTCAAGCGATATTCATACTCTTGAACAACATTAACCATCCTCTTTGCGGCACCAACACGGGACCAACACACTCCCAAAGTGCATCATTCCGCTTCCCTCCGAAAAAGCATCATTCCAGGCCCCAGCCATCCTCCTCTTCTGGCAAGTCACAGTTGGGCCCACAGCTCACGGACCTGCAAGCTGGCCCATGGCCCCAATGCTGGGGGACAAAGATCCATTGCAGCTAAAGCCTGAAACCGAGAAATGTAAGTGCAGCCAAATGGACTTACAAATTACATTGTATAAACTACTGTAAAGACTGAACTCATACATTGGCACGTCCACTCACATAAGCTAAGCCTGTGCCGACAGTACACATCCATGGAGTTGTCAATGCTCTTGACAGCCAGATTGGTTCCTTATCTTGAATCACTTTAAAGTAAAAAGAAGAACTTAGAAGATACCAGAAGAATTAGAATACAGTATATTGCCTTAGGGCTTGGTGTATCATAGTGTATGTACCATTTTTGCGGTTGCATCCAATATGTGCCATTCTCCAACATGGTATGTGGATGCATATGGGGTGTGGTCCATGTTATGGTCATCAACCCCATGCTATGGGAATCCAACCACAATTGGGCAATTATGCATTTGTATGAATATATACAGATATGACAATGGATTGATTATTCCCAGCCGCTAACATAGCAAACCAGACCATGTGGGTTTGTCTGAAAATAGGGTACCCCTCAATCCATTGGATTGCCACAATTTTCCCTCTCAAAGTAGCCATTTGGGGTATGCCCTATTTTCAGACAAACCCATGTCCAGCTTGACCACAGCAAAACCATGTGTGTTTATCATTTCCGAATCCGCGGTTCCGCGGAATCCAGGGCCTGATGCAAATGTCCGGCTTCGCCAAAGGCTTTGATCATGGCACCATATACCGGTGCAGAGATGTTCCTGCAAAAGGGCAGGGATTCGCCAGTCGCATGTGACTTGTTACCTCATCCTGGTTATAAATAGTTGCGGTATACTTGTACTTGTAAGTTAGAAGTTGTACGTTTGGTTATACGCCCACAGTATCTTCACGGCTCTAAGTCTCCAAGTTTTTGCGAATATAACTGGGAGAGGCGCCAGTGGCGACGGGTATCAAAATGGTGAAGGTTTGGTTAGAACCAAATGGGTAATTCCTTCGAGCATCTCAAACCAATTGGGAGGTTCTAGTTACCGTTACCAAACAAACGTTTTTTTGCTAATCGTTTGGCATGCACGAATATATGGCACGTTCGCAGCACCTGGATGCATCTTGGACATTCGATACAACCTGTGGTGTGACATCACATCTCATCAGCAGGGACTGCAGCGCGATCCACGTTTCGCCAAGCGACTTGAAGAGGCCTTTGGTCTTGTAATGCTCAATAAAGTCTGACAATGTCTCTAACTTCTTGATACCTTGTGGCTTGGGTTGAAAATTGAGATGGACCCTGAAAAAAAAACTGGGCCTGGAAACAACTGTTCAACCTCTTGGTTTCTCGACTCTCTAGTAGGCACATTGTCAACTAGCTGCCAAGTTTGTTTTGACCTTTGAAACTCGCTTGGCAATGGCTCAAAATGTGAAGATTGCTTGCTTGTAGCAAAATGTTGGAGCAATGTCACCTGGCAAAATACGGTGTAGCTGATTGGCTTTATATAACCCATCCCAAAAATATGCTCGTCATCTCAACCAATCCCAAGTATGGTTGAAAAAACATGATGTGAAACCCCCCGACGCAGGGAGTGTTGCTGTTCCAACCCATCACTTCTCAATGCGTCGAGGCTCGAATACAGGCTTCGATGATGGAAGAGAAGAGGACCTCATCAATGGGCTCCTGGTCCGCTGGTCGATGTCAACCAGGCGGATTTAGCTATTTGGGGGGTGCCGTTTTCGTTATAAGTGGATATGTGTATATTAATGTATGTATGTATGTATAATTATGTATACACCCATTTATAACCCCAAGTGCACCCCCAAGTGGCTCCTCCACGCTGTTGATGAGCTTTAAGACACGAGCCTATCGCTGCCAGGGTGCTGGTGAATCCGGGATCACCTTTTTCAACAGCCTGGTTTACCCTCTGGTAAAGTAACATAGCTATGGAAAATCACCATGTTTAATGGGAAAATCAACTATAAATGGCCATTTTCAATTGCTATGTTAAATTACCAGGGGGTAAGGGAAAGTCTACAGAAAACATTGGTCTTGACCCATAAAACTGGTGGTTTCCTGCAGATGTTCCCTTCCAATTCATGGGAATCAACATGTCATCAGAATCCAGTAGGAAGTGATTTTGAGCATGTGTCAAAGTTGGGTACCCCAATCCCTTCCAAGAATTCCAGGCTTCCCAATTGCTGGTTGGTGGTCCATAGGGGATCAACTGGCCATCTGTCTGAACCTGGGGTACCATCACAGGACTGGAAAAGATGCTTCCACCATCAAATTGGATTATCATGGTTTATCATGGTTTATCATGCTTTATCAATATTGATCAGTATTTTTTCCAATTTTTTCCCCCATTTTCAGACACACCCATCTCCAAGGTCCTCCCCCTTTCGCTTCATCACCCCAAGAAATATCGCTTCGAGAGGCCAAATCGCTCTCCGCAGAGTGTTGCGTCAGCGACTTCAATAAGATGGAGCAGGTGATGAGATTCGCCTGGAACAATCAGGGATCAGGGGCATTGATGAGCTCTGAAAACTTTATGCGTCCGGCGCATGAGTCGGAACGGGTTACTCTGGAGGTCTCAGCTGGACATTTGACATTCTAGTTGGCTTCCTATGAAAGCTTCATATAGGGAAGAGGCAATTATTCGTCTGGTAGCCATGATTGCTGACCTGGCGCCAGTTTTTGGAACCCCATGAAATCGAAGGTCTTTGCGGTACTCAAATGCCTGACGCTTGATCAGACTGATGATGCATCACTGAGATTGGGTCGGTTAGGGCCCAACAGATTTTGCCAATGCATTGATATACGGCTGGGTGCCCCACAGTACTTGATCGAGTGATTCTCGGTCCCTTTGCATGTGTACTTTGCTGATGCTTCTCTAGCGGGGAATCCCAAAATTCCATGTCAAGGTGTTTTTATTTGGCGGCTTTGTTCACGATATCCCACAGCCTTCCCAAGGTCATGAAAAGCAAGGGCAACTTTTGTTCAAGCCCCTTCTGCATCCTGGACTGCTGGTCAGGCCACCGGTCCCATGAGAGGAGTTCCTCTTTGGTCAACTTGCGGGGTCCATCTTGCAGAAAGTGGTGGTGGTTCCCACACTCACCAGTGATCAAATCAGGATTAAAAGGAGACCGACTCATTGGTATATGATCCGGAAAACGCAAAGAAGGGATCAGGAGCTTGGCTTATGAAGTGGTTCAATGGTACATTTGCTTTTGACTCTGTTTGCTCTTGGAGTTAGTGTGTTGCTTGCCCTGAGAGGCTGCTTCCAAGCCTCATGCGGCCCGTGGGCTGAGAAGCTCCAAGGCAAGTATTTTGCCCATGTCAACTTGGTGACGAAGAATGGGGGACGCTCGTTTCTTAGGAGACCGTTGAGTCGAGACGCAGGCAGTTTTTGCCACACCGTCTACGTTTGTATGATAGTACAGTATCCCATTGTTTGTGCATGGGGATTTTGAATTGCCTGGTCAGATTACCAAAAGGTAGCGAAGCCTCACTCACCTCAAAGGTTTGCCTCCAAGTTGCTTGACATCGCACACAGAATTTGGTACACGACCAGCAAGCCGCTGAATGCGATGATGTCTACGCCAACGCGACAAATGTGGGCCCAAAAGAAAAGCGCGTTCTGAACAGGCGTTTGGAAGCTTGCTAAATCATAATTTTCAAAGAAAGAACTGCACAGTAGTCACCGACTTCTTCAGAATTTGATCAACCTTCTGCGGCTCAGACTTTAGCTCAGTCTTTAGAGGCCTGAAAAATCCCAACCCCTCGGGATTGTTCAGGCTGCTACAGTCTGAGCCGCAACATGCATAAATACACCGGTCTGTGCGTGGACCAAGAAGATCACCTCGCTTTCCGATAGCACAGTTCCCAGGTCGGTGACTGCATTCGAGTCTGCAGGATGTTCGATGACTTTAATCAAGAGGTCCTTCCGGATGCGTTGGTAGCTCCGCAGCCCTTGACCAAACGTTGGACGTCTCAGTCACTCCTCAGCTCCCCGGACGGGCCAGGGTTTAAGACGGTTGAGCGTGGAGAATTCTTGGGGGTTGATTCCTGAGCCTGGCATTTGGAATTTCTGGGTTTGGGTTTGATCTATGCTGCTGGGATTCCATGCTATCAAGGCAAGTGGTTTATGTTTCCTGGTTCCTGTTTCTTGGGATTTGGCAACTACATTGTGACTCTGCATTGCCCGTTCGCTGTTCCGTTTCAGGATGTTTCAGGGGAGAAGGTGTTGCCTGGCAACAAGCAGAGCGCGCACAAAGCAAAGCAAAGCAAAGCGGACACCCAAAGTTTCCAAGGAGTTAGATAGCTTAGAGACACTGAAAAAGAAAGGTGCCTACATTATGCGTCGTTGGAAGCACGATATACAGCCCCTTCAGAGTCTTTTGTGCGTTGCCTGCGGCAGAGATGCAGTCCGGCGTTTTCTTAAGCAATCTCTTGTTTCTCTTTCTGGCTAGTTTGGTATAGCAAGGTCACGAGCAAATCGGAAGAGGACGGTCAAGTGCTCTCGCAGTGTCCTGCCCTATCCTTCAGCAGCGCAAAAAAAATGTCTCAAAACCCTTGTTATCACTCTTTAAAAAATATCACCAATAGAGGCGGTGGACACCCCTATACTATATGTAATGAATGCCTTTTTCCCTAATCTTTTCACAGGTCAAACACACGTCCCAAGATAATCCGCCACAATTTGGCTCATCTTGCGAGCTTTCACAGGCATGCAGTGCCGGTACTGTAAATCATGTTCAGATGGTATGCTGTTTCCTCGGTCAAAGCGTCGTGAGGCGCTTCTCCAAGATCCCAATGATATCAAAAGACGACTGCGCTGGACGTCGTTCACCTCGATTCTAATGTCCTCAGGTAGGGGATGTCTGGACCCTAGACCTCAAACCCTTTCGCATGGAGCCGTTTACTGTATTCAAAAAATACCTCTGGAGCACAACCGGATCAAGTCTCTTGGGTCTGCTTGTAGATGGAGACGACCCAAACATCCCGCCAAGGTGGCTGTTTCTCACGGAGGGAATTGTATCCAGCGAGTCTTTGTTTACCTTGGTCCCAATGGCAAGTTGCAGGTTCCCAAGACATTTCATATCATAGTTCAGGTGGGGAGCGTTTTAAAATCCTTGCAAAAAGCAAACACACATGCTGTCGACAGTGAAGGGGCGGTTGGACATCAAGGGGCCATCGGTGACTTCTGCCGTCCACAATCAAAGGAATACAGTAGTCTGTCTTTCCGGGGCAATTTTGTCTGACATATATAGTCCCCAACCGCCCCTCTTAGGAGCTTGTCAAAGTTGGCATCAGGCCCGGGAAGCTGCTGGCCATGGGCAATCCAACTGCGAAAGTTTTGGGCTGTTGGGTGATAGTTGTTGAGACGGACAGCATCTTTGGACTTCCATTGATGAGGCGCTTTCTCAGTAGCATAGACGCCGAAACCAAAGTAACTGTCTTTGCTTTCATCCATGTTCGCTAGCAGCTTGGGATCTTCGAGGCTGGTAATTTTGAGAAAAGAGCGCCTGTCTGCGTAGTGGTAGAGGACACGATCACCGGGCCGAAGACCCATG
Organism: Symbiodinium sp. clade C Y103; assembly: GCA_003297045.1. Taxonomy (NCBI): domain Eukaryota; class Dinophyceae; order Suessiales; family Symbiodiniaceae; genus Cladocopium; species Cladocopium sp. clade C. The sequence continues at coordinate 100,873 of BGPT01000558.1, read as the reverse complement.
TGGCCCGTCTCGTCTCGAACGTCAATGGCACAGGCCCACATCCTGATTCCAGTCAATACATGTGCAATTGTCGAGGCATCCTCGTATACATAGCCCCGGGCATCTAAGCGATTTCTTTCAAAGTAATGCTTGCTGCCAAAGAAGTGGCTTGGTTGAGCACTTTCCCTACAGCGGATTGATGAGGAGACCCAACCACACACGCACGGCGAAAATGAAACAGGCCCAACCACCATGATTCACTCATCTGCTGCGAGGCCAGTCGAACCATGTTTCTGCAGCAGTCAAAGGGTTTTTGGTTGTTTTTGCCAAATGATACGGCTGCCACTGAAAGAATGCGAATGTAGACAGCAATGTCACGCAATGCTTGTGATTCATGAGATTTCACGAGTAATTTTTGAATTCAGTGAAACCTTCACTATGTCCTGTTGACAGGAAACTGTCGACGGATGCAATCATTGCAACAGGTGCTCACTGCTTCCCATTGGGGATTGAGGTCCAACACAGCTACAGCCAAAAAGGCAACATGTTCTTGTAAATAGACAACATGCAAATATGTTCAAAATCTGTTAGTTTTTGCCACCCAAGTATTCAAAAGCTATGCTGCTGGTCAATTTCGGATCTTTACAAATAATTAGACTAGATATGCAAGTCAATCTAATCAAGTGTTGGATCATCTTCACAAAAGGTTGAAAAGACACAGGCTATCGATACATATATATATATGAAACCAATCCCGCAAAAAAATGATATTCATATCCCAAGCTCAATTGTCCGGTTCGTATTTGAAAAGAATAAAAAAATCTGTGAATGTCCTGATCTCTATAGATTCTAGATGCATATTCACCAAAAACATAACTTACATTGATACTACACGAATAAATTACGAATATCTACATATATAGCATACCATAATAATGTCCATAGTATATGTTTTATGAGATGTATATATATATGTAAAAAGACAGAGAGAGGTATCATATATTCTATGATATCATATTTTCCTGTTTTGTTGTATTATATCATATTCTATTCTAGTTCATTATATAATATTATCTCATATCATGTTATCTTGTATTGTATTACATGATATTTCTGTATATGTAAATATTTATGTATATGTAAATATGTATCTATGGATCTATGTATGTGTAGATGTATACATGTGTAAATATGTATCTTTATCTGTATGTATATATGGATCTGTATATACATATATGTATATACATATGTATATACATATGTGTATATATATATATGTATGTGTACAATTGTATATGTGTATATGTGCATCGTATAGAGGTATATTATATGTTCTTATGTGTATATGTATATGTATATGTAAGCATTAACATGTTATCCAAAACATTATATAGATATATAAAACTTATACTATTGTACTACTGGATATATCAGTCGTTATCAATCCATGTAAAGCACCCTACTTCTCCACCGACTCCCGCGCACCTTCAGGCCAGCGGAGAGCATTTCGTCCACGATGCGCCACATGCCCACGCGATCCCGGGCAGCCACCTTGGCGTTCAGCAGCTCGTTGTAGGTCACCTTGGGCGGCCGCTGTAGGGGGAAGTTTCGTGATTTGGAGGACTCAAAGCAAGAAAAATTGGATGTTTGGGGGGATTTTGGCGAGATTGAGATGGGGATCGAACCATGAAGGATAGGGATTTGACACCCGCAAAGCAATGGGGAATTGACCACCTACATCCACCTACAAAGATGGGGTTGATGTTCGCAAAATGGGTCTGTCCATTTTGCAAACGCCAGGATCAACTGGGATGGTCACGATCATCAGGGCTCCACCGATTTCTCGGGATTTCAACAGGACTCCCGTGCATCCCCAGACGTGAGGCAGAAGAGGGGGAAGTGCCAAAAGGCAACCAAGGCATACCAATCCCTTGGAAACAACATAATAGGGATGTGACATAATTTATACATACATCATAAAGATAGATAGATAGATAGATAGATAGATAGATAGATAGATAGATCTGGCGTGATACCTGGTTGCACAAGCCAAAAAAACTCAGTGGGAAACAATTTTTCCTGAAACAAGAGAATAAGCTGTGTATCCCAAGCCGAGGCATACCCTACAGGATGAAACAGGAATCGAGGATAGGTTTTGCTCTTTGAGAGCAACCAAAGGCGAGCATCATCCTATTCTGAAGTAGAAGCGGTTGTCATGCTAAGTGAACACATTATTGCCATTCTGAAGTCAATATTCAGATACACTTACGAATATGAAGTCCAACATGGGCTTGTCTGAAACTGCAGGACCCCAAAAACCCATGTTTGATCATCGATTTCTCATAAAAATTCTAATTTTTGGTACGAGTATCTCCTATTTTCAGACAAACGAATAATCCAATATAAACGAGGGTTCACACTAGCGTCCACGGAAGAGGATCATGATGTTGCTGGATCTTGACTCAGGCCCTGTGCACCGAACAGTTTTGGTGGTGAAAAATGTCACCTCTCAGGACTCAATTTTCCGTGTCCTACTGATTACAGCAAACATCTTCAAGTTTGGGGACATTAAATTCCCTGAAATCAACCATGGAACCCATTTCACTTCACATTTCGCATCAAAAAAGAAACCTCCCCAAAGTTCGGCAAATGTCCTTGTAAGATGTCCTTAGGAAAATCGCTTCCCTTGCATAAAAATCGCCAGGGATCCCCATCCCATCCCACCATCCACCGGCGCCTTATTGGCGCTCAACCCCCGCGAGGACATCTCCTGTACCAACTCCCGGGCATCTGTCATGCGACCAGCGGCCAAATAGCCCTAAGTTCTCGGGCGGTGACGGTGGTGGGTTGAAGAAATGGGTGGTCAATGGTTGGTGAATGGTCTGGGGATGGGTCAAAACATGTCAAAACCCTGGTAGCACTCGGTTCTGATCCCCAAAGTGAACAGAATAGATGATGCCGGGATGGCAATTGATCCACCGGGTTGTTTCGTATTGACCCATTCCCTGATGCATATGTCATTATAGTGTATGTTAAAATCAATAAAATGTAAACCATTCTTTCCAACACTGTGGATTCTGTTGAGATATGAAATGTGTATAATAGATATAGACACTCTACAAACACTATGATTCTAAGGATAGCCATCAAACCCTTTTCCAGAAACCGCAAAACCAGTGGGTCAAAACCCAATACGCTTCTCGAATTATCATGGGGAAAAAAAAAAACACCATGACATCCAGTGAATAATCTCCATGTCATCGAGACCCCGCGCCTTCAACAGGGTGTTGTAGCTAACCACATCCACAAAGCCCAGCTGTTTCATCTCCTGTCCAGCCACAAGCCTTGCTTTGGCAACCAACAAAAATCTGGTTCTATTTCTACAATCATCCTGAAGTAGATAGAATATGGTAATTTTCAAAAATCATCTCATTGTAGTGAAGATGATTGAAATTTCCATCTTCTATCTACTCCAGGATGACTATATGTATATGTGTTCTATATGGAATGCATGATACATTCTATGATATTATAACACTCATAAATATAATCATATCATATTACATTGATAAACATGATATAATGATATAGTGAATACAATTGAAACATATTGAAACATATTGAAACATATTGAAACTTAATATTAGTATCCATTCTATATTCTATGTATATATGTGTTTATAGGGCTTTACAGATAGTAGCTATATATGGAATGTATCCATTATCGTAGTTCTATTGGTTCTTGTTGGTTGTGTACAATGGCCATTGAATGGTGTCGCTTAACTGTAATGTCCCAATTTTTGGAACCATGGAAAACCTGCACCATATTCGCACCCCGTATCAACATGAAATTTCTCCAATTGGTTTATCCAATGCGATACAATACCTAGCCTTGAGGTATAGTGTCATCCATCTAATTGGTTCTGTATCACATTGTACAAGTGGGGGTTTCCTAAAATGGGGGGTACCCAAAAATGGATGGTTTATAATGGAAAATCCTATCTAGAAATGGATGATTTGGGGGTACCCCTATTTTGGGAAACCTCCAAGTGTATCCCATTCGATCCCCGAAGGGTGGCTGATGAAAAATCCCATTCCCGTGAAGTCCCCGGATTTCTGCTGGTCACTCCGTCCTCGAAGAGTAGCAACGAGGCATCGATGTCATTGCACTGCACGCACGCATCAAGGAAACCTGGGGAAACTTCGTGGTTCACACCCAAAGTGCTTGGTGGTTACTTCTGGTGGGTTGGGTATATATCTCACTTTTCGGGGGTTAACCCTGGAATATTCAGTAGTTCATACTGTAGATGTTTTGTAATTACAGAATATTATGGAACAAGAATTGCTTGGTCTAAAAGTGCTTCCCAGCTTTTCAGGGTGACGCGACATGCGGACAGGCGCTTACCAGGGTTACCAGGTTGCATGGTTCCCATCCAAGTTCAGCAATGGACCAGTTGTTGTGGTTGGCTCGAAATTAGACTCACCATTGATTACTATCCATTCCATATTATCTCATATGCATATCATATATACATTATAGTTGATCAACATGTGGCAAACCCAAGCCAAGTTAGCCCGCAATTTGTTTGGATGCGTGTGAAAGAAACCATTTAAAAAAAACTGGTAAGATCAGGTATGGCTCAGAATTCTACCACTGTCAAAAATCCTGGGACCCCCCCAAAACCCGTTATGGGACCTCCCGGGATGCTGAGAAAGTGATCCACTGTGGCTGCTGTGCCACCAAGGAGCAGTTGTAGACCTGCGGTCGCATCACCACGCCATTCTTCTTCAGGCGGTTGAAGGTGGCCGTGGCACTAGCGAGGTCCTGGGAAAACGAAGGGGCTGGTGACCTGGAGAGCCACTGAAAACACGTGCAATTGGTCTGCGAAAATGGTGGAGTTTGGTGGATTTAGGCCCCAAAAATGATGGTTAGTTCACTATCTTCATGGCTTGCAAGATGGGAAAGTCAAAAAATCTACGGAAAAGCCCTATCTTTCAGGGGAAACAACATGGTTTCCTGAATTCATGTGTCCCCTAAACCAATCCATTGAATGGAATGCTGGTAACTTGGATATAATCATAAGGACAAAGTTACGGTATAGTGAGTCACTAGTGTTCGGGCCAAAAGAACAACACATGTCAGGTTCCTCGCCGTGGCCCCTCGCAGTTGGCGTCAAATAAAGTTCCCAACATCTTCCAACTCTTGAGGTGCCGTCTCATCGTGTTCACATGCGTTCACCCTGTCATGCTGCAATAGCACAGATCTCTCAAGTTGAGACCCTCATCTTGAGGGGAATCATCCAATTCAGATTAGATCTGAGCAAAGAATTAGAATTCCCAAATCAAAAGTGGGTTGTGTTGTGCATGATTCCCCCTACGCAAACTTTCATCTACTGTGAGGCCGGTGTCTGTCAAGGTTCGCCCATTGGCCAGCTAGATGCAGAAGACGGGAAAAAAGATGCAGAAATGGCTATGGCTCAAAATTATGGTACCAAAAATGGCCATTGTTTAATGGTAAATTAACATAAACCAATCAATTATAGGGTCAATAATTTTGAGCCATAGCCAAATGATGATGATTCTTCCCAAGAATTTTTCGAGCCGAAGGCAAGCCACAGTGCTTGGTGGTCTCATGACCCTTCGCTTCGGGCAGAGAATCTGAGAGAGTTATCATACTCCCAAAAAATTGACCTGAAAATGAACATTCAAAAAAGAAAACTACAGACTCCGGGACTCTCCAGTCATGGTGAATTTCTAGGAAAATTGCACATCACCATGGTACCACCATCCACACTTCCTAAGATCCAGCAGGGCGACGTCCTCAACCCAGCAGCGTCCCCGGGTTGCGGACCGCTGGAGGCCGGTCCTTATTCTTCACATAGGCCTTGATGGTGGTGACTGCTCTCTGGAGCTCAGCATTGCTGTCAGTCTTCTCCTCGAAAAGAATGGATGGCTGGGTTGGACTCTACTGGACATGGGATATACATATATATATATATATAATTATATATATATATATGGATATAATTATTATTGTATAATATTATAGAATAGTATAGAATCCCATTGTACAATGCTGTGATATTTCCAAATATATTAGATATAGATGATAGAATAGGCACTGAACTCGTCATCAACCAACGAAGTCAACCAACGAAGTCGTGTCTTGCCACTGCTCCAGCGACCCCGCTCCACCTGCGGCTGCACGCCGATGCGCAACAACTGTTCCAAGATCTCGGGAGCGCGCTGCTCCCGTTGCGCCAAGCTCATGATCTGGGCAGCGAAGATTTTTGGGGACCTAATCATGGTGATCTTACCGATGTACCAAGAAGTGAGGTTCAACCAGGAATTAGAAAAAACATGAAAAAACTGATTTACTAGCACAAAGGGGAGTTGGAAGATTTTGTTGGGGGAATAGCAAGCCCATCTCGAAAAGAAATAAAGTGAAGCAAAGTTGCTCCAAAAGTTACGAGTTGCGATCTATGTTTTTAGTTGTTTCAGGAGCTTCACCAGCCAAACCTTTTGTGGTCACAATCAGTGGAGGAGTATGGGCAAATTACATTGAATTAACAAACACGGGAAGTAGATGTACAATTTTCCTGCTCAATCTTGCCTACAAGCCTTGCACTATTGCTTAGCAGTTTAATGGCTGAAATATTCAAAACATCTAGCCATCAATCCAAAGCTCTAAAAGATCAAAACCGACAATCAAATATTATAGGAAAAAATATGTCCAATGATTCAGTCACTTATCATCATCACCTTCATTTCAGGATCTCTCAAGACCCACCGGGGTCTCCAAAGGCAGTCTCTATGGCACCTGTGCAGCCGCGGAGGGAGTCAAAATTCGACCAGCATCACTCGGTAAGAGCTGCAAGTAGCGCAGGGCATCGTCTAACTTCTGCCTGTGAGCTGCCTCGCTGTCAACGTATGAAGAAGCTAAGAATGTAAGGTCCGGTCAGGTGATCACATGAAGAGGTGTCAATAGCAGCCTCTCTATGCAATATATTATATGTCTATAATATTTCTATAATAATGTACAACATGTTGTGTGTATATATATATATATTATAACATATCATATCATATCATTACTTGTACAGAGTATGTTTCTGCAAGCCCGTCGACGGATTTGCACGGCATCACCTTTCTCGTGCGGTTTTTTTCGCGGTCACCAACGTATGATTGCTTTATCTTCACGCTACTAACCAGCCCTGGTGGGTAGGGCATTTGGATTTGGCTCAGATATACCCCCCGCTTAGAACCTATAGTAACCACCAAATAGATAGGAAGTTTAAATCAACTGCTGTTTCAATTGCAGTAGTAGCAAGTTCTACTTTTCTGCATGCTTGGGGGGGGGGGCTTTACCCAAATTTCGACAGCCACACAATGGCTAGCCCTCCCCCTGGATTCAATGCAAAGCCGCTGTAGTGGCCAGGATCGCATGCATCTTCGGCCTAATGGAGAAGTATCAACACTTCGGAGATGTGAAAATTGACCCATGTTTGAGCACTTAAAATTCTTTGGACCCAAAAAACGGAGGGTTGATTCAATACTAAACATGGCTCAAATTTAGCGGGTGATGCTTCATTTCAAGAATTGTTTGAAGGAGAAATGTTGCTGGTTGCTGTTTTCTACCGCTAGATTTCATTGAAAAAACAGTGGTTTTCCTTGTAGCGTTCTTCAACCAATCCATTGACCACTGTCATCAAACCTGGTGGGTTTCCATCTCCCCTGTTAAAAGTTTAACTTCTAGTGGCTATGTATGAATTAAGTTAATTAAGCATCATTAAGCCACCATTCTCCCCAAGAAAGGTCAAGATCTAAGGGAAGGGCTGGGAACTGCCATGAAACCAAATCATAGAACGATTCTTATCGCAGCCCCGGGACGTGAGCACATCTTCGGGCAATTTGGAGGCTGTCAAGTTCACTCCTGACCATGGGCAAGTTGGGATCATCTTCGGAAGAGATCGAGTAGTGTGGTAAACCTTCCCCCACAAATGCTAGGGAAATGTATTGGATCCCCCCAAATGCTGGGGAAATGTATTGGATCTATGCCATGCTATGCATTCTGCTGTCCCTTATGGGAAGTATTTCATCTTCTGGTGGTGGGTTTGATAAAACCATCCCCAATTAGGTTATTGTTGTGGATACCCTGATCTAGGGGATGATTTGGGATACCCCCCAAACGGTTGATGCTTGGGGTGGCTGAGTTTATTCCTATAGATCCCACACTACAACAATTGATCCCAAGAGGCTGATTTGATCACGGATCATCCATGGGTTCACCATCATTTTCCCTATTGTTCATGGCCATTGTATGGGACTAGCCATAGCCCATTTTCAGACACACCCAGTTGTTACCCTCTGGTAAACTAACATAGCTATTGAAAATGGCTATTTATAGTGGATTTTCCCATGAAAAATGGTGATTTTCCATAGTTATGTTAGTTTACCAGAGGGTACGATTGTTGCTCCCACCATCTCCCCAACATCTTTGGGATGACCCTCCTGCAAAATCTCTGCGACGCAGCTGCGCCGCCATCAAGGACGCCTGGCTGGGTATGGCGGTATGGCTTAAGTCTCAAGCGAGCGAAGAAAACGCGGGGATGATTTTTATAGTTTTTTTCTGCTCAAACCCTTTCAGAACTAGGCATAAGAGTTCCAAAGTCATTCTCCACAACCAATCACCCCACAATTGTTTCAAAGTTGCCCAATCAAACACCTCTCAAAATCGCTGACAAATCAACTTACTGTATTTGTGGAGGGGATACTCTGCAAATTTCCAGAATGGACTGATTTCAGTTTCTCAAATGTTCAGTGTTTGACCCGAACCAGATCCGACCTGGAAGAGCTCTTGAGCTACTCCTACTCTAAGCTGTCTAGCGGATAGTATCAAGATGAGGAGAAGCATAGGGACAGGCCGTCTGACCACCAAGTTTATCAGTTCACAATGCCAACTCAAGATCTGGGTTGGAAGCACCCTCTGTCCATCCTTAAAATAACCTGGCAACTGCCAAAGCGGAAAGACCAGCGATCCAAAACTGGGTCCGGGCACCAGTACTGACCCGCCAACTGAGACCCCAGACATACACCGTGATCTCCGCTCGCTTCCCCACGTCCTGATACCCCGGTGTGGCCCCCTGCAAACCATGGCCATCTTCAATTGGAAAATCTGCCTCCAATGACAGTTTTGTTTTGAAGGGGGTTCCATGGCCGTTTTCAGGAGAAAACCACTTTCGGCTGGGACTTTTACACTGCCTAGAAATCAGAGATCTGCCAGATTACATCATATTGCAGTACCCCATTGAAACGCTCGAAATTCACAACACCACAGGGAGGGTAGAAGGGAGCCGCTAGGGTCAGCCCATACTTACAGATCGATGGGATATGTGGGGCACCCAGCTCTCAGAAACTACCAAATGAATGTCAATTTGAGATATATGTGTATTGCCACAATGTGTATGTGTGTATAAATATATATATATATACATAGAGATTTAAACATCTAAATTCTATCTCAATCTCATGTATATATATATATATAATATATACATCTCATTATAACCATATACCATGCACTTGTACTTGTGTATTGACCCACGTGAACTTCATCCCTGCAGAAACTTGGGGGCCGCGAACCCATTGCTAGGCACAGCCATCCTGGAATAGAACATACCCTCCCGGCAATCAATCATCGCATGCTGGAAAATGCACCATTTAGTTCCAGGATTTTTCCTGCTATAAACCTCCATTTCTAGGGGATGTTCATGATTTTCCCATCTATAAACCTCCACTTTGCTCGGGGATTTCCCAGCCAGCCATGCTTCAGTAGCGGAAGGCATCATCGTGTTATCCGACATGGGATCCATTGGGACACCCAACCATCAAGATAGGTGGACAGGTCTACCCAGTCCCAGGATGCAAACATGTATGAACATCTGGCAACCCCCAAAACAATGAGCTAAACATTACATCTAACATCAAAAACATGTTCATTTTCTGGGTTGATTTCTAATAATCTCATGTGTATATATAATATATTAATATACATTATTATAGATTAATAGAAATATGATGAAATACGTATATTGAGTGTCGTAAATGTCATTGCATGTGTACTTATACCATATATCCAGCCTTTTATGTTCCACGTTTCACCTCCATCCAAGGCCTGTAACACCTGCAGCACTGGTGGAAGCAGGTCTACAGCCTCAGCTCATCTCTAAGAATGGTGGATTTCAGTCGGGGAAGCCAGCAACAAAAAAAGAGATAAAATGCAGAAAAAGCATGTTACCCTCCAGTAAATTCACATAGACCCTGCCATGGGAGATTAGTTTCCCCTAAAAATTGGTCTTTTCATGGTCTAGGTTAATTTACCAGAGGGCTTTTTTTGGTCAGTATGGGAAAGGTGATGAAGAAATGTATAAATCCTTCTCAATGGATACCCTCGAATATTTTTGGTTGGTTCCCAACATCTTGATGGCTCCATCTGAGGGTTCCCAACATCATCGCGAAGGAGGGTGGCAGGTAGCGCCTACCATGGCTGCGTGCGCACACACAAGAACTGATAACTGGGTATGGCACAAAAAGGGGGATGTGGACGAGAGAAATTGGGGGTTTATCGACCGACAATTGCTGAAACTAAGAGAAAAAAAATCAACCAACAAAACAAACTGCAAGAACAGGGATATTGATGTCACCCAGAAATCATGAGAATTAACCACGAGTGAGAATTAACCAGGAAGAATCGTGGTAATTCATAAAGATTGCTCAAGAAGCCGGATTCGACCAAGCATAAATTGGGGAGTTAAATGGCGAAGATGGTTGGCAAACGTAATTACCAAACTAAAATACAACCGTCCCTTTACTTTCTAGATGAATTTCCTGTTCCAACTAGTGCTTTAGGTTGATTTTGGGGAGGGTAATGGACGGGTCGCTTATTTGGTGATGTGAATCCAGAGTCGACCATTGTCGCCTACACTTCCAGCCCACGAAACATGCTGGCAGCAGCTTTTTGCTGATTGTTTTTTTTTTCAAAGTATTTAGTCTCAGGATGCATCCTTCACTTTCGGTCAGAGTGCTGCTGAACTTACAACTTCTCCTTTTGCTCCACTTCTACACAAATGTGTTTGGTTTGCATTCCCTCCGACTTTTGCAGTCTGGCCAGTCTGCATCGATGTGTGAAAGAGAAACTCTGGAGAAATCCTGTTGCCACTTGATTTCTTTAATAGCAGAGTCAAAGCCATCCCCCGATCATATGTTTCTAAGTCCAATCCGGCGATTCATATGACAACTCATCATATTGGGGTAGATCAACATGGATTTACATCCATACATACCAGCTATAGCATCATGTGAACAGCTGCTTACTTGCTTTTGTGAAATGGCCCAACGACAAACTCATACAATGTACACAGTATATTATAAATATAAATGTACATATGTATACCCTGTGGCTATTTAACATAGCCATAGAAAATGGCCCATTTATAGATGATGAATGGTGATTTATCTATTCAAAATGGTGGTTTTCCATAGCTATATTAAATAACCAGAGGGTACATCATAATATGATATGATATGTATAACATACAATTTGGAGGCCCCATCATCCCTTGGATCTGTTTGTCTCTCCGCCTCGACGTCGGGCAGGAGATGCTTGGCAGCTTCCAATGCGCTGCGAAGTTCACTCTCGATCTGAGGGGCATTGAAGACATCACAAAATATCAGGACGGTTTTGAGAAAAAAACGACTCAATTTCTGAATAGTGATGAATATCTTGGGGTGTGAGGATTTTGAAACTAATCTATAATTTCTTTATGTACCCCTCTTCATTATTGATGAGCCTAAGGTATCCTGAGGTTATATATGTACGATTGAATGAATATTCATTCGGGGTTGACTGTCCTTGCAGGTGACAGCCGGGTGGATTGAAAGGTCTCAGGTCAGCCACCGGTTGGTGCTTGAGTCACCCATAAAAAGGTATGCTGGATATGGCCTGTTAATGGGATCTCTTCCGTTTGCAGGAAAATGGAGGAACATCAGCGATAAGTCCATCAAATTGGAATGTACTAACATAATTTGTGGAATGGATGATGTGCTCCATCCATAGATATGGAGATGTACAATTTATTTCACTGGATAATAATAAAACGGAGAATTTTTCCATTGCCCTTAAAAACATGACCAGATGTTGGAACTCTCCCAGGTTCCAGGGATGGACATTGAAACCATCATCATATCCCATCTAGTCATAGATTCATCAAATATGAATAAAAACATACTAGTACATATCATCACATATAATCTTAGATATCACATCATAACCGCATCATACAGAATCACAATATGTAGTCTGTATGTATAATATATTATATACATGAATCAGTTGAGTGTACTAACAGTATATGGTATTTGCCTTCATCACTATCATCATCCAAACCATCGGTTTCCGAATTTACAATGACCGATTTTGTAGGAGTTTGGGAGGTAGATCCCATTTTCAGACACAGATATGGTTGGCAACGCGTCCCATCAAATATCCCCAGAAAATCCCTATTAAACCCCATGAAATCCCACTCAATCCCACTAAATCCCATTAGATTCCATTAGATCCCTATCTTTGATGCGGAAATCCCATTCAATCCGTATGGTTGATGCTTGAATTCCGCCATCAAAGACCGCTCATCGGCATCGCTCATCTCTCGGCCACCGCGCTTCACTGGGAGACTTCTTCAATTGTCTCATGGAGGTCAGAACCAGGTAGAGCCCAGTGGCACCAGACAACTCGGCTTTACCTTTCTTCACCTGGCGAAAGAAAACGAGTAAAACGACTTGATGGGGATTTGATGGGGATTTAACTCGCCATCGAAATTTGGATTTTATATCAGTTAACGATCATGAACCATCAAACAAATGGATCTACTGAGATTTAACCCACAAGAATTGGGATGTAACGATGGGTATGTCGAATCAACAAGCACGGGGATCTTTAGGTTTCACCGACAGAAAAAAAGATCATCCCAGGACAGGCAAAGTAAAGTTTCTACCTCTTGGTTATGGAGTCATGTACAGCTATCTGTACAGCTATCTGTCTATCTATCTATCTACCTATCTAATCCAATCCAATCCAATCCAAGCTAATCCAATCAAATCCAATCTAAGCTAATGGAATCCAACCTAATCTATCTATCTACAGTAATCTATTTATTTTTGATCTAGCATGTCTATAGATACTCAGAATTTCAGTGGAGATCTCAGCATCTGAGCCTCATGTCGTGCCCAGTCACCACAAGGATTGTGGCGCCTGCTGCCATTTCTTATAGGTCTCTTCAGCTTCATTTGAGGCAGTATCCTCCATGTTGTTCACGGCAGCAAAAACCCGGCAGTGGTGACTTGAAATCTCTGGAGGGTGTTTGGGATCAGGGTCACTTTCACGCGACTCATAACTGGCATTGAACTGAATTAAATGTGACCTTCCACAAACGTCTCAGCAAAGTCATCCAAGTTTCGCTTTCAACCATCAAACAGGAAATGATTTGGGGGTGGAGAAAATTGCCTCCCCCATAAACTTTTTTGATACATTCCCATTCCCCATAAACCTTGAGACGCCCATGCAATCTCCATCGTTGTTTTGCCAATTGCTAGCCGTGGAACTGATGAACTTGCGTTCAAACGCACCAGAACAGGGATCAAACCCTCTCAAAGTTGCTGGTTTGTTCAGGCCAAAAACCAACAAACGACACTGCACATTCCTAGCTTCTAAAACAAGGGGTGCAGTATATACACACAATTCTAAGTGATACGTTACCTCTTCTACCAAACTTACTATTCTAGGGATAAGCCAGTTGGCCATTGCCTATATAATTCGCATTAAATATGATGAGTACAGGTGATACAACTATATTTCACAGGAACTAACGATAAGCTGATTCCCACCTCATAGCCAGGCTTCTTGGACCGTTTCTTGGGCCTCAGGGTTGCGCGTGCTACACCATGCAACCAGCTATGACGCGATTCGTGGGGTCATTGTGATATATATTCTGGTTTTTCTTTGGAAGTCTCCAGTTGAAAGATGTTGAAATGGGATGGTGATCTGAAACCACCAAGCAGACAACATTAGATGTGCTTCCGTCAGAATCTCTTTGGATTGCACACGCAAGGATTCCGTGAAAAACCTCTGTGCGTAAAATCTAACGGAGAACCCAAAAAAAGAGCCAGTTGGGAGTTCCATGCTGTTCATCATAGATAAATGTTGGTAAAGGACCCATTATTTACCAGGCGACGACACCTGATACTTCCATCATGCAAAGAAGAGCTGTGCATGAAAACACATAAAAACTCACCAAATTATACCTGGTATATACCTGGCATATCAATGAAATAGGCCAGTTTGAAAAGGATAAACCACAGCCAGGGGTTCCGTTGAGTCGGTCGTCGGTGCTGGGCTCCCAACCCAACTTGCGGCAAACCGACCACCCTGGGCGTTGGCGCTCAGCCGTTGGCGCACCCAGGCAAGGGTCCCAAGAAGTTGCCAGTCTTAAATCTCCAATGTATTGAAATGTCCGACAAAATTGACATGCCACAACCGCTGCTTTCCTCCAAAGCCAAACCTTATTATGACTCTTAAAAAGCCATGTCCTTGACACCTGACAGTCACTACCGTGTCGCGCGCACCGACACGGAACTCACCAAGAAACGCGACGTAGACCACCGCGGCGACGGCGAACATGGCGAGCTCCATCCACACTAGGGATATGGCCTCCGACAATTGGGCTACATCTATGATGAATTTTATGTGTTGTGGGAACTGTACATGAGTATGTAACAATGTCATGTATATTAGCTGTAGCTGTATGTATATATATATATATCATTATATCATTATATATACACATATGTACACTATTTATACTGTATATAGTCAAGAAATACTGCATGTGTTGTTTTTGCAAATGTAGAGAGGCTATAGTTTTTGTACGTATTGTTTTTACATGCAGAACAGTATATGCCGCATGTCCATCTCTACCAGTGGATTCTGGTGGCTGTCCTTCTTGATACACCAAGCCAGTTGGTGTAAGAAATGTACAGGAAAGAGTCCTCGACAGAATCCCAAAAGACCAGTTGCCCGAAATCTTCTAGGAATGCCTTTCAGTCCTTTAACTCTTAGACTAAGTGTGTGTGTGTGCCCAAAGCTTTACCCTTGGAGGTTGTCGGCACCCTTCAGCAAGAGTTGGCCAGGTTCGAGCCACCCTACCGCGTATGCCTTCTGAAGAAAGTAGGTCGGTTGGGGTTCCCAGTCAATCATTAGAACTAATGGGAACCATAGTAATCGTATTCTCTACATATAACATCAATGCCCAACAAATAGATACTGTTAAAAAGAAAAAAGTATTTCGTCCGAGATGATTTATGATGATTTATGGTTCTGGGTTTACTACATTGTTTCAGGGCTGGTCATGTCATCTCCTTTTTCGGTAAGGTCCGAGAAGTTTCACCCACTTCGACAAACGACACGCCAAGCCTCGAAGGCAGTAGATGACAGGGAAGCCATCCTCAGTGGAAAGGGCTGGAGGTTTGGGATCACCATCCCAACTACCCTCCAGCAATCCACCAGTTTGCTTTGGAAAATCGCCTTCATCAAACGGTAAATACATGTCAATCATGGAACTCAATGGGCCATGTTCATCCATGTTCCATAGCTATCTTGAATTTCCAGACGATAAGGATTGGGAGACAAAAACATGTGACATCTTAAAGCACCAAAGAAAAACATGGTGTCTTGTGGAAAATGAAGCGAGCTTTGATTCTCACGAAATGTTGCTGTGTCAAGGACCAGGGCTTTGAAATGCGCCACCAAAACCTTTGAAAACTGTCCAACTACCCTCCGCGAATCAAACGTGGCTTTCTGGAAAATCCCTCGATTTAGTTCAAAAAAAATACCAGCGATAAGCCTCCATTTATAGCGGATGTTCATGATTTTCCTATCTACACGCCTCCATTTTGATCGGGAAATTCTCAGCTAGCCATGCCTGATTACCAAAGGGTACAGAGCCGAGCAACATGTCCGCGAGAGCCATAGTCTTTCTTGGTGGCAGACCTGTGCCATAGTTCAACCGTTTTACTTGGGGCCAAGCTCTACGGCATCCTTCAACAGGTTCATCTCCCGCTCAGGTTTGAAATTAAAGCCCACCAGGGTAGAGTATCAGCTAGGCAAGAAACACACAAAAGTCGTGTTTCCTACTGAACCATCGAATTTGCAGGCATATCATTTGAGACCCAAATAACACCCAAATAACACCCAAATAACGCATGGCCACCCTGACTTTTCCGGGCATCCATGAAGATCAAGCCTTCCTATGGAGGTTTTCTGGAAGGAGAGGACGGGAAGATATTTTCCCACCTCAGAACAGGCAAACTTCTAAATGGAAAAATTGCAACTTTCCCATGTCAGTTTCACCAAAGGGTACGGAGCAGGTGCACTTCGAAGAAGCTGCTGGAAGCAAATGACTTCTGCTAATACGACAGTGTGCAGTGGAAGCCATGGCTGAATGCACTTGCTGGGGAGCAACATAAGGATATGGCCGCTACGGGCAGCTCTACTTTTGCAAGCAACTTCAAAATACATGAGTGTGTCTGAAGATGGGGGTGCCCCATTCCATCCACTGGATACTGATGATATTCCCCATTGATAGTTGGCCATAACTGTGGGGTAAGTGTCAGATCGTCTTTACAACATCGCTAGGTAGCAATGGCTCAACATCGTTTACCACAGTAGATGGATTGGGTTGCCATTTTTGAGAATATCGAACATGGCCATTTGTGTGGGATCCAATGGCACCGCCATACCCATGTTTGAGCCATCTATATGTATCCATGATTACCCAACCATCCCTTCACTCTCTGCCGCGCCAAAAGACGCACTGACAAAGCGCAAGAACTTCAATGGGGCTTCAATCAGAGCCTCAGGAGTATGGCATGAGGCAGTGAACCTAACATGTTGCACTGAAAACCAAAGGAACTACCTTGTGGCGATTCGGCTTTAAGTGTCACTAAGTTTGTATAGTTTCATTATCTCAGGATATGCACAATCTATACGCACTATAATAACGGACACATAAGTGATGTGAATAAACTCCATCATTGAGACGCATGTAAAGAATCCCCATCATGATCATCTGGGAATTAAAAAACAATGTGAGGATCGAAAATATCAGCCGTGTCGGATTTCCCATCTTCTGATTCTTGTGCTATGTCTATGATATTACACTTATTACTTATTACAGTATAATTTGGTATATCTATGATTATCTATGTATATCTATGTATATCGTAAGAATGCATGTCGGATGTAATGTACTAGTACATATATATTATATGGTGATATCGTTCTTGGAAACCAGTTAGGGTTCCTTGCAGCAATCTCTTCAATTGTATTCAGGGACGTGTGAAAACGGGTCCAAACCACCCATCCCTCAATCGAGTTCTGCAAGCGAGTGGCTGATCGTAGCACCGAGGCTTGAACAAGGCTTGAACCGAGCAGAGCGACAATGGGTGGCTTTGTCTCAACGTGCCCCAAAGTATGACAAGTTTAACGTGTTTCAATGGAGAACATGATCATAGACCAGTGGAATTTGGGAGTATTTACTCCATGTGTTTTGCTGATTCAATCTCACTAGAGTTTAGAGGATATCCCGTCCCATTCATGGTGTATCAGTCTTTGGGTTTTTTGTTTGTCCCATTGTCCAGCGAGGTGTTTCACCAAGAGATATCCAAGAAAAACGGGATGAAGTGAGCTCCAAACTTGGGGACAACCCCGGATCCTTTGCTCTTCCCCATCAACAGGGTCGTCCCTCAGCGACCCAACCCAGCTTCTTGGCCGGCTCGACGCTTGGATTCCAGCGCGCCTCGCAGGTGCCCAAAGATTTGATGGTGAATCAACCATGAAGGGGTCACTGCCCAGCTGGGTTCCAGTTTGGGGCACCAAAAAGTCAGCAAAAAGAGATGCGGTGGGGGCCATGTCAGATCCATCACTAGTGATGCGATCAGAAAAAGTGCACTACCTCTGGAGGTGTCCGAGTCCACCCCCACCAGCTCATCAATCTTTTCTCGGATAACGGACCTGAGGAAGACTGGAGATCCACCGGTTCATAACCATGGTCAATTTGCTGAATTTAACCGCATCCCCTAATACCCCAATAGAAACGTTTTTTTTGTATTGGATCTATTCATTTGAGAAATCCCATATTGGGGGGGTTACTTAAGATTACCTTAATGGGAAAGGATTGCTGTTACATCATAGATTCTCACCATCCATGGCTCATGAGCTCACACATTCAATATCACTGGAAAGCAGCAGCATCAACCCAAATCTAGCATCCTTTACCATTTAGGACCTGACATTATACGAAGTGATGCGTGAGACATGTTCATACTAATTAATTTAAAAATATTCACGAATGGAAGTATATATGCATATGATGTATATGTACATGTCCTGGAAACATCCTAGAAATATCTTCGTGTCAGTATCCTAGAAACATCTTTGAAATATCTATCAATATCCTGCAACTATCCTAGAAATACCTTCCCTATCTTTTCATATCTGTTCAATATCATACAAATATCATCTATCATCTATGCAATTCCATAGATAACCTCTGCCAATTCACCCAAAGATACCTAAAGCTATCGAAAATGGTCATAGAAACAGTTCATTCACCTACCTTAAAATGGTGTTTTTTTCCATGGAAAGCTCTTGGTTGACCAGATGTTACCAGAAAAATATCCAGAACTGCCAGGTACTTGTCCTCAGACATCCCCCCAGTTCGGTTGGCCGCCGCACCGTTGCTCCTCTGTGGCTGAGAAGCCACGATCCAAGGACTTGATGCCCTGTCCATGGATCCGTTGGATGTTTGATGATTCTTGTCTGTGTCAAAAAGAGTTCGTTGGATCGCTTATGAAGAAAAACCTGCCTTGTTGATGTAAGATTTAGGCATTGTTGGGTCTTAGTAGATGGTGGAAGCTCATCGACAAATTCTGGCATTGAAGCGGAGGTGAACCCATCAACAAAGCGGAACAAAGCTGATGTATCACCAATATGCACAAGTCAAAAAGGGACATGCAAACCCCAGCAAATAGCGTACAAAGACAAATGATGGTGGGATCAAACATATAATCTATATACCCATACATACTCATATACAGAGAGATAGAGAGAGAGAGAGACAGTCCGAACAAAATGAACAAACTGCAAGTACGGACGTGGGGACAGAGACAACAGTAGTGGAGAAAGCGGTGGACCTACGCGTTGGACATATCAGGAATGCGAAGGCGACAGACCTAAAAGCACCATCTTTGAAGTGCATCTGTGTCAATCATCACTGTCAAATAGTGTAATACACAGCACATGACACTATAAACATGCAACTTTTGCAGCATATACACCGACATTAGCCATCATCATCCATGAATAAGTAGAATTCTAACTAGCAAATTCTCATAAATGATGTATAAAACTTAAATACCCTCTGGTGATTTAAGATAGCTATGAAAAATCACCATTTTCCAGAGACAAATCATCGAACAAAATGGGCCCATTTCCGCGCCTCCAACAGGGCCTCTTTAGCGGCCAGTCTTTGGCTCTCTGTCTCCTGGAGCACAATTCCTTGCATGTTTAATTCGTTTGTAAACAACATCTCACCACGAGGTGTCCTGAAATTGGGACCTCCCAAGCTTCACCCCAGCGTCGAACCATCATTTGATGTGAGGTTGGTATGATTTACCCAGAACACTCCAACGACCATGGCGACCAAACAACGAACAAAAAGGCGCCTCAGTGCTTGTCTGAGCGCTGGGTGCAGCGCCTACAACAAAGGGAGATGTCTTCCCAAAGCGACGCATTTTTCTTGCACCATAGATAACATTAGATAACTTGGTATGTAAACAAGTTAACTAGGGTTTCTGGTAGATATATCATGATATATCTATACTTGATGGGCTTTACAAACCAATTTACAACTGGTGGTGGGCACCACCTTGTGTTGACTTCACCTACCGGATTTGGGGCTCTGATGAGTCCTGGCTCAAGGTTACCATTGAACCAGCCAACAGTGACGTATAACCCCGAAAGAGGGTAGCAGAAGAGGCTAGATTCCGAGTTTTGTTCATTTACTATCCAAGTTTTTGTTGTCTAAAACCAGTTGTTGATGGATAAAAAAATGTCTTGTTTCTTGGATTAACATGATCTTAAAATCCAAGAATTGGAGATCAGGTTTGGTGATATCAAATCCCCGCAATATAAATCCTATTAAATCCCTTATTGGCTACAGTAAATCCGCCTTTTTCCCCTTACAGTCTTCCCCGCCTGCGCAAAAGTGAGGTGCCACCCTGTAGCGCCCAGGGCACAAACCACCTCGCAGTGTAAGAAGCGGCGCAGAAGCAGATGATGCAATGCGAGAATGACTTACTGGTGCTTAGTAGGGAATGGGGGAATGGGATGATTATTAGTGGTTATTATAGGTCATTCCCCCATTCCCTACTAAGCACCAGTAAGATAAGAAATGCATATATTAGACTAGGATTGTATATTACACATAATCTATAAATATACTTATTCATATATTAGAATAAGACAATATGTATCTATGTATCTGTCTGTCTGGCTGTCTGTCTGTCTACCTGTCTGTCTAGACAGATAGATAGACAAATATAGATAGAGACAAAGGCAGAGATGCAGGTAGGTGTAGATGTAGATACAAATGAAATTGTTAGTGGTTTCAGCCCATATATAAAAAAAAAAAAAAGTAATAAAGAGGGGGCGTTTCTGTGGATATTAATCCAGCAAATTATGAATATAATATAGTATAATATGATATCGCATAAAATATAATACAATATATCATAATATAATATAATGTAATATGATATAGTATAATATAATATAATCTGGAAAGTGGATAAAACCATACTTGGCGCTGTGGTTAAGTCAACCCAGGCCGCGTAAAGTCAACCCACCGCATGTGCACACGCGTTCAGAGTGAAGTTGACCCACTTGTGTAAAGAAAAATGGATACAGAAATCCTCTCACCCTAGTATTGAATTCCCCCGGCCCCAAAAAGAATAGATCCAATACAAACCAAGCCTTCTGGGGAGGTATTTAATCTTGGGGAAGGAATCACAGTGCTTTATTCCAATGTGTAGAACAAAAAGTATCCCAAATGGTACCTGAAACACTGATCACTTCGAAGTTCTGAAGTTGGTGTTCACCTTGAATATGGGGTAATCTCCACCCCAGCATGGTGCGTTCAAGTAGAGTGCCTTGAAAAGAATATACTTGGAGTGTTTTGGAGTCAGATGAATCGCGAAAATGTCACAGAAACCATATATGATCATACATTCAGAATTGGAAGACCCGTAAAAGGGTCCTAAAATAAATGGATCCACTACAAGACCAGGGGTTTCTCGGGTTTGTCAATAACAAAAACTGCTTATTTTGCCATCCATGCTGAGCAGCCCTGCAGTTACAAGCGATAAACCTGGGCACAATCGGGTTTCCGGTATCGTACAGAACCAGGATGAAATCTGAATTGATGCTAAATGGATATAAGTGGATCTACATTCCCCCAAATTCACATAGACCCTGCCATGACTTGGGGGTTGGAAGACTACTTTCCAGCAATCATGGATCCATTTTCAGGGTCTATCTTAATTTGATGGAGCCTAAGTGGTTTATAAATCGTTAGTATCACATTGTGACGTGGATATGGCTCATGGGGCACCTTGGAGGGCAGCCCCAGGACACGTATACTGAGACATCATGAGTAACGACCCCATTGAGCCAAAATTATACCCCTATCCCATCTCATTATATACGTTAAGTTGATATTATTTATATATATATATGTATATTATATATATATATATATTGCTCTTTAGTTATATACTAGCTGGTTGATAGGTTTCCCGTTGACTATAGGTTCTAATCCCCAAGAACCACGTAGAATACAGTAACTCTTTACAATAGCCAGGTGGCACAATGGCTCAATTGTTGGGGTATAATGTCCGTTTGCCCAAAACCATCCCGGCCATCGGATCGATGGGTCTCACCGCAATCCGTCCCTTGTCCAGGATCAGGGCAAGTCTTGAAAAAGACCAAGCTGAACCCGCTGTGTTTAGGCAATTGTTGCGACCCCAAAAGTCATTCCCATTGAGACGGAGGTGGACCTGAGTGAAGTCAATTTCGGGTGTCCCTAAAAGCCAGAATCTACCGCAACTATCTTTCCAAGGACATCCCCAAATTGGTCGTTTATTAACCCCAAAATTGGCAATGTCATTCTTTTCCCACCAAAAAAAATGCACCTTTCCCTATACCCCGTTTTTGGGGTCCTGAATTCCGACCAATCCTGGGATGCCACGCCCTGTGCACGTGACTTACGCGACATCATGGCAATGGCGGATGGTTTCAAGTTTCAAGTTAGGTTTGTTCCAAGTGAAGTTTCAAGGACTGTTCGAAATGTAGAACCGGAAGAAGATGGTGACACAATATTGAAGAACGGTCAAGCCTCTGCTGCAACGGCGCTTTTATTTGAAAGGATGCTGGTGGATTTGTGCGTCACGTTCCCTTGCTTCCACGAGGTTCATGACTCTCCGTGCGCTTAGGTGATATTAAGTATGTTCTGGCATCTGCAGGTGATGAAGATAGATCCGGCCGACGTATCGAACAATAAACATACATATTTGCAAAGACGCGCGAACACAACATGCTCGCCAAGAATTGCACATATGAACACCTCCCGCAACGTTTTTCGGAACTCCTCCCAATGGCATAAAATGTCCAACAATCCACCCATGTCATCTTGGGGCTATAACATCCTATAACATGCTATAACCCATTTTGACATCCTGTTTGATTGCAAGGTATGGCAGACCTGAACCCTTGGTGGAGGGATTCTGTGATTGCCGATTGCAAACAAAAATACCAAACTTGAGGATCAATCCCGCATCTTTGACCCATGCCCACATGGTAAAACAAAAACATGAAACACAGGCTTTGTGATATTTCCTGTAACGTATATACAGATCACCTTCTGGTTAAACTATTTCAAGCTCAATCGCTTCAACTTAATTCAATAACCGACAAAGCCATGCTCGCCCCGTCCAGTGTGAGAACGCTGCCAGCTGATCTGCCTCCACCTTTCGACCCTCCGGTACTTGTGATATGTTTTATTTGCAGGACCCGATAATAATGAATTGAATTGAACCTCCACAAAGCCAGGAGCCTGGCTTGCCAAGCATGACTTTTGGACTCAGGTTCTCCAAGCGGAATCTTGGAAAACCACCGGAGAGACGCGCTATGACGCGCTCGTTCAGATAGGACAGGCGTTCTTGGACAACGTCAGTCGCGCCATGGCCCTGTCGAAGACGACGCTTTGCTGCATCTTGATGGCCGGAAGGTCCAGCGATTTGGGTCCAGCAAAGACCCACTGAGTCCGCGTTGTCCGTTTGGTCGACCGGAGTGGGTACATCCCCAGGACTTCCATCGTTCAGCACTGAGGAGTTCAGCCAACGGTTGGTCCATGGTGGCTCACCCATTCCTCGCTTTTGATGGCCGCTGCACAGAGCCTGACCAGCTGAGCAAATCCACCCAGCGACTGCCGCTCAGAAACCGGAGCTCGCTGCTCCAGTCAAGACCTGGGTGTGGCCCAAGCACATCTGGCACCCCTTCCAGCCCAAGTTGAAAAGGTGTTAACCGCTGCTGGTGGTGGGTTGGTTGAGCCACCCATTCCAAATTGAAAAGATGAAGAAAATGAAATAAGTCAACTGGTAAATGCCCCGCTGTTTGGGTGCTGGTCGACTGTTGGGATGGTGTGGCTGGTTGAATCTGCGCAAGCTGCGGATTCATAAGGATATCATGGCATGGGGACAGCGGCAACAGACATAAGGATGAGAAAATGCCAGACCAAAGGAGATCACATCAGAAATGGATATGGCTACACAAATCACATCACACAGATATGGAAGATCCATGGTTTCTGCAGGAAATGATCTAGAAATGGTGGATGTTCATTTATCGCCCATATCATTCCAAATCAATGTCTATGTGTAGATTCTTGTATATACGTAATATATCCACACCGAAGAAGATGCATATGATTAATATGCTGGTTTCCGAAGTCATGGCGGCACCCCGAAATTATCCAGGTCATTGTAGTCATTTTAGTATAGGTTAACCCATGGTGACGACTGGGGATCCCCCATGACTTAAGAACGTCCCAGGACCTAGGCCGGCAACCTGTGTGCGTGCGAAAGGAGTCCGGAAAGGCTGCCAGACCTCGCCAGCGAGGCAGAGTCCAGAACTGCTTTGGATCCAAAAATCTGGTCTTGGCAAGGGAAAATGTTGCTGAATTGTTGTTTTGCAACTTGAAATTCAAAATATGTATATACATATACATATATATATATATATCATATATATATATATATATACACATACGTGCATGAAATAGTGGTATCAACCTTTACCATTGGTCTTTTGGTGAATGGTTTGTACAATTTGACAAAAAGTGTCCAACTAGGCATCTGTGGAAATGCTCGTGTATAATTAATGGGGATAGAAATGGATAGAATGACTGACATGTTTTGTTGAAAATCAGTTTTCAATGAGGATATCAGCCACAAATAAGTACTTAACTATCTAATTTGGAACCACCACATCTTTTGCCGATCATGTCTTTTATTTTGATCCTGCATTCTGGTGTCCTACGTTTCGGATGTGGTCCTAAATTACACCATTCTCCCTCGGTATCCATTCCAACAGATTAAATGGATAAAGCACGATAAAACCAGATGAATGGGTGAGTCTCAAAATGGAGTACGAGGTACCCTCCATTACCAAGCACGCTCATCATTCTTCCATAAAAGTAGCCTTAGAATGGCGACATGCACTTCATTTTCAGAATCTCAATGAACCACTTTCCGCCAATCCATGAAGTGGTCATGTTGCCCGGGTGCCCAGCAGTAAACGCCCCGCCAATCTGCTCGCTGCTGTCGCAGCAAACGGCCAAGCCTTGGCTCGTCCAACATCATCATTTTCCAAGGGATTGGTGATCAAACCTGCAAGAAATCGAGACTTCAGATGAGTTAAGCAATTTAACCCATTTAAGCCATTTAAGCCATTTAAGCCATTTAACCACTCAGACTTGTCATGGAGGATTTCAATCTTTGAAAGGAAAGCATGGACGATTTAACCATCAACCATAGGGATGGGATTTCACAGGATTACCCGACGGATGGCAATAGTTCCACCCATGATTCAAGCTATTTGTTTGTACAATAGAGATGGATGCAGATATACACTATACTGTTGTTTATCACTGTACAATATGGTTTATCAATATCACAGATCGATATAACACCATTGGATACATTGAAGTTATACACTGTCTGACATTGCTTCCAGATGCTTTTGTTGTTTCCTTCCAGTTACCTTCCACTCAATTTCTAATTCCTGCGGAAGTGCTATCCACCTTGTGTCCTCTTTCCTTTGAGGAAGCTGTCTTGGTATGGATCGCAACTTGGGCCCACTCAACTGAGATTATTGAATAATTAACTGAAGTCAGACTCGCTAAACGCAAGAGTAAACCATACCCAATTGACTCCAATTAGGTATGGTTCAAAATGACCCGCGCAATGATGAAACCTGAGGTGCTTTCGGCTTACTCGCTTGAGATCCGGGCTGGCCATAGGTGTCGCTGGCTTCGGGCAAACCCGAATCGCGGTCCTCACCAAAAAACATGGTCAACCGGACAAACCATGTGTGTGAGGGTTCAAAAAGGGGTGGCCCGTAGTGGGCGAAGTTGGTTTATATAGTTTATAGTTTATACATATACATGCATACATCACTGGGTTTACGAGGCTTTATGATAGGTATATCTATAGTTGGAAGTAGTTGGATGGGTTTCTAAACAAACTTACATCTGGGGGGCATGACTTTGCACCTCCAGAATTTGGGTCAAGTGTTTGAAAGGTTTTTTTTGTGGTGAACCCAATCATAAACCTCCAAGTGGGGAAAGGGTCAATCTCACCCGTGAAACATGAAACTGGAAGCTTGCGAGTCATTGGGAGATGGTTGTTATTAGGTTTACCATATTTTCAGGATTATCCAATTTACATCTGTGGACTATGGTCGTTATACGACATAGTTGATAGCGCACTATGCTTCGTTGGATCATCCTTGAAATTCAAATGACGAATTCTTACCAGATAATTCACAATTAACCGAGGGGTAATCCATATATAAGTCATTGGGATTTTCTGGGCATGTGAAATCTCTATCTTAAGCCATGACCATCATGCCACCATAAACATCATGGCCCAAGTCTGCCAGCCTGTTTGCCACCAGATGCGAGTCCAAAGGGCACGTTGGTCACGATCCTTGGGCGGATCGTAAAACTCATCCTGACATGATGGCCCCGACATGGGAAAACACATTAGTCATTGCGTTGGTTTAAGGGAAAATTCGCAGCAAACCCTGAGCAGTTGCCATTAAAATGGAGACGTCCTGCAAAGTGTACCCTTCATGCAATTCTGGGAAGTAGAACACTGGTGTATGATTTGTGTGTGTACCACTTCCAGAAAATATGGAGCCTGGATTTCAACTTATCCAACTAATGATCATTTCAAGACGTTTCAAGCTACTGCCGCTGAGTTTTCCTGAAAGTAGGACCCAAAATCCATCAAAATCCCATGGTTGAAAGTTGAAACCTCACTTTTCCCATTGAAATAGCCCCAACTTGAGGAAAGCAGACCACGCGACCACCATCCCACCGTACGCACCCATCCCCCCTTCGCCGAAGGACATGGTTGGGCGCCCTGTCGGCTCTGAGGCTCCGGTGTTTCTTACCCTAAAAAGTGTCCTGAAAAGTTCGGGATCCAGTATGAATGGGAGTATAAAGATATATATATATATGTATATCCATGTATTGATGTATAACATAGACAGTAATTGTCTAATCCAAGTTAGATTGATAGCCTTAGATCAAGGCGTACAGTAATCTCTATCGTCTATATAGTTTTATCTCTATAGGAAAGGAGTCCCCAAAAAGTCTTCCCGGCTCTTGCCAGCCCACCGACTTTCTCCCGACCTTGAAGCCGTTTGACAACTTTGGAGATGGAACCTGCACGGATCAAAAGACAACAACCACTACTCAAAACGTATATGTTGCTGGTTGGCTTCATGTTGCAAGCCCTAAAGCTTGGATTGACAAGCTATAGCTGCTGTAATTCAATCTAAGCTATTCCAATGGAAGCAGCATCTTCTTCCCCAAAAACTCACATGGCATTTCCAGTTGATTTTTTGAGGCGGGCTGGTGAAAAATCACTTGTCTGTAAGACCCCGTGGTAGGTGAAATCCATACCCCAGTGGTGGGCTTCTTTCATACTTCATACATCAACCTCAAGCACCCCTTCTGGGCAAGTTGTACCCCCAGGCCCCAAACTTGAACCAATTAAGCAAATCTGGGGGGCACTTCCCCAACATTATATAGACCTTCAGTAGCAGGCTTCATAAGTTTGAAATCCTCACGTTTCTTGTTTCAATCACAATTGGGGACACTTACATAGGTCATCTGAAAAAAAATATATATATATATATATAAAGCTTGTTTACATCTAGTAACACCAAAAAGATGGAGAAAGGGTTCAATTGACGACTTAAGTTTTAGAGTTTACATAGTTTACATGGCTATGAGTCAAAACCCTGGGACCCTAGGCAAAATAGCTGGTTAATGGATGTTGATTCACCAGTCGTATGGTAAATTCATACGTTTTGACACCCCACATGGGGCGATCCTTTTCGGCGCCTTGCACCAGCTGCACCCTGCAGGGCAAAGCTTCTAGGAGTTCCTCCGTGCTGGAGGCCTTGCCCTGGGGGATTCTCAGGGTCAGTGGTCGTTGGTCTGTGAGTGATGATTTGGCATAGAGATTACCATAGAAAGTATCATATAAATAGATGATAAACATGATGATTTGCCATAGAAATGGATGATTATTCAGATGACCCATGATGATGGACATGATGATTTCTCATGATTTATGATCATGAAAATGATACTTTCTGATGACTTAAAAAGGATCATTCGGGTTTGACTGAAAATAGGCTACAGTAAGCCCCAAAGTTGATGCTGTTCATCCTTCAACTGGCCAATTTTGGGGGGCCCCATTTTCAGACACACCCGAAACCAGCCTCGCCTTGGCCTCACGGACTGCCTGGATGCTGGGAATTTGCAACCGCCGCAGGCAGCGACGCAAGTTGCTCTGAGAGCGCTGGATCTGCTCCTAGAGCAAGGCGCGGAGCATGGCGCTGGGGTCATAGGATTTTTTCAACGGCAACATCGGATGGTTTTGTGATGCGAGGTATGGACTACACAAATGTACTATACAATATATATATATATATATTTATTTATCAAGCCAACATAATCTTGGCTTGAAGCAACAAACAATGGGTCTTACCCCCGGTCTCCCCAATCATCCACAAGGTGAGCCCCGCTGGAGAACATGCTCCCATCTGCCACATGGTCAGCATCTTCATCCATATCTCAGCTTGAAGATACGTGAAGATAATTTAATCATTCGTTCAAAAAAGGTACTATACGATATGCCTATAATTCTATATAGATATATATACATACACATATATATATATACTTTATGGGTAAACATAATATAGTATGCTATACACTGTGTATATGATATACATTGATATACCTGAATTTCTGGAGGAGTGAGGCGTGCATGTCCCACCGGCGCCTCGGATTGATCACTTCCCAAAAGCCTCGGCGGTTTGCCGGTGATGGATCCAAGCATCATGAGCATATCATGGTATTATAATGGATTGATGATTATTCCTCATAATGATGATAATGGTGTTATAATGGATTATGGATAATGATGATAATGGTATTGTAATACTTTCCCTATTCTATACTGATTAATTATAATGGATTGATGACCATTCCTCAAGGACTGGGTATATGTTCATGGTTTTTTTCCCATGGCCTAGAAAATGCTGAGATGGAAAACAAGCCTTTTTTGGTCGGAGAAAACACCCTGGAATCCGCTGGTTTGAAAACATCAAAGTCGCTGCCAATCCCTTGATCCCTTGATCCAAAATATGGTATGGGTAGGTTGAAAAACCCCTCTGCCCAGGCG
Source organism: Symbiodinium sp. clade C Y103 (assembly GCA_003297045.1). Lineage (NCBI taxonomy): Eukaryota > Dinophyceae > Suessiales > Symbiodiniaceae > Cladocopium > Cladocopium sp. clade C. The sequence continues at coordinate 71,680 of BGPT01000558.1, read as the reverse complement.
CGTGAGCTTCGAAATCGCTGCATTGGGCACTGGCTGAATGGATTTGGCCAAACGTTCGTACTCCTGACTGCGGAAGCATCAGGGATGCAAACTACGCCCAAAGTCGGATGCTAAGTTCCTATATCAGCGGTTTTTGAAAATTATTCAAATCTTTAAATGGATTGGCTTTGGTGGCTTAAATTTCTTGGATTTGACAATACTAGGAATCACACTTTCTGTTTGTTGCTAGGTGTAAGATCACCGATCAGGCACCTGAGGTCACCATCCATTGGTTCCCAATATGACTCCTGAGCATCGTGACATGGGAAGGACTTGAAAGGATGGTACCTTGGATCACAGGGCAGGTCTTTGGATGGACCGGAGCTATCCAATGTACAACTCTATGTGCATTTGTAAATACATATAATCGTCCTGGAGTAGATAGAATGTATATATATATATATATGGGATTTTCAAGCATATTCCCGTTTTGGCCATTTTTTTTAGAAATGTCCATATTCTATCTACTCCAGGATGACATATATTACAATAGATGCATGCATACCTGGAACACCCATCCAAAGTCAGCATCATTTAAGTCTCCAAGAAGGTGTCTCTATATCTGTATACACAAACATATAATATATATATATATATACATGTTGTCCATCAACTTTTAGGACATGGGTTTCACGCGCACAGCCTCAGGAGTGCAGGCCGATATTTCAAGCAGTGGGAGGTTTCGATGTGTCACAACCAGATATCTTGCCTGACTTAGTGGGTCCAACATCGGCCTCACCATGAGCTTTGCCATCAGAAATCTCAGGCTGGCTGCTGTTTGTTGACATAGAGCCATCCAAGGCTGCAAAATGGGCATGGCTGGCAACTTGGTGCCATAGAAAAAGATGATTTACTGCCATCAAAATCATCAAAACCATCCAACATCTATCCAAAGACCTTTAAAATCTCAAAAGTTGGACCAGAAATCACCCTGATCGAAAAGTCACCCCTACCCCCCAAAAAAAGGCCTCGCTGCATCACCAAGGTGCTTGGACGAAGGACCACCCGGAGCTTGTCCCAAAGCTATCTCCAGTGCTTCCAACAATATGGCCTCAAAGGTTGGAGGATCTCTACTTGGATCGTAAGTGGTTGGTAAATGGACTTATAACCAAGTTACAAATGGGATACTCTACTGAATGGGGACTTGCTAACTAGGGTGATTCACATCTATTTTAACTACTTCCTAAGAGGGATGGTCCTCCAAGTAGGTGGGAAGTTGACATGGATTTTCCATGATTTCCTGATGGCTTCTTCCGGAGAGGGAAAAAAAATGATAAAAGAAATGGGATTGATTGAATGGGGAAAATAATGGAAAATATTTGATACTATGGGATAGACAACATTCGACAACCATTCACCAATCACATAGGATTTGGGATTCTGCGAGGCTAGTAACCCGTAAGCGGTCATCAGATAATACGGAACATGATGACTAACCAGTGACTAACCAAATGGATTTGGGGGGTTCCCAATATATTTTCAGACACACCCGCACTCACCCAAGAGGGTTGATCCGCTGGTAGGATCCATCCAGGTCCCTGTTATTGGGCTGCATATTAATCATATGTTCTAAGACTCGCTTCCTCTCTTCAAAAAGACCACATTTTTGCTAACCCCACAGCTGACAATGATCATCTCACCTCAAGATTCTGCCCTCCAGGATACCCTATCCCCATGTAATGTGTCCCTGACGACTAGAAGAGGCAATCATGTTTTCTCTGATGATTTTCCGAAAAAAACAGATGATAAATCGTCCCATGCCTCATCTACCATTAATCATCTGAACAACGCCCATGATTGATTTCCATCCCATGTCTTGTTTTGGTGCTTCCAATCCCCCTGAGAGAACAGCTGCATCCACCAGGTGACTCCCGAGCCGCAGAAGGGATCCCACAACACCAGCTCCTCGTCGTGGTGCGCTGCAGCTGTCAGGCGTCGCAGCATGGGAGATGCCAGGACCTGAAAGACAGATTCCAGTTGAAGTTCATTGCTGGATGGATGTTGCTGAAATCACATCATGTTAATTACCCTCTGGTAATTAAACGTAGCTATTGAAAATTGCCATTTATAGTGGATTTTCCCATTAAAAATGGTGATTTTCCATAGTTATGTTAGTTTTCCAGAGGGTCATCATGTTTACCAACCATTTTTACCAACCATGCCAAACATCTTTGCCAACCATCTCATACGAAGCTGCTGGAAGCATTTTAGATCTTAGATATGTGATGGCTAGCCAACTGACACCTAAGACTTCTTGGTAGAACAATGTAATATATATACATATGTGTAAAGTCTTCAGGAGATACCACAATTTCTGTGGCCACAATTTCTGTGGCCACAATTTCTGTGGCCAGAAAATGAACAAATCCACCACTTGCATCTGGTTTTGCGTATGAAAAAAGTGTTACCCTATCATTGGTTCACCTTTTCAGAGTGGATCGGCCTGGAAGTTACGAGTTTGCGAACTGGAAGCCATGGCCCGCCCTTAGTTCGATGAATTACCTATTCAACATGGTGATTCTTCATACTTATGTAACAAATTACCAGAGGGAACATCCATCCATGAAGTGATTATCCACCAAAAAGGGGTCAAATCCAAATGGGTAATTCATCGATCAATGGGCCAATAACAAATACCATTAGGTCACAAATTACCAGATCGTATCATCACCATCTTTGTTGGTTAAATTCCATTAAATCCCATTCGACTCCACTGGACATCTACAAAACCCCCTTATTTGCAGTGTTTCATCATTACCAATAGTGCAGGATTTCGCAACCATCCTCAGTATGTCAAGCCATCGTCACTATAGTGCCTTCATTGATGGTCGACTCCCGGTGATATTCCCATTGGAATTTCACCAAATGGGATTGTCTGAAAATAGCTTATCCCCAAATCCATTGCCTCATCATTCTTTTCCCTCGAAAAATGGAGATTTGGGGGACACCATTTTCAGACACACCCAAGTCCCTGGAGTTGATGGTTAAAATCCCATGAAAATAGTTGATGCTTGGACCGGGATCCAGGTGCCAGCCCCAGATCCCTCATGGCCAGGGTACACAGGCTGCTGCGTAGGTCTCCCGCATGGATGCATCTCCAATGGCCTGGAGTGAGAGGAAGTGACTGGAGGTGAAGCTCTTTCCCAAGGAAAATCAAAGTGATAGCATTGGTGTACCCTTTGGTAAATTAACATAGACCCTGAAAATCACCCTTTTTTCGTGGAAACTCATCTTCCAATCCCGATTAATGCCAGGGTCTATGTTAATTTACTGGAGGGTATATGATAGAAATAGTGATAATAGTATCATAATAACAATAATAGTACTCCAACAATCATATGATCCTAATGACAATAATCATGATAAAAGTAATATATAGTAATAATGATGCTACTAATAGTAATTCACCGATGATATCATAATGTGGACGTGATGATAATGTAAATTATACCTGTTTATATCATATGACAAAATGATATATTACAAAATGATTCACTGCTGTTCCAGAGTAAATTACATCTGGCAAAGTCTCAAGTAGTAGGCCGCAAATGTTCAAATAGTTTCAATGGATTGTATATGTGCAGTGTTTTTTTTTTAAGGCGCAAAACCACCATTGATGAATATCATAATATCATATTCAATGGATTGTCCATTTACAATACCCCAGGCTTGTTTGATCCTGTTGATATCCATCAGAATGGAAATTAAATGTTAGATATTCATTTCTGACCATTCAATGGATTTCTGTTTTTCATATCAGAAATCCACAAGGTTGATCCTCCTTTCTGCATAACTCACTATTCTAGTGAGTTCCTCTAGGGATCATCAACATCGCACATATCCAAATCTATGCATGTATATATCCACGTACATCACAAATCATGTCTATCATGATTATTATCATCACTAATCATCCTTACTTATAATTGTCGTTCTTGTCATTATGTATAGTTGATAGTGATCATTATTACCACACAGAACAGCGATGCAAGTAATCTGTCCCCCGCCCTGGCTTACCGTTGTCTGCCTTCCTCGCGCCGCGTTTATGGAGCAAGCCAGAAGCAGCCACACTGACCTATGACGTTGATGGGACGATAGAGCTGGGAAATATGCGAAGCAAATGGAAGTTTGAAGGTAAAATTCGGCTTCAAATGGGAGAAATACCTTATTCTTTTTAGATGATAAAGGGAAAGATGACCTAGAACTGGGAAAATCAGCTGCAACGGGGGAAGAACAAATCTCAATGGCAATCTAAGCATGATATTGGGCGGTCAATATAATTTTGAGCTGTGGCAGGTAAGTGAATCACCTACCATAGCCATCCAAAACCTATTTAACAGTTGGTATAAAGCAAATAAGGCTCATACAATATGTACAGCCATAACCCAATAGTGACGATATTGTTACCTTGTGGTAATTTAACACAACTATGGAAAACACAAATTTACATAGATATACACATACGGTAAATCATCCATAAATGGGTCATTTTGCATAGCTGTGTTGAGTTACTGGAGGATACTCAACTCAAGCTTCTTATTTGGTTGCAATTCCTTTCATCGAAATGTTATTGAGTGGGAGAACATCCTGAAAAACGCTGAATGGCACTGGAATATCTCTCGTGTGCAATATGATGATTGTTGCAAGGGGATACTGTGGGTATAAGCCAGTTGCGCATTAGTTGCAACAGGAGTCTCAACACACCTCCCATTTCAAAGATTTAAAGCCCAGTGGTCAGGTCGACTGTGGAGTATCCCCCAATCATCTCGCGTCTTCCATGGCTAACCTTGGGGTCATCATCCCAACTTCTTTTGGATGTGTATCCCATGAATCTGGGGGATACCAAACCATTTCCCATGCAAACTGACTTATTTCCTATGGTCATCACTGACTAAATCCCTCACCTCCTAGGTGGGATGCATCCCCAGCCCATTTCTTTCTCGCGCCTGTGCTTCGTTGTGTCGCAATCTCAACCGCACTTCGGGCAACTCTGCTGCAGAAGCCGATGGGCTTGCCACCTCCTCAGCAGGAGCTCCGACCAAAAAGATGATGATGGAAACTCGGAAAAAAGTGCCCAGAAGTTAAGCAAAAATCGGAGTTCACCAGCAAAAATTGGGAAAACATAGCCAAAAAGGGAGTTAACTAGCAAATAAACATGATTCAAAAATGAGGCACCAAGAAACAATCCGAGGATCGTCTCTCCACCAACCCACCAGGGAAAGCTTACTTTTAACCGACAAAAAGAACCATCTTAAATTCATAATATCAGAATATCATCGTTATTGTTACAATCTATCCCATCTAAAAATGATATATAAACCCATGATAATAATATAATCATTACAGCATTAAGTGGGATCATTGTTGAGTTGGGATTATCCCATGATCCCCCCCCCATCTTTGCAGATGAGCGCCACCTCCCGGGGGTTGGCCGCGGCCGCGATGGAGTCTGCCACACGCCCCTCGATGAGTTTGGTGTGATACAGCCTTGACTTCTCCTGGAAACGGCGTTGTACAACGCGATTCGCATGTTTCAGGGAGAAGGGAACTGGTGAAAATCCCTTGGTCCGTGTTTCGCGGGTTATCCCGTGTATATGTCATTTATATATGTTAATTGATGCCTCTGTGAACTATAACTATAGCTACTAACCAGTTACTAAGTGGGCTGATCCTCCAAGTGGGAGGCGGGCGATCAATTGATGGTAAAACAAAAGGCTCCAAGTTTGACCCTGGATCTGACATGTGGTGAAAATCACGTCACATGGCATCTGAATCCCAGTGGGAGGAAAGTTGTGGAAATGTGTCGAACCATCCAGATGGATATGAGATATGTCAACATTGGTCAGATCACGACATGATCCGTTTGAATCACACAATTTCTGCGCCACACACGCAGACCTTTAACACGAAAGGCTGGTCCCATTTCGAGGCAGGGGATTGCATCAATTTGGATCATCTTGGTTGCTCTAAGTAGACTCTACATCCACCCCTTTTCAGCCCAAGAAACGTGTATTGATGTCTATGGTAATCTTGATCCATGATATTCACCATGAAGAGTCTTTGGGCCCCACATCTTAACCCATCCATATCATTTACCATGAATTCTTGGGACACGCCAAGCTTCCGATGAAACTTTGATGATGGGCGTCATAGCTCCCTTGGTCAATGGCTGAGGTTTTGGACACGTCCTCATGGCACTTGATGGTTGAAGAATTTAGCCTACCACCTTTGTGTCAAAGACAGATAATACAACACATTCACCGTGATGCCACAATGCAAAATGGAGGCTTTCGAACAAGAAAGGTGCAAGTTGAAGACTACGTCTTTGGATACCTCCGCATCCTATACAGGTGTCGATTGAAATTATTGTATCACAGCCAGATCCCACAAATTGGACACGAGGATAATGCGATAACCAGGAGTGACTGCTCCTCGGATAGGTCTCCCACATACCCACAGCATGACCACTAGCATCATCAAGATCACCACCATAAATATCTTGAGAATTCACTGGAAATGCAACCCATGAATTGTCAAAACTACTCTTGCGAAAACCTATCGTGGTACAAAAAAAGAACGGGTTCCATGTTAGGTCAAATATGTTCAAGTTCCACTCTAGATTTCAGGAGTGTAAACAAACTCGACATCATCATCACCACCACCACAATTTGTCATCAAGGTGCTAGGCGCAAATAGTGGTGCCATGGCAGTCTTTGCAAACCAGCATCCAAAGAGCGCCTTGGTCCGCTGAGATAGGCACTCAGTCCCATCTCCAGTGAGTTGTTGAATGGTTGGCGATCATGTAAGAACAAATATCAAATGATGTAAAAATGAATGATATTAAGTGATGTAAATAAATAGCATGCAGCATGTTCCCCATTCATAGATTGCGATTTTGGGATAGTGTTGGCACCTCGAAATCTAACCTCAAAGTCACCCTGTCTCGCTCTGTTTGTGGGTTGAAACCCCAACGTTTAAGTTTTAAGGTTAAGCTTCATTATACATATGTCATCATGTCAATAAGTACAATCACCACCAATCACACCAACTACTTTCCAATATGTGGATGGACTACCATGTATGCACAAAATAATAAGTTCATACACCGTATATAGTATGTAATATAATTACTTCACAGTATCTTACACCTTACCTATACTCGCCTAATAGATGTTCCTCCTCCCCTTCAATAATATAGACTCTTGTATATTCTCATTATGCCCATAAAAGTGGGCGTAATCATCAGATATGATATACTACTTATCATTTTTTCAAAAATTATCATACCATTTGTTTGTTTCAACGTTGCAAACTACAAAGATAGTGAAACTATAAATACCAACTGTTGATGGTTGAATCCACTTCAATCCCTATTGCTGATGGTGAAATCATGTGAAAAATCCCATTTAAAAAAAAAAAAAAAAACACTTATATAAATGATTTAAGATTGTTAACTCATGAATTGATGGGTGATTTCATATATGGGTGATTTAATCCATGAATCCCACTGGTTAAATATGGCTATTCTTCCGTCCAACCAATTTCACCAGGCAACACATCGGGCGCGTGGAAGGGCTCCCCCAGGCGTACGAGGACCAGTTCCGCCAACCGGCTCTGCAGTGTGCAGCGCCACATGGTCTCGGCCAAGCCGTGCACCGCCACGCCTGCGCCGTTGTGGAAGGAGCCCGGGGATGGAAAATCCGCGCGCTCCGTTGTGGTCCCTTGTACTAGACTCCAAATAACCCTAAAAACCTTATGTGACTTCAAGCTGGCAACTGAAGTCACTCACAACCCCAAGTATATTAATTGCATATATCGTCACAGTCACACTAATCTACAGCGTATCAGTCCAGAAATCCCGTTCCCAATTCTTTCGAAACCCCACTTTGAAGAGGAATGTCTCCCATCCGCCCCCTGTTTCCGGGTCGGTTTTTCCGGGCTACCCAACCACCTTTACGCCACCACCACCGGCACCTCCATGTAGCGTTTCAAACTGCCCTGGGACGCCCAAGAGTTGAAGCTCACGCTCCAAGCCTTGGTGCTCAAGGGCCCACAGGGAAAACCATGGGTTTGGGCATCAAATTTGGGGGGTTACGTCAAAGTTTCTCTTCCAGTTCCGGAAAATATGTGAAAATATAGCCCTTGTGGGATTTCTCAAAGGGGTTTTCTCAAAGGGGTTTGGAAATGACAATGTGGCAATGGTCTGAGACTGACATGTTCTGGTTGGCTTCAACTCATGGCCAAATATAGATGGTCATCAATTGAGGTACTTTTCCCACTTGGAAGGGGATTGAAAGCATTTTTTTGGAATCTACCATTGATACCCTGGAGTCTCATTTCTGTCAAAAGAAGTGAATGTATGTTATATAGCAATCATCTGCATTCTGGGTGTCAACATGTTAGTTGCAGCAAATAAGTGGGCATTCCTCAAAATGACTGACCCCACAAATTGGTTCAATAGGGAAAGCGTGCAAATTGGTATGTTCCATTTTAAAGCAAAATCAAACGTATTTCCAAGAACTTCAGGTGATGCTATGAACGTTGGCACAGAAAATCCCATGGCATATCTAAATCCGACCAGTTGCGTGGGAAATAAACTGCTGAACACTCACCGCAGCTTCCCTTCTCGCAACCTTTTTCCGAAAGCTTTGGGGCCGCTAAAAACGTCCCAGTGCGTCCATACAACTCAACCTTCCAAGACTTGGCCGTCGAATTTCCCCTAGTGCAGCTCCAGTTGGAATCCAGTTTCGCGTCAGGTGTGACCAACAGGTCGTTACCTCAGCGACCTTTCTGTTGGTAGAAGATCTGTGCGAACTCCATCCCTGGCTTGGTGCCTTCCCGGTAGACTTCGCAGGACATCCGAGCGCGAAGGAAAATGAAGTCGAAGTGCTTCACCAAAATACCTTTGGTCGAGGTGGTGAAGAGTAATCCACTGAACGTTTGGGACTTGATATGACATGATGTGACGCCCCATACCTGTGCTCTTTAGATTTCATTGACAGAGTCACGTGGTGATCATGGGGTGTGCTAAATTGATAGATAAGAAGTATATAAATAGATCCAAAAAAGAATAGACGACTGGTTGGTGAGTTCAACCCATCCAAAGTATATGAAAAAAAGTGTATGAGTCCTTTGGTATTACGAAATCAGAAAAACCAGAAATTGAAACCACCAGACATCACCAGACCTATCGCAACTGACCTGTCCACGGCACGCATCAGCCACTGCGTCCGTCGAAGCTCAGGTCTTCTGTCCAAAGGCGCATCAGATCTGACCTGCGGCTGGTCGATTCGCAAAGTTGGGACAGTTGGGATTCTTGACATGTCAAGGCTATATAAATCATACGACGCCTGAAATCCCTACATTTCGGAGCGATCTCTTTTTCGTGCTCATTGATCCGATGTGCAAAAAATGGAAGAAATTCATTCCAACATCGACCCAACACCCTCTGACCCGGGTGAAAAAAACCAACAGATCCCCAGGTGATCCCAGTGATGGGATCCCACCGCCAGACCGAGACCATCCGCGACCTGGTTCCAGAACTGATTCACTTCTTCAGGCGAGGTCAGCACGGGCATCTCTTCCACTGTCAGGTTGCAACTGCCCACGTCATCGGCTCGGTGCTGTGTGATCTTGAAGGTCAACCTGAGCTCGATATGGCAACTTGACCTGCAAAAAATGGTGGTACTCTACCAATCCAAAAACAGGGGTATCACACAAATGAATTCAACCAGCACAAAAGTGAAATTCAAGCAACAAAAAGGTAAACTCGGCAAGAAAAGCAGCTGTGCCCTACAAACACGGGGATGTTGGTATGCACATATCTGCAAAAACCATTGAGACTTAGGATATGATCACTGACAGCGGCATAGCGTTCAAACTTATTGTGCATTGGTGTTCCCTGCTTAGCAAGACGGCATTCTGAAGTCAAACATTGTCAGGGGTTATTGGTTATTACATGTTATTACAAAACTCGCAATAGCAATCAGACTGGATTAGAAGGATGCTCATGATCACCAACAGCAATCCTGAAGTAGGACCCATGTCCATTGGCTTTGGGGAACCAAGCTCTTGCCCATCAGTGGCAATGAATTCTGGTCATATATCATATTTATCCAAACTATGGCCACCTCTTGATGCAAAACCATGCACAAGTCATGTGTAATAAACCGGCCAAGGTCAAGACATCTGGAATCCGTGGGTGAAGTACCTCCAATTCAGTGGATCACACATTACACATCCAATAATCAACAATGGCTAGCTGGGACATCCCGTCTAAATAGAGGGTTTTGATGGAAAATTCCTCTATCAATGGAGGATTTTCCGAAATACAAAAATCTTACAGTTTAAGAGACCCACTGAGCCATCAATTCAAATTGACCAAGATTGGGGGCGGTGGTGACCGCCTCTTAAAGCGTCTTGCCAAAGTTGGCAACTGAAAATACCCAGTCACAATGGGAAATCATGTTAAAATGGGGATCTGTCACGAACTTTCCATGATTTTCCATTGCCAAAGGCGTGTTTGCCGGACTTGGGGGTGCATTATACAACCACAAAAAGAGTCATATTGTTATAGAAGCCCCATATCCCAGCAAAACCTCTTATAAATCCCAAAGTTCTACAGTAGCCATTTCTTCCAGCCGAGTCCGCCTAGTCAGGATGGCCATGCAGCACTCGCGACAAGGTCTGAGCTTCAAAACGCATCAGGCCTTGGATGGGAAGCAGGTCACCCAGCCATTCAACCAAGTCCTCCTCATCACAGACGCTACCCATGACACTGCGACGCGTGGGATTCCATGGTTCTTGGCCCACGTCTTCAACGTCTTCACCCGGGCAAAGGTCTTTCAAGGACACAGCCAGCAAGTCTAAGGTGAGCAGATTGTTGATGACCTGGTCTGGTAGGGCAAAGATATGGCATGGTCATTCAACGGGTCTCGTAGGCGACCGAAGAATGAAACAGAATCTGCATGTTTTTGGTGTTTACTCATGCAGTTGTGGGATGTTTTGGGGGCTCTATAATTTTCAAACATTCCTAACTAGTGGTGGAACTAAAAGCATAATTCAACCCATCGACCACTGAGCTGTGAGGGAACCCTGCTTTCTTCCCCCATTTGGCCCGGCCTTGCAGAATTTCTGGCAGCTGCCACGCAGACGCGCTTTGTCGCGCAGATTCGCCGCAGTGGCCACATGGCGCAGGATCGACTCTGCCAACATGGCATCAGAATTGACATGACATGACAGGCTCACCAGTTAGATGCCCAGATTTGCTTGCAAGACATCCGTTTTCGGTGGTTCAATGAATCATATCCACATTTCTTGGGTTGCCAAGAGACCGTCTATTTGCCTGATTTGTGATGAAATGCCATGGTTGGCGGTTCTATGTCCAAGCCTTCGGAGGCAGTCTGTGGCAAGCGAACTGGTAATGGAAAATGGAGCCATCATAGTTAGACGATTCCTGCAACATGTAAAGCTATCCCATTTACACCTTTTCCAGCAATGTATAAATAGTTAGTGACACTAGGGCCTGTCCAGACAAGTGGCGCAAACAAGCGGTCTTTCTTGGAAAAAGATGGGAATAAGTTCAGCATTCCTTCGAAATGTGTACTGTTCTAGATGGAGTGTTTCTTCAAACAAGTCTAAGACGCGGCATTGCAAGGAAATGAAATATTCCGGCAGAAACTGTTTCTCCTGCAAGAAGGATTCCTTCAAGAGAATGCAGTATTCCTCAGAAAAATGTCATTCCTTTGCGACGGTGCCGCTTTCTTCAAAAAGATCTACAAGCAACATGTTGAATAGCAACCTTATTTCGAAAGCGAAGTATTTCTGTGAAAAAGACCAGCATTCCTGTGAGAAGGTGCAAGATTGAAATGCAGTTCCTTCTAAGCCGCAGTCCGCCTCCACAAAAGGCGTGATTTCTTGAAACAAATCCAGCAGTAATTCAAAAACCTTACTATTCAGCTGGAAGCTGCTGCATTGCAAAGGAATTGCAGCATTTCCTTCCACTCACCCAGAACAACGGAGTATTTCTTTTGGGAGAGCGGTACTCTTTACTAGTAAGGAAAGTTCGGGATTCCTCCACAAAATGCAGTGCAGTATTCCTTGAAAACAAAAAGGAACTCCTTTCAAAAAGTGTTGCAATCGCTTGTTTGCGACAGTATACAAGAAAATTCAACCTGTATGTTTGTTGGTAAAGGGTGCAGTCATCCTTTCCAAATGATCACACTCGGTTCAACATCAAGATCTGCAAAAAAGCCCCTGAATCCGAACCCCTCGATTTACATTGGGATTCAACAATCATTTCTTGAAATCTTGAGGCTTAAATCCTGACTCTGCCCTGAGTGTACTGCCACAACACATTTAGCAAAACTCCGTGTATACTATACATTCTTGTCTATGTGTACAGATGTGTGTGTGTGTGTACATCTATATACAAATATATGCAAATGATTTGCATGTGTATATGCACATATATGTATGGGTTCATCCTTAGTCAAAGTATATTCATATATATATATGTATTATACATATATACTATCATAATCTATCATATACATATACTGATAATGTATTCGTACATTCATATGTTCGTACATGCATGTATCTACAGATCTATATATCTGTGTGTGTGCGTGTATGCAGTCATCCATTTATTCGTTCGTTCATTCATTCATTCGTTAGTCCTTTTAATCGTGCATTCACTTACTATCGACTTATTTTCTTACCTTCATTCCTGAACACCCCATTGTTTGGCGCCCAAAGTCTGACCAAAACACGGCAAACACAGACACAGTCAACAGTTAAAAAAACGAAGAGTGTTAGAAGGGTGCCATATGTCCATATGCGCCTCGGTACTGTATGCGTTAAACGCTCAGGGCCACCAACCCACAGCTGGGGTCATTCCTGATATTGGGCACCCAATATTTTGGGATACGGGTAGCCGGTTGCTTGATCATGCTTGATCCATATTTGGAGTCACTATCATTGATGAGTGTATGCGAAGTATTATCAGCACCATGATGACATACTGATATGATACACCCATCATCGTCGGTCATGTTGGTGAGTTTTAGAAACAAGATCCGAGAAACCACCTCGTAAGAACAAACCCTTCGTGGGAATGTTCCACCGAGCTACTGCGTTCCAACCCCGGTGAGGTCACCAAGAAGAGGCGCCGCAAGGCTGCGGGGCCCACCTCAAGCGGGATGGCGCCCTTCAGATTCAGTTTTCAAGTGACTGTCAAGCTATGTAAAGCTGCTCAACCTCCGGGACTAGCATCACAAAGCNGGGCCCACCTCAAGCGGGATGGCGCCCTTCAGATTCAGTTTTCAAGTGACTGTCAAGCTATGTAAAGCTGCTCAACCTCCGGGACTAGCATCACAAAGCCGGTCACTGAATGGTTTTTGCCGCCCCCAACACACACTTGTTTGAGTGGAAAATTGAGTGGAACATGAGCAAATTTTGGGTTGAAGTGAGTGTGGGGTCACAACTCTGGTACCCGGGTGATCATCACAAAACATAGAATATGCTGGGATGTTCATTTGCCAGGCTCCTCTTCGGATACGTGGATACTGTAATTCGGTTCCAAAGAAAATGTTCGAATCTTGATTTTCACCATCTCCCCCCAGCATAATCGTTCACCGCATCCTGACAAGCCACAACTCCACTGCGGCTTGACCACACCATTTGCACTGCTTCCGCGAATGGGTCTGGGTCTGGCTGGTTGTGCCCCACCAACAATGCGATGAAAACGGGGAACTTACACATCATGTGGAGATAAATCAGTGATTTGGAACTGGCGAAAATGGGGTAGCCAGCAATCTGAGGGGTATGTTTTGAAAGCAGCAAGAAAAGGTCGAGCGTATGGGGACCCCATCAAAATGGATAGTTTTGACATGTTTCGACCCACAACCTCAAGACGGAGGCAAACGTCGGAGAATGTCAGTAGTTGGCTTTTAATGTGAGATCTGTCAGTTGCGAGACTGCAACTGGTGCGGACTGTGGCANAGAAAATGTGACCAGGTTTGCAGTTCCAGGGGCATCCAATGCTTGAACCATACCCATAAGTTCACGTAGTTTCACGTACCTTGTTGTGGATTGTTCTTCTGGTTGAGGGCGGGTTCCCACTTCAGGTTTCGATCGGCAATCCCCAATCAAGCCCGGTAGCAAAACCCATATAACATCATACAACATCGTTTCTGGGTCAGATCCGCGTGAATTCATACTTTATCCCGNATCAAGCCCGGTAGCAAAACCCATATAACATCATACAACATCGTTTCTGGGTCAGATCCGCGTGAATTCATACTTTATCCCGATGTTTGTTGCTCATACTTATACCCTCGGATTTATGGTTGGACACGGGCCACCATCAAACAACAACGGTCACCTAGACCCTGCTCAGGGTTGGTTTTTGGTGTTATTTTTTTGGCGGAAACTTTAACATGAGCTCAGACAGCTGCAGTTCGTCAGAACGGATTTCAACACTGGAGGCAGATCTCCTCAAATGGAACCGCCTTGAAATTCNTTGGCGGAAACTTTAACATGAGCTCAGACAGCTGCAGTTCGTCAGAACGGATTTCAACACTGGAGGCAGATCTCCTCAAATGGAACCGCCTTGAAATTCCGACATGTTCCAACAACTCCTCAAGTCCTCAAATCACCGAAAGCCAACAGAAAGAATAAAATGATTCCGCGGTTTGAGTAATTGTGGTTGCCTGTCAAAACAAATATAATGCAGCACTCCGTGAGAAACCTGTCAGGGAATCCCTTTTTGTGGTTGGCTTCCAGTGATGCAACCAGCACAAATGGTAAACCCATCTCCCATGAACCTATGTGTGCTTCAAGTACAATGATTGGGTGATCCAATCATCCAGCTTGATGCTTGATCAGTTCGTTGTGCGGTTCACAGTGAATCAATCTCCACTCACGCATTTGAATCTGCTGGACGGTCTCATCTGCGATNAATTCGGTTCCAAAGAAAATGTTCGAATCTTGATTTTCACCATCTCCCCCCAGCATAATCGTTCACCGCATCCTGACAAGCCACAACTCCACTGCGGCTGGCCATGGCAACATGGGCTTGACCACACCATTTGCTCTGCTTCCGCGAATGGGTCTGGGTCTGGCTGGTTGTGCCCCACCAACAATGCGATGAAAACGGGGAACTTACGCATCATGGAACAACCTCAAGACGGAGGCAAACGTCGGAGAATGTCAGTAGTTGGCTTTTAATGTGAGATCTGTCAGTTGCGAGACTGCAACTGGTGCGGACTGTGGCANACAACCTCAAGACGGAGGCAAACGTCGGAGAATGTCAGTAGTTGGCTTTTAATGTGAGATCTGTCAGTTGCGAGACTGCAACTGGTGCGGACTGTGGCATTTGCCCCATACACAATTGAAAGAAGAAAATGTGACCAGGTTTGCAGTTCCAGGGGCATCCAATGCTTGAACCATACCCATAAGTTCACGTAGTTTCACGTACCTTGTTGTGGATTGTTCTTC
>BGPT01000558.1:35298-51380 GCA_003297045.1 Symbiodinium sp. clade C Y103 | reverse complement strand
CAATCATCCAGCTTGATGCTTGATCAGTTCGTTGTGCGGTTCACAGTGAATCAATCTCCACTCACGCATTTGAATCTGCTGGACGGTCTCATCTGCGATCACTTCATGACCTCGAAATGGTGCAGAAGGAAAAGGTGAAGGGAGCTTTGCTTCATGGTGTCTACATCGCCGAAGAGGGTGGGCGCTTTGTCACTGACTACAGTTGCGATACGATCCCAAGATCACAAAACTGATGGTCACCAAATATGTCAATCAACCGCCCGATAGTCCGCGTCAACCAAGCAAGCCTATCTTTTGATGCCTTGGTTAAAAAAATATCACTCTTCAACCTTCAAGCAGTTGCCTGAAGCACTCGTTTGGACACACTCTGTCCTCCACAACAAGCAGGCCGGGCCTGATGTTTTAGTGTTTTTGCCCTTTCGCACCCTTCTACGAACAGAATGTTTCAAAACAGCGTGCTGTCCGAGCAAATGATGGATGATTGATGGCCCGACTTGTCAGAGAGGTCAGAGTATGGAAGACCATGACTCGTGAACAGGGATGCGCTGCCCTTCCTTTGGGGCTGCAAATATGCTGTCCACAGCCATGGCTAAGTCGCTTCTCAGGACCTCGAACTCAGCCTTTGGAAAACCTGTCATGATACATTTCGGGATCTGTGGCGGCATTTCACACATTGGCGCCCCCAGGGGGAAGCGCACTCGATCTCCGTTCCTGGGAGTACCTCTAGCCAGCATAGTTGACTCGACCCCGAGTAAGGCTAGCATCGCTTTGGCACTCGGCTCACGTTCAGGGATTTCCATCTGGTCAACTTTGTTGTAGATAAACGTGAACTGGCACTCGTAGCTGCTAAACCTCAGCCAGTCGATAATTCTGCCGATGGCCTCCGTGTGGTTAGTTTCAATGCGGCCGGCGCAGATCACCACCACTTGATCAACATAGGCAAAATTGACTTTCATGCTGTCCTTGATGAGTTGCAGGACCTGCCCATCAGGGATGTATGTGTCGCAAAGACCTATGGTGTCGATGATGTTGACTTTTTTCTGGCTGTCGTTGATCAAGCCCGTTCCGGAGTATATGTGCAGTTCCCTTGTGACGGACGCAGCAGAACCTCTAGATTCAGCCACATTCCGGTTGAAGAGCAGGTTGATCAATCTGGACTTACCACAACCTGCAGGTCCGACAACGAGCACATTGAATTCTGAATGATCTGCCTTGCTGAGCCCTTGTGGCGATTCCAGGTAATGTAGGAAGCCAGGATATTCCTTTGGTGAATATATTGGTGTTCCTCGTGCATATTCTTGAATCTCCACTGGAAGACGGTTCAACTTCCTCAAGTGCTCATCCATCATTATGTGTGCAAAGGTTGCCCCCAAGGATGATGATTCACCGCTCATCTGGTGGCTTATCCATGTTCCTGAATAAATGTAACGGGCCAAATGTTCACCATTTCTCAAGGTGACAGAGTAGGCAGTTGCACCGCAAACCTGTCTCAACCGACATTCTACCTCTTTGGTCCTTGTGAAGCGTGCATGCTCATCACATGGCTGTGGTAGAGTGTTTTGGTGAACTTGAAGACCGCTGCTGAGAAACTCCATGGTCCACAAACCATCTGTCACAAAATAGTGTTGGAATTCAAGGCTATTTTGGCTGCACCGCGTAGAGCACAAATAGAGAATGTCTCCAAAAGAATGAAGAAAATCGAGTTGCCGATCCCGAATTTCGTTATTGATTCGCAAGGAATGATCAACTGCCCACTTTGCCTTCTCATCCTCCACGACCTTCGGTGGTGCAGATTGGCCCAGGCCCATTCTAGGTGACAACACCAGCCTTGCCTTCTTGAGCCACAATGCTGCGAATAAATTGGAAGCGGTGATCTTAAGGTTCAAGCTTGCGAGCAGCATTCTTCTGGCCAGTATGTGCTCTCGTTATATAAAACATATACAGTATACTCATTACGTCTATTTCTGCATGAATACTGCCAGGACACACACCTGCCACTGAGAACCCCGGCTAAAGCAATTCCGGAGGATTCGCAGGGTAAATGCCCGAGTAGATCTACTACGGTAGCCCCATGAAATCGTTCGATTACGTGCTGCAACTGCTTACGGAATTGCAGCAAGATCTGATTTAATAATGTTCAGGACAGCAATGCGTATCTAAGGAGAGCCATTGGGGGATTACTGCATAAATATCGGGAAAAAAACTCTGCAGCGAATCGCAGAGCAATTCCTTAAGAAGCCAAAGGTGCAATACTATATCATAAGTCTCAAGATCCAGGTGCCACGTACGATTTCAGAGCAGGGTTGGTGCTATCCAGGTTGTTTGAGAGTTGCTCTTTGAAGGTCATAAACCTTGAAAGGATCTCTTTTGGACCAAGGTGAAACCTGTGAGGTACTGAAGCTTATGTGGTCAGTGGTTGGCTGCGCAGGAGGCTCCTCTTGACGAAGTCAAGAGGTTGGCAAACTTTTCAAGGGTATGAGCCCCTATCCATAGTCGGACAAGGTTCCAAGGTACCACTGTGGCACAAGTGTGTAATTTCAAGCAATGGCGGAAGTACTCTGTTGATTTTCAATTGCCTCTGGCCATGAACCACTCTCCAGCATTCCAGTCTGACTGGCTGCTATTGCAGGTGTTTGGTTCTCTTGCCGAAGATTCTACACCCGAGCTCAGGTGGCTGCAGATGGTTTCTGGGATTTCCAAATGTCCATCCTGAAAATCTACAAAGCGTTGGATTTCAAGCTGGCTCACAGATTCCCAAAGGGGAAGGGTCAAACACATGGCATGCTGGTAAACATACCCAAAGAGAGCAGGGCTGAACAACATCAGCATGTTTGCCAGGAGAACTTAGCTATGGGTCATAACCCTGGGTACCTTGGTGAGTATCAAATTGTTTGTAAATACATGTTCATCCAACCGGGCATCTCCATGTTGGCTTGTATTGTCAAACGCAAAGTCTCTATCTTCGGGCAAATCAACCTGCAGGTGGAAATCCCGGATGCGATCATCTTGCTTCACAAAACTACTCTGGTTCATGCCAATGTTAAAACCAAACTAGGTCATCAAACAGTGGTTTCCAAATGTTAAATGAATGTTCTCCGTGCCGGCCTAAATTGATCTGAATTGCATCCCAGCCAACACATGCTCCTAGCCATCGCCCTTTTCGACCCACCCTCTCGGGGCCGCCAACTTCGGTCGCCTCGTTCCCGGCCGCCGGGTTCTCTTTGGAAGCCGGTGCAGGTCCGTGAAAAAAAATCCAAAGGCCGGGCAAGCCGGTGCTGCTTCAAAACCCCTGGGTTGGTTGTGTATTTTTTCAAATAAGGGGGAGTTGCACATTAAGAAAAGGTGCTATAAAACCAGCCACTTGATGGAGACATACTAGGATATACTTGGATATAATTGGATATAATGGGATATTATGCGATATAAAGGGATACAATTGGATATAAATATAATGGGATACAAAGGGATACAATGGGATATAGTGGGATATAATTGGAGATAGTGGGATACATAGAGACATGGGATATAGTGGGATATGTATATTTACCCAATAAACCCCAATAATATGTACCAATATGATGTGGGTTTGTCCAAAGATTTGGGCGGTTTCTCCTGATGGACACCATGACCTCCGGATTTCAGATGGTGTTTTGGTCTCTTTTGGACGATGGTGACACCAGTGACACGAGAATGGAGTTTACATGGGCATGGGTCATCTCCGGCACCTCGTTTGTCCACTATGCTAAAAACGTTGCTGGAATTAAGCATGTTTTGGTATGTAATCCCATCTCCAGTTCATATTAAACACCCCTCAGAAACCATGGCAAAATATATATATATATATATAATAGTGGATTTACACATCTTTTGGTATCTACAACTTTGAACAAGGTTCGAAAAACAATGACCCATCCCCATAGGCTCAGTCGCCGTTGGAATGTCATTGACTTCGCATGAACCACAATTCTGCTCGCGCTCCGGAGTCTGATCTACCCGTCTGACCATCTGACTGCCTCAAGTTGTCAATCAAAATTGGTCAACAACGTAGACCGTCTGGGTTCAAAGGGATTCCGCAAAGTAGATCACTAGTAGATCGCCATCAAAATATGAGGTTTTCAATGGTTTTCTTGTGTTTCCTATCTTCTTGAGGACCTCTATCTGGATCGAAATTTTGAGACCTGTAGGGAACTCCAGGTCTGAACTGGTGATGTTTGGCAGCAAACCACCTGAGAATTTGAAGTGCCACAATTATATGAGAAATTTTGTTGGAAAATGATGGCAATTCAAATTCTCATATAAGGCTTCTTGGAAAATCATGGCAACTTAATTCCTGGGATGAAATGGAGTACCTTGCTTACCGTTTTGGACAACCCCATTGTTGGAAAATCATGATGAAGCAGAGGGGGTGGGATACCCAATGTTCAGTCAGCATCCAACAAATCGGCGGTGCATGTGAACCCCAAAATCGGCATCATGGTATGCATAGGTAATGAAGATCCGACAAGAGACAGGCTTTTGCCATGTTTGATGTCAACTCTGGATTAATAACTGTCGGTTGATAAAATTAGTAGGGGGTATCCCCAGGGGTGTGTGAATCCCGGGTCACAATGAGTATTCAACATCCTTCAACCATGCATGTTTCAAGGAGGCTGCCAACTCTGACCCATCTTGAGGCCGTCTCAAGATTGGCAACCCCAGTTCATCCACTCCCATGACTTCAACCTAGTCTTCTCCCTAAAAAGACCATGGCTTGGGGATGCTTGGGGGTGTTAAATCCCCAAGTTTTTGAGACCGATTCAGCAGGATAAAGCATCAAAACTGGATCATTCCTCATGGTTTTCCTCTTCTACAGTCCCATTCGTGGTCGGTCGTGGGGTCAGCTTGGAGGCTGCGAGGGTGAGGGTTTTTTGCCGGTCAACCAGCTGAAGTGGTGAAGCTAAGGGGTTCATCTATGAGAAGCCGTACACCGGAACTCATCCATGACACTAAACCATTTGGTGCGTTGTCATGTGAAACATATCTCCACTTGGGTTTAGCAATGGTTTACTGTACATCTACCAACACTGGGCATATAACCTTTCTGGGGTGCCAATGGAATTACACGCCCATCGGGTGATTTGACCTGAAACCGGCGGTTAGCTCAGTGCTTGCTCAGGTGTCTAACCAAACAAATGCACTCATCTGTCAAGTTAGTTGACCGTTCTTAACCCTAACCCCCACCAATTTGGACAACACTATTCAGCAGCACTGTAGGACCTGGCCGTGTCATGGTGGTGCAGCAAGGTTCTTTTGCTCGGCAGTCCACCAATCGGCCAAACGGCTTTGTCTGAAAACAGAGAGTTAACACCCAAAAGATTCCAATTTTTTTTGAGAAAAATGATGAAAACTACAAATCAACTCAACCAGCACCCATCCAAATTTTCGGGTCTTATTGTTGTCTTTTTCCCAACATCTTCAGACAAAACCATCTGAATTTCAGCTCATTTCTTCAGCATGATGTCCATCGCGGGCTCTGCGACACATCCCGTGGTCAGGTTCCACCTCAACCAAACGGACGCTGCGGACCCTCAGAAGCTGAGACGATCCGGCGCTGAGACGATCCAAAAAAGGGATGCGTCAAATCTGTGGGTCGAGAAAAACACCATATAATTGCAGTAACAATAATTATGATGATGACTATAAACAAGATGTGTTTCTCATGTTGACCCCGTAGTTGAACATTTTATATCTATACTTCTTGTACGAATCACTGTTAGATGCGACTCTGAGCCCCATGCAGGTGATATTTGCAATGATAAGCCTCATACACCTGTGAGGCAGAGGCGGTGAGATGCGCTGAGAGATCGAAAGATCGCTTGCAGGCCTCCAACAAAACCGAGAGCCTTCCCATTTCCATGATTAGTAAATGCGTTATTAGCCCATGAGACTAACTAGCTATAGCCAGATGTACAAACCATCTATCTATAATTCTTGGCCCATCCAACTAGTTGGGTGTTTCTCAAGATTGTGAAGCCCCAAAACCGTTGCTTTTCCCCAAAACCGCACCAGGAACGGTAAACCGTGACCTCAGGATGGGTTAGTACTCTGAAATTGCAAGTGGAGTTGCTCAGTACGCTAACAAATAACAGTGCATTTTTGATGTCTTACATGTCATAAATGTATACAAATACAATTGTATATGTATTATGTACATATGTACATATGTCTATATGTATACATGTATATGTATATATATATGTATATATGTACACATATATGTATGTATATATATGTATATATGTATATATGTATATATGTATATATGTATATATGTATATGTATATGTATATGTATATATATATATACATACATATATGTATATGTATGGATGTATATGTATAAGTATATGTATAGGTATACGTATATGTATATGTATATGTATATATGTATATATGTATATGTATATATATATATACATACATATATGTATATGTATGGATGTATATGTATATGTATATGTATACGTATACGTATATGTATATGTATATATGTATATATGTATATATGTATATATGTATATGTATATGTATATATATATATATATGTACACATATATGTATATATGTACACATATATATGTATATATGTACACATATATATGTATATATGTACACATATATGTATATGTATATGTATGTGTATATGTAAATGGAAATGTATATGTAAAGCATACATGCATGCATGCATGCATGTATGTATGTATGTATGTATGGTTGTATGTATGTATGGTTGTTTGTATGTATGTATGTATGCATGCATGCATGTATGCATGTATGTATGTATGTATGGTTGTATGTATGTATGGTTGTTTGTTTGTATGTATGTATGTATGTGTATGTCATATACATATGTGTATATTTGTAACTAAGTCCGAAGCGTTTTGAACTGTTCCGAACGTGACGATTAGGTGCCTTGATGATGAGCACAAAATACCACGACTATGGTTGTTGAATCCTTCACTCAGCCTGTGGGTCAAAATCATTCATCGGACCAGAGGTCGTCAGGGAATGTGTAAAAGCGACCTCTGGTCCGATTCTACATCAAGACTTTCATTAATCTAGCATGGAACTGCCATTTTGAGGTGATCACTGATATATGCAAACCATGGTTCGCAGTGAAGTCGCAGTGACGTCCTTAAAATTCACCCCTATGCACCCCAGGTAAATGATTGTCATAACCATAGAATATATGTTCCTTGCAAAGTTTGGTATGACATGATTCAATTATCACCGGCCTTAGGAACGGTGAATGGCTCCATGTCTCTTGATGAATCACCGGCTGAAACCCGGCAGCGCCTTCAGGAAGGACCATGCCACGAAGAACCTATGGGAATTGCCACGTGAGATCAGCGTGTAGGAACAAATGAAGCAGTTGAAGTCTTTTTACCTACGCGAATTTTGATTTGAGCCACCACAAAAACTATTGGATGTTACCCCAAAAAATGCAAATTAACAAAGAAAAATGTGGATTTTGCAACCTTAAAACTGTTGCGTTTTAGCACCGGAAATAGAGATCTGACCACCAAAAATGTGGATCAATCCTCAAAACAGCAGATTTTATCCTCACAAATGGGTCTTAAAATATCAGCATTTCTGATTTCAATGGATTGGTCTGGTTGTTGCCGGTAGACAAACCTGGCTGGAGAAGCCACCATTTCTAGATGCCTCCTGAAATCAGGTTTTTTCATCCTATAGTTTTTGTTGTACCGAAGCGTTGGAAGGGTTGATCCAGCAAAATATGTTTTATCCTTGATCGATCATGAATGAAAGCTACATGGCTACATGATCCAACACCGGAAAGTGTTTTCAAAACATCCCCAGAAGATTAGTCAATTGGGATCATCATACCAGGTCGAATGAATGAAACTACCAACCAGATCATGACACATCACAAACTTCAGGTCCTCTTTGACTTCTTCATTGTAAGTTCTTAAGGGATTGCTCCAGCCCCTTTATGGGTGTGTCTGAAATGGGGCGTCCCCGAAACGAGTCCAAATGGCCATTTCTTTTCTAGGGAAAATGATGACTAACCACTGGATTTGAGGGTACCCTATTTTCAGACAAACCCATATAACTGCGAGCATTGCTAGCTGATGGTGTGTCCTGTCTCGGCTACTACTTCATGGATGTATGCTTTTCATGACGGGATAGAAGTTGACATACGGTCGTGGAATGACAAGGATGATAGATGGATGTTGTTCTTCTTATATAGATGTTTCATCCCTGTATGAAGGAGGCCATTCTGACCGCCAAGTCAAAATTCAGTCCAGCTCATCAATTCATAATGATTTCTGGAAACTGGATGCCCCCAAAGTTCAGTAAAAAGACAGGTCAACATTAAAGGAGCAGGAAAGCATCCACTTTTTCTGCTAGGGGGTTGAAGCCATCCAAAATCTGCTTGTGAATGGACTCTTTACCTCCCCAAGTAGGTCCTGGTTTTCAGAAATGTTCGAAACTACATGGACTAAGCCTGGGGTCTACATGATAACCATCGAGAACCTCCAGATTTCTTGTGACCCCGTTGAACCATTGAGCCTGGGAAAACCCCTATGGTTCTCCCCAGTTGATGCGGCCCCCAGTCCCAGGTCCCCCGACATCACAAGGATCGAGACGCCAAGCCCAGCCATACCGGTCTGGCTCGAGACCTTGGAAGTCAGTACTTTCCGAGCAGCACAGGCTGGATTTTTGAAGGGATTTCATCACCAACAATAGGGATGAAACAGGGATTTTGAAAGGGGATAGCATGGGATATATATATATATATAAAGTATGTGGGTTTGACCAAAAAAAGATATACCACCCCCAAATGACCATCGGAATTGGTAAATATGATGACCAATCAGTTGATTTGGGATACTCCATGTTCAAACAAACACATTTCGTTGCTAAAGGATTTTTTCTAAGGAACCGGTTGCGTGAAAGCAGTGCTGAATAATATATGGGTTACTGTACCACTATGGTATAGTATGGTATTATGCGTATCATATATATAATACATATATGTAAAATATACATATAATATATATATATATATTACATATATATATATATTACATATATGTGGAAATAATATATATATACGATATTATATCACATATATATGTAGATATATATATATATGATATATCTATATACAAATATCATATCATATATAAACATATCATATATATATATACATATAAAACATGTATATATACATATGTAACATTTATGTATTATATTATATATATATATACTTTTATGTATATTAGATAAAATGTATAATGAATCATATAATATCCTATATTCAAATCACATATGTATATATATG
This sequence comes from Symbiodinium sp. clade C Y103, assembly GCA_003297045.1. Classification (NCBI taxonomy): domain Eukaryota; class Dinophyceae; order Suessiales; family Symbiodiniaceae; genus Cladocopium; species Cladocopium sp. clade C. The sequence goes on along the minus strand of BGPT01000558.1, from coordinate 42,032 downwards.
ATATATATATGTATACATATATCATGTATATATAACCATATATATATTATATATATAACCATATATATATATAATCATATATATATAACCATATATATATCTGATATATATATATATCATATATGATATATATATATATGATATATATATATATCATATATATATATATCATATATATCATATATATATATCATATAATTATGTATATATGATTATATATGTGATATATATATATATATCAAATATATATATATATATCATATATATATATATATACATATATCATATTTACATATATATATATATATGTATGTATGTCGTAACCGCCTCCCGAAGCTTCCACCTGCGGCTCCGCACGCGACAGCATCGTACCGCCGCTTGAAGCCCCGAGAAGATCATGCTGATGATCAGCTGAGCCAAGCGCGTAGCCAAGTTGGCGGAAAAGGTGACGTGTTTTTTTGCCACGGGGAAAACAGAAAAAAAAGTGAGAAGTAACCCGCAAAAAAGGATTTTTTTGGGATTTAACTTAATTTAGTGGGATTTAACTCATAAAATATTTGCAGTTGAGCATCAAAAGAATTGGGATTAAGTACAAGTTAATCTATTTGACCAACAAATATGGGGGGAAAGACCAACCATTTGTTAAGGATATGGTAGGATTCTGAAGGAGATATAGGGGTCGCAAACTAAAAGGTACTTCGTCAGTAGAGAATTGGATTCAACCAAGAAAAAAACTGTGATGCAGGAAGGACAGACATGGGATTCAATCAGCAAAACAGATGATTTCGAGCAGCAAAGGATGGGAACAGCAAAAATCAGGCAGTCGAAACATCATCTTCCAGGACTGGTTCTTTGGGTTTCCATAGGAGTTTTCAGGGTGTATGAGTCTGTGATGGTGTAAATATTGTTTCATCCAATGTGATCGAATCTATTTGAGTACTGAGTACTTCCTCAAGTGGCATTTCGTCCACACACATGTTTCTATCATTCGTTGATACCCTTTGCATCTTGGAGGAATTGCATGGAAAGGACATACAGACACATTTTCTGCTCCCTAACTCGAATAGTATATCTTCTCCCTGTTCAGACGTACCCACATCATATTGGATTGATTAATTATGTGTATATTATATATACATATATACATATTACTATTACTATTTCTATCATTGTTATTATTGTTATTATTGCTATTATTATATATTATTGCTATATATTATTATATAGATAGATAGATCCCCCATAAAAGATTTCATCACCCCCAAATCGGCCAACGATTTGATGGTAGACCCCCATTCCACCTTGATCTGGGCCGGAGAGTAATCATCCTTGAAGGTCAACGCCTTGGAGACTTCGAACGATTGGATTGGGAATGGATTGGGTACCTAAAAAAATTGGGAAATATGTCCTAAAAGTGCCAGTTTCAAAAAGAAGAATGCTGATTCACCCGCGGATTTTGAGGCCATTTCTAGATGCATTGCATCTTTAGAATGTTGAAATGTGGGTTTTCCATGTTTTTTTCCATGTTTTTTGAGCTCGGTTGGATTACCAGAGGGTCATGGGGTAGTCTGTGTGAATTTGACTTTGGAAAAAGCGAAGGTTTTCCGTTGCCAAGTTCCAGAGTGGACTGGCAACTCGCCCGTGATTTTCTGGTAATTTCTGGGTCAGGTTCTTTAAATTGATGCGATTCAACCATGATGTGACGATTCCAACAAATGATGAGATGGCTCAGCTTGTGCCGTGAAAATAGTGACCAGTGCTGTAAATCACAGATTTCGCAGAGGCCATTGGCTGTGAACATTCGAGTTCAGAGATCGTAAGAGTATTCTGTAGCAAATGTATATACCCCAGGCTTTCTCTTTCGGGCCACAGAAAAAGAAACATCCACAGTAACAGAAAACCCAACATCATCAACATCCATCACCACCAGCGGTCTCAGTGTGTCAGCCTCTCCCTAAATGTCAGGGGCATCGCACCAAGAATGAGCTCTGAAGCCACAATGCCAGCACGTTTCCGAGGAAGACCTGTCAGATTTCCAGATGATCCAGCACCAACTGGACATCTCAATCCACAACAAACTCTGATGCTTGACTCCTCCATTATGATAATGTCCATAGAAGCTGGAGATATCCATAGATGGATTTATGAGATGAACGGTCGAGTTATCTCTGTTATGAATAAACCCCCTCTTTCAACTTTGAGCACTTCCTGATAGTTCGATCACACCTGACATTCATTAGATGTGGGTCCGTTTGACCCTGTGCACCTGGCCACAGAACACCTTGAATGTTTGAGTCCGACATAGTTTCGGCATCATGAAGTCTAGTGCTGAGCTAGTGCGAAACTAGCCCTGAGGTGCGAAACTAGCCCTGAGGTGGGAAGTTTCTTGATCTAGGTGCCGGCCCACTTCATACGAAGATGAAAAAATGGAGGTTAGTATTGACTTGTGACCTCCTGAAGAGAAAGACTATGGTTGCCCTTCGTCAACGGGACCCACATGTCAACTGGGGAGAACTGGAACCCCTGAACATGTCGTGGCAGCTCTGCCATGGCCGCCTTCTGGAAGAGAATCAGATTGAAATGCCGCCTTTCCGCCGCTTGAATCTTGTCCTGTGGTACCAAGGCTCCCCGGCCAAGGTTTTGGATCTATCTGTGCTCAGTATACCCTCCTGAAAGGCAAGCTTGGAAATATATGTATCAAACTCAATCCAAGATAGGAAACTCACCCAAATGATTAAGAATTTGTCTTTTTCAGATTGAGTCTGCAGGATTCGCCATCCTCTGCTGAAACAACCATGGAAGTAAAAAAAACATGCCCTAAATGTTCTGTATAGGAAAATCATCATTCTAGAATTATCAGTTCGGTCTGGATTCATGCACCAAAATTGGCTTGATGAACATCCCAACACAGACCATTCTGCCAAGATTTTGGTGATGCCCCTCATCCCAGCGGCTACGTCAGCCACCTCTTCTTGGGTGTCATGGATTCCACTGGTCATCAAAGCTTCTTCGGTCTCAGGGATGGTCGCCCGCCACCCGCAGTTCAATCATTAGATTCAGCTGGGATTTTCTTTCAATTGTAAAAAGTCCAATCATTAGTAAACATAAATCATCTTTTACGAAAGATTGATACAGTTCCAATTATTTGTACATTACATATCATATTAGATTTCTTAGTAAAGTCCCGATTCTAAGTCCTGGGGTCATGTTCAAACCAGCTTAGATTGTGTAACCCCCATGGCTTGGTGATAAATCTTGGGTTTTTGGGGCCCGGAGCATCCTGACCATGCCCTTCTGACTATAGGGTATAAAGCTTGTGGTAGGATGATTGATCATAGCCCTCCAAATGGATTGCCTACTGGGATGGTGATTGGTAAACACAAAAATTGGCACTCACCGAAAAGCCTCCTATTCGTAGCTCGACCACATTGATCGATCTGGATAGGTTATAGTAATTCACCGCCCTGAAAGAGGTTGGCTTGGCTTCCACACCACTTTGCCGTGTTCATAGTCTTCCCGCATCTGAGCCGAAGGCTGGATGTGTCTGAAGAATCACCCATCTTTTTGGTGGATATATCATGATATATCCCGATCGGTACCCTAGAATAGCCGGTCAATGGATGCTTATTCCCTTAAATATGGGAATAAATGAGAATAATGTGGAATAATAGGTTTTGACCCATCCCCATATCTTGCGCCTTGGTGGTGGCGGCACTGTCGGCATTTGGGCGATAGCGGTAGCGCTGTCCCGCGGCCATTTCCTGGCAGGTCTTTGAAGGGAAAAATCCATGGGAAACTATGGGTGTTTCATGTTTTCTTCCCATGGGGAGGGAACATCTTTCGGAACCTAGGCGTTTTGGACGGTTGTTTTTTCCCATGCTGATCAGAGATTGGCATGTCACCAATAAGGCATAGAGACTTCACCAACAGGAATTAGGGAGAGGAACCGATTCAGCGGTATTGAAATTGGTTGGTAGAACTCGACAACACCCATACAAATATACAACAATGCTGATCAAGTCCAAGATGGGTCATTGGTAAAAGATAAGATCACCACGGGTTTTGACACGCACAATCGATGCAGGGGAGCGATCTATCCCGCTTCCAAGGCGCGGTGAAAGCTGAGAATTGCAATATGCCCAATATCGAATACACCAGGAATGTCTCTAATCTGTTGATAGAAAACCTTCAAACATCTTCAAACACTGTTGTTTTCATTCAGATCCAATTTGGGACTCGCTCAAATCCCAGGTCTTCCGATTGAAGCCGATTTTCTGGTCAATATCGGAGGGTTCAATCCCTTAGCTTTGGGAGTTCCTCAAATTTCACCATCCTTGGAGTTGAAAGGTCGTCGCAAGACTTTGTTGCGCAGGCCGTGCGCTGCTGTCAGGCAGCTTTGGGTCACTTTCCTCTGGCAGGGTAAGGGTTCCAACGGTCCCACAGGTGCTTCCAGAGAGTCCTCCAAAAACTTGGAAGTTGTTGCGACTGGAACGTTTTGCAGTCTTACTGACTATACTATAAGATGGCAACTCATGGTTGAGGATTGTCATTTGTAGTAGGGTTTCCAGCTGCAGTTTGACAAACTGTCCCAACGCCCAAACAGCAGACTCTAGCAGCTAGCAGCTACAGTTGCGCGGCTTTGGCGCAAACAAAGAAACAAATACCAAAAGAAACGGATGGAATTGGATGGACACTTCAGCGCTACGAAGACTCTTCAAGTCATTCTTGGCTGGAATTCTCTTTTGTTTCATGAATAAATTCCAACGTGACATTCCAAGTTTCAACAGAAAACGCTTGCAAGGGCAGTGCAGGCCAAATTGACCCGAGGGAGGTTGTCTCAGGAGTTTGTGTTTCAAGAAAATCAATGGGCCTTTACCAATATGGGCCCGTAATTTACATTTATATACATACATATAAAATCATATAAGATCTATATAATATGCGTGTATATCTGATATGTATGTATGTGCATATAATTTGTGTGTGTGTGCATACACAAAGGGGACATGCCCTTCACTCATCATCCGATGATCCCTCGCCGCTGTGGTGATGGCCTAGCCTTAGCGAAACCATCAAACCTACAACCCAAAGGATCAGTGGGTCGGTTTTCTCGGGAAAATCTACAGGAAATCATATGTTTTGAACTTAAATGTTTAAATAGTATATAAATGTTCCCATCATCTAATTCTAGGACAAGAAGTCAGAAATGGGTTCTAACATGGGTTTAAATGGGAACAAACGTGTGTGTGTCAAGTCAGAAGTGGGTTTGTTTAACCTGTTTTTGGATGGAAATTGATCTCGTACTGTAGCATTCGTTTAAACAATTCGATGCTGCCCAAATTTCATTCAGACTGCAAGCGGCTAAAGTCCTTTCGATGATTCTTAAATGTAGAACTATAATGATCCACAACCAACATATTGTTCTATATATCCTCGGCTAGGACAAAGAGAACTAAGGTCTGCAACTCTTCGCTTTATTCACCACCTTGCTGAGGTTCTCTGTTTATCCCTGTGTTAAAAAGAGATCACATGATATTAATTCCCTATCGTGCCCACAAGCAAACGCGCACGAACCCTGCTTCGACGCGTCAAGGAACATATGTGAGCCCACCAAGGTGGCAAAGAAGAGTTGAAGGCCTCGAAACGGGCAGCAGTTAACGGGCAGTTTGGCCCGAGTCCTCCACCATCCCCACAGGATATCCATGGATATCCCATCAATGTTGAAGCAGGATCCGAAGTTTCACCATTTTGCCGTGAGATGTCCAAACTCCAAGATTGACTGCCGTGTTCTAGAAATCCTCTTTCAAAATAAAATAGAGGTTTCCCTAAAATAGGGCTACCCCCCTTAAATCCTCCATGTTAGATTGGGAGTTTCCATTATAAACCATCCATTTTTGGGTACCCCCAGCCATTAGGAAACCCACGGCGCACCTCCAGGCCCCTCAGGCCGCGGAGGTTCTTCCAAAACTTCCCAGGTCTCGGGCCGCGCTTGGCTCCTGCCGAGGCTCAACGGAGCTGACAAAAATGGTGGCTGTAAAAATAGCATGCTATATTATGTATATAATTTATACTAATTTATGTCTATATATCTTTATATACATTATTATTTAATAACCCATCTGGTAAATTAACATAGGCCCTGGCAGATAGGAATTGGAAGATTAGTTTCCTCTCAAAATAGCTATTCTCAGGGTCTATGTTAATATACCAGAGGGTATATCATGTATATAATTTATGTATATATCTTGATCTATACATGATTATAATTGATTATATAGCACCATCTGGTAAATTAACATAGGCCCTGGCAGGAATTGGAAGATTAGTTTCCTCTAAAAATAGCTATTATCAGGGTCTATGTTAATATACCAGAGGGTATATCATGTATATAATTTATGTATATATCTTGATCTATACATGATTATCAAAGGAAGTTGGGAAGCAATCTTCCGAGTTACGGACAAATAGAATTTGATTAGCAATTCACTTGATTAGCAATTCACTTGATTAGCAACTCACTTGATTAGCAATTCACTTGATTAGCAATTCACTTGATTAGCACTTCACTTGATTAGCACTTCACTTGATTAGCAATTCACTTGATTAGCAATTCANGCACTTCACTTGATTAGCACTTCACTTGATTAGCAATTCACTTGATTAGCAATTCACTTGATTAGCAATTCACTTGATTAGCAATTCACTTGATTAGCACTTCACTTGATTAGCACTTC
>BGPT01000557.1:334122-425549 GCA_003297045.1 Symbiodinium sp. clade C Y103 | reverse complement strand
CCGCTTTCGCTGCCTGGACAGAGTGGAAAGCCTCCACCACCTGAGCCCCTTCAGCCAAAAGTGAATCCGCAGCCTGGGAGCAAGCTTGGACCCACTGTTCTGCCAGAGCGTGGCCACCAGTCGCCACGGCATCAGCGTAGGACTCGAAAGCATGCGCCAGAGCGGCATCGTCCGTGAGCTCAAAGTTGCGCCGAACTTCTGCAGCTCGGTCCTCCGAGGCACGTTCGATGGCCTGATTCGGGTCCCACAAAGTGGCATCGCCAGCTGCTTGAAGAGTGTTGCGCCATTGGCTACTGGCAACAGCACCGGCCGCCAGCACCAACCCCAACTGGGCCAACACTGACGCCGGACAGTCACTCTGTCCCCGTCCCGGCCAGACATTCTCTATGTCCCAGGCAGGCCAATGTAATCGCCAGGGTATAGTAGTACCACCCGGCCAGCGTGATCCCTTCACGCCAAAAGGCCTTCGAAGGCAGAACTGCTCACATGATCCGGGCTGAGGCCCGCAATGGCCAATCCCTGCACCGGCCTCTGGGCAACCAGAGGGGAAAACCTAGCATCGCAGCCATGGGAGCGCTCCAACGCGTGTGGTCCCTCCAAACGGAAGAAAACAGGCTGGGCAAAAACAGCTCTGCGTTTCCAAGGGCCAACAAATGGAAACGGGTATCCACCGTGAGTCGCTTGACATCTGGCCCAAGGCTGCCCAAAGCGTGGCAGGCTCCTAAAGGGTGGCAAGTCTTCGAATTGCAAGACTGGCATGGCTGGGTCAACTCCCAGATGCACCACCTCAACCACCGACCCCCGAAGCGTTCTGGCCNCTCCTAAAGGGTGGCAAGTCTTCGAATTGCAAGACTGGCATGGCTGGGTCAACTCCCAGATGCACCACCTCAACCACCGACCCCCGAAGCGTTCTGGCCTCCGCCATCGGCCCGCTGAGCACCATGCGAATGTGCTGGCTGACAACCAGCCAGGCGCCAGCCGACAGAAGCTGCTCCTCAGTGTGGACCGCCACATGTAGGCCGGGAGGGGTCAGCCACGACAGGAGGAGGGGTAGTACCTCTACCCAACACCGTGTGGTCACTCCACACAAACAAAAGAAAATAAAAACAGTGCTATTTTGGATCAAGGCACTTGAGCCAAAATAACACGTGGTAAAGAAATGATAAGTGCAAACCCTAGCCTTCCAGACCTGATGNGTGCTATTTTGGATCAAGGCACTTGAGCCAAAATAACACGTGGTAAAGAAATGATAAGTGCAAACCCTAGCCTTCCAGACCTGATGCACACATATATCTATCTATTTTAATATGTTTTACCTTTGTCCAAAAAAGACAGCTGCTTGGAATGGATCTCACGCGAGGACCCCAGCAGCCTGGCGCTCGGATGATGATCCGATCATGGGAACTGAATGGAACTGTCAACCGGGAAAAAATTGGAACACCGGCCACCGGCCACATTCTATTCACTGGATTGGTTGAAGGGAAAATTTACAGGAAATCCCTATAATTGATGGGAAAATCTATGGTTTCCTGTAAATTGTCCCTTCAACCAATCCATTGATCTATAGCTAGCTATATATAGTTCGCTATAGAACCGCCATGAAAAAGTATGGCTTTCCGGAACTATAGTCCCTAAATTTGTATCTGTGAATGTGGGTCGTTGTAAACTGAGGTCTAGTCTCCGATAAATGAGGTCTTATCATGTTCAACTGCTTTTTGTTTTGAAGAATCGCGCATGAAATGTGGTGTCAAGTTTCAACAAGAAATGGGAATTATCATCTCGCAAGCAAACACGGCTGCCTGGGAAATTCGATTTTATTGACAGGAACAACATCCACAACAAGCTATGCATGGACAATTTTCCATTACCAGGTTGGATTTAAACATGTCTCAAAGCAGGTTCTGAATGCCTTTATCCCATTTTTTGTCCAAGAAATGAGCAACTGGGTATTAAGTGGGGCAAGTTGCATGATATCCAGGCTGTTCTAGTGACATTGGCCTCACTTTCTTTGTGTTTATCTGAGGGCCATCCCAGCAAATAAACCAATGTTCGGTTTGATGTATGGGCTATACACTTAGATACAATTTGAGTTACAGTAATCGTTAGGGTTTAGGGTTAAAGTGAATGTTAGGGCAAACAATGTTCGGTTTGATGTATAAGTCAATGGCCACCCTACACTTAGATACACTTTAAGTACTTTGAGTAGTCTAACATTTCAGATTCGCTCTATGTATGGGTCGCTCTATGGGTGCTACGTGGGCCGCCAAGCACTGCGACTAAAATAGTGGATGTTAGTGGTCAGTCACGTCTCGTTACTTCAAAAAGTTGGCCTGGGACATGCCTGACATGCAATGGAGATAATGGAGACAGCTTGGTTAAACAACACCCAAATACCATGTACGACCCATTCTACAACACACTAGTTTGGAATCAACCCACGGACGATATCATATAAGCTCAATACATTGGAATTTCATTTCCATGGTTTGCGAGATTATGCACACACACACACAGGAAAAGAAATCCCTCCTCTCACTTTGACCCCAGATTGGGTCAAATGCTGCTTCAACAACCAGCACCAAAGGCCAAAGCAGCTGCAAGCGCGCTTGAAAGTCATTGTTCTCTGGTTCTTGGACATCAGACAGGGTCGACGGGTGAAACAAATAAAGTCTGCATGGTAAATGATGGTGTTGATGCAAGCGAGCCTCTAGCAATGTGACGGATTCGAGTGAACATGGCTTTGTCTAAAAAAAAGTAGGGCAGTGGGGCACCCAAAATATCATGTTTGATCCTCATTTTCCAGTTGCATCTTGAGGTACTTCCTTTCACTTTTGGGGAAAAAACACAACCCTGGCGACAATATTGTTTGCATCTTTGTCTAGTAGCTGCACTTGAATCGAAAAACTTGAAACAGGGGGCCCAGGATCGATTGAAAAACGTTCTTGTATTGAAATACGCATGGGATATGTCGAATGTTGTTTGGGTTTGTTGTTGTCTATTCAGACCCGGTATCTGTGAGTAGTCCCAACTTCACTTACAATTGAGTCATATGTACATGCATGTGCATGCGGCATCCTGTCCATCTGAATTATTGATACCAGTTTCTACATCCTGAAGTCTGGAAGTCCTAAAGTTTGATATCCTCTGGAAATCAACCTGGCAATAGGCAATCCTTGACTTTTTAATCGGTAGTCATTCATTTACTGCTGCTGTCGTTTTTGTGCTGTTTTCACCATCGCTTCGTTGATGGTGACAGCAAGGAAACCGTGCTCGTTCAGCGACCTGGGCGTAGCTGGAGTAATCTTTTTCCAAGTTTGGTGAAGTGTCCTGACATGTCCTGACTGGCCCTGACTCACATTGCTTTGAGGGATTATCCACCGGAAAGATGGATTTTGCACGCAAACGCAAGATTTCCAACCTCTCTCTCTTTCTTTTTTTTTTTTCTCTCTCTCTCTCTCTCTCTTTCTCCTGCATTCCTCGTTTGAAATCTTAAACTATATGTAGACGACACTGAAGCATCTGAAGGTCAATCTGCACACTTTACGGGCAACATGATGTTACAGCTCCTTGCAGATTCAATTTTGTCGGGTGAGTTTCCAAACGTGTCAAAGTTTAACCTTCTTGCCTGATTGTCTTTGTGTGTCGACGGCAGGGATGTGACACACAGTATCTGGATAATAATTCACTCACTTCAAATCGGGCTATTTTGGGGTGTCCCTGGTCCCGGTACGAATCATCATTCCAGTGAGTATCACCTTTGCCATGTCAGATCAAAGAGCCCCTTGGCTTTCACCCCAGCTAACTGCTACACAACATTGGCCATCATCCCAGTGACTCCCATGAAACGAAGATTTAACATGTCAATTGCCGTCTTTGTCAAATGAGCAAAACACTGATTTCCCTGTCACAAATATCAACACCCTCCCCAACCCCAAAAAACAATGCTAGTATTGATGTCGAGTCATTTTGGAGACCCATCTTGGGAAACATGGGGGGTAGGAAGATAAACATGCATGCCTCTCTATACATACACATTTTCAATATATACATTATACAATAGAATTAATTGTATATATAAATAGATTTCGTTGTATTTGGGTCTGATCTCACAATGTTTAGGTCCTACACATGTAGGTTCTTCTTTTGGCAAATGAAGTGAAATCATCGAGTTGGTTGTCACCTAAGGGCATTGGGATATCTTGGATAGATTTGGGCTGGAATTATGTTGATATTCAATGTGTAGCACCCTATTGCCTTATCCTAATTGTGGACCGATTCAATATAATATGTGGATATATGTGGTTTGATGGAAATCTAGGCCAGATTAAAATTTTGGCCCTGTCTAGCAATTGCATGAAATTGCTATGTGGGATTTAGTTTGCGTAGTGCAATCAGGCATTCTGCAGTTGGCAAAACGTGGTGTAAAGCATTGTAAAGTAATATATGTTCTCCCAAAGTTCTACAGCATCCATCGAGGAGCCAGGTGGAGTGAATGGTTGTGAGTCGATTCGGCGGATCTGTTAGAGGTACTTTACGATTTTGCGCGGTAGCTTATCGAATGGTTTGGAGTCATTTGGATCGTGGCTTTGGTATGTTCAAATTCTCAAAGGACAATCTGCCAATGTTTGATTTTGAGACAATCTGGGTCGTGGATTTCGATTAGAATTTGGCAAGCTCAAAAAAGTGACCTTTTGGTCCAAAAGGTCGTCTCTGGGGATATTCTGCGCCCCTTCTTTGCAAATCCTAGCCGCAGATTATCCCGCAGATTATCCCCAAGGGTGACCTTTTGGTCCAAAAGGTTGTCCAGAATATAGAAAAAGTTGCCCCGGCAGAATATAGAAAAGGTCGTCATCCTCACAAACATCAAAAGATCACCCCCTCAACAATATCAAGAATGTCGAAATTTCAAGAAGTGATGATACTGGCGGAAAACATGGAAGCATAGGGCACTGTAGAGTGAACTGTTGCATTTTTTTTCGGTCCGGAAAGGTGGCTTTCTCAAATTTCATTGCCATGGCTGCAAAAAATACTTGACCTTGTTGCACTTCTTCAGGTTTTTTTGCAAAGGTAGTTGTTTAAAAAGATTAATGCTGAGCAACCACCACATTTCACCAAGGTCTTTGCAGGAGGACAGGAATAATCTGTTTGTACTTCGGAGTGATCCTGACATTATAATGGGGAGCTTTCCCATTAGCAGGTTTGTTTACCAGAAGGTATCTGATCCAACTCAGGAAGCCAGTACAGGACACCCTAAAATCCCTGCAAATGGATTGCCAGCAGTACTGTACCTATCTTTGTCCGATTCCTGCATTTGTATGCATTTGTTCCCTTCAAACACACCCAAAAGATAGAAAAGCAAGGGCCACCGAGAAAGACGGTATATTACATTACTTCTCTATCTTTTTGGAGGTTGCCAAAATCCATTTCGTGAAATTGAGGCTGCCGAAAGACAAAGGTGGGTCTCTGAACAGTTCCTGTGTCGTAATGGACCCTGTGTAGCGTGCTATCTGGATTTGACTATACTCGAGGAACTGTGGATAAGAAGGCGATTGTGGCGTCATAAGTACATCAAAACATGTTCTATTGGCATTAGAGGTGCACACTTCGCCATGTAAACCCCATGTTTGCGGCTTTTATTCCCAGCTAGTTTTTGTCAGGGGGCCGGTTTTCACCCAATCCATCAATCCATCACAAGGTGTTGGCCCTTTAGTTAGCTCAGTTGGCTTATGATTTCTAACAAAGTTCACTGGAGCTTACTGATCATCACCATAATTAGATCCGGAAAAAAAGAATACAATTATGGTGATCTAATTATGTTGATGATGCAGTATTATGGTGGTGATCACCACAATAATCACCATAATTATGACCAGGGGACTATGCAGCACCTTTTCTCAGAAGCAACATGCATGTGTCCAGCCAGGTGCCAGGTGAGTCTCCGCGTGAGGCCACAACATGCGTGGACCACGTGTCTCTTGTTTTGGTCCACGTGGGCTCCCCTTGTGGGGAAAAACATCTATAGATATGAGATATATCATGATATATATATATATCTATATCTATATATATATAATATCTACTAGTCAACTCCCTGTTGTGGCGTTCGGCGATTTCAGAAAACAGGAAGTCGGCTCCCTCATCACTGTGAAATGAGAGACCATCAAGGTATAAATGGGCGGCAGGTTGGACGTTGCCCAGGTTCCATTTGGCCAACTTGGCCCCAACGGCACCTCTCTGCCAACTGACACAATTTGAGCTTCGCACCTCTTGCAATGCAAGAAGGAACACTTCAAATATTTCCGCGCTTGCACTGCGCTACTGGTTGGGACAGTCAGGCAGCCTCAATCAATATGTCAAATTGCCACTTCCAATCGACTTTTCCTGATTCTATATATGATTTGCTTGGACCACTATCAAAACCACTGCTTTCGGTTTGACTCTATATATTTGCACCGCTGTACCAGTACATTAAGACCTTTCCCCTCACAGTAGAATTAATTTTGGTGGCGTTCTTTCATGGAAAGTAAACCGCTGGTCCTCTAGCAGTGCAGTTTCCAAATTCTTATTCCTCATCATGTTCATTTCGATTTTGCGGGTCTGGAATTATACACATCCCTTGATAAGAACTGGTCAAATACCCACCTATATTCACGATTGGATCTGTTCATTTTGGGGATGCATATAGGGGCTATTTCATATTCAGGGGATAGGATTGATGATGGGATGGGGGAGGGGACTTGTGACACACAAAAATGGGCCGAGGTGATAATCTTCATGACTTTTCTGTGGCATCCTGCACTTCCAAGCAGTAGTCGACTTTTGCAGCTGCAGATTGGACTCCGAGAGGTCAGGAGTTTTCGAAATTGTACAGTTGCATGCAGGTTGAAATGTCTCATGTTTGCTAGACCCCTTTTAAAAACGAAAAACTGCTTCCCAAAGCCACTGCAAATGCAACAATCTTGGACCCGGATCAGCCGGATAAAACGTTTGGTTGTAGTGAATTGTTGAGAGGGAAGCATGTTCAAGGACATATAAATGTATGTATATATATATATATATGTACACATGTATATATATATATATATATTATGTACATATATATATATATATTGTGTGTGTATTGGAGATGCCTTCAGCAAAAGAGATTCCACGTGCGACATGGTACATCGGAGGAAAAACAACAGCCTCATCTACAAGGTTCAAGTCCAAAAAAGCCATGCACTCACAGTGATGATAACCACTTGAAACTTCGTGTCATCCCCAAGAAGGTAGTTCCTCCTGATCATCCCAAATGAATTGAGGTCTGGCAAGTGGAAAAAAAAAAACTAGAAACCACATTTCGCGCCTTTGTATGCTTACAATACGTGTGGGTCTATGGGTCTTGACAACTGTGAAAGCACAAGCCCAGCAAAGCAAATTGAGATAATCCTAGATGATAGCAAACTGGGATTGACCAGGTAACCTTTTGCTTTAAAAATCGGTCAACAATGCTCATCCACCCCGACAAACACGTAGCTTTTGGATGCTGTTTGAATTTTCAGCGGCATCACAAAGCAATGCTTTTTGAATCTCTGCTAACCAAAAACATCCACTGCTGCAACTGGGATTGGCCGCACAATTTAGTACGGCGAGCCATCTAAGCTCAAGGGTTTTCAGCCGCTGTTCAACAACCTTCAGCTGTTCACGGCTTTGTCAAACACACGATGAATTCGATGAATGGAAAGTGTTCTTGCCTTCCTTCTTTTCGGAATGATGGCATATGATGGAACATATACCAGCTACCTCCAAATATCTGCATGCAGTCCGACAAACATGAATGAATAACTTGTCACTTTTCTTTTACATAGATCGGGAGTGCAAATCACAGTTTTATGCCACTTGGTTCCTCTTGGGAGTTCTATCAATCCATCTTTCCGGTAGGAATTGATCGAGATGATCACATCATTCCGCTGGCAGTCCATCATTGGGGAATGTCGATGGATGTCGCGGGACGCCCCAATCAGGGACATCAGCAAATGCCACGACAGCACATCTGTTCGAAATGCTCCCAGCCCCAGCGGCCTCGCCACCTGGACATGAGTCATGCAAAGAACTCATCTACCCAGAACAATTTCAAGCTTTGGAAGCGAGCTTCTCACCGCAGGTCCTCAAACCTAAATCATAGGCAATGCTCCAAAATCATACGTGGTTTTTGGATCTTTTTGGGGCTTGCAACCTACAGCTACTGACTTTGGAAATGTTGCAGCAAGGCGCGCAAAAGAATCCGGGAACACACGGCAAAACTCAGATGAGAAGCAGGTAAGTCTGACGACTTCGTGCACAATTTGATGCGAGTTGGTCCAACCCACCCACTGCGCCCAGTTCTGGCACCAGCCTCATGGTAATGTAAAGAGTTCTAAAACTTCAGCATCTAGTCAAATCTGGTCAAATCTAGGTAAGAAATGCAGAAGATCTGGGACGGAGAGAATTCAACGTGTTCAACGTTGTAATGTCTGAGAGATTCTCGGTTAGCTCCATGGAATTCTCCAGAATCCGGGTATCCCAATCATCAGGAACCACCATCATCCGAGTTACCAATGGATCCAACTCAGGGCCCCAGGGGAGCACAGCAGGCCTCACAATTGGGTTGATTGAAATTCTCAAATGTTGTATCTTTTTTACATTTTTAGACTGGCCGCATCTCAGCGTTTCAACATGTTTCAAGTTTCAACCTGGCTTTTCTCAAACATGGTAAACGAAGGTGTCAAGGCAGGGTGAATCAAATTGAAAAAATAAACCCAATTTAGTGAAGCCAGTATTTCCCCAGACGGTGAAGCAATACGCAAAGCAACTGCAGTAGATGGTTGTGCAAACCCCCCATTAGTGAGTAGCCACCTCCAAGTATTAAAATCATGTCTGACCTCTGCTTGTTTGTGTGGAATGCCAATCCCTTTCATTGGTTGACTGGTAAGGCAAGAGTATTTTCAGAAGAACTGACCCTTCACCCCATTTTTGTTTCTCAACATTACTGTATTTGTCGCTTAATTGTCATCAGCCCTTACAGCGTTACAGTGTCCCCTCTCTTGATACCTCTTGACTATAGGCCCTGATGCTTGCACACCTGTTCTAGACCCTCATCCTTTCCCAGTCTTGCTAGGCATTCTTGGCAGCAAACTCAGGAAACTGTTTGAAAAGGAAAACCCATCCCCAAAAAGATCAATATCTAACGATGATGGTTTGAAAGCTCACCAAGGGTACCCCTTTGCAAGGTCAGTTGTCCCTACAATATCTACAATGTGGTGTCCCCGAGTTGTAAGTTGATAACACCCAGAACGCTAGAGATATGCCTGTTGCAGTATAAATCCCAGTCAATTATTGAAGTTATAAATCAACTTAACTATCTTGGGAGCCCCACCTTGTATCATTGTCGGGGGATTTAGTACAGTGATCATGTACCACATTGGAGTCTGCCAAGTAAAATGGTGGCTGGTGGATTTGGTCAGGTCATACTCGCGTTCGTACGACTGTGCCAAGCATGGCCAAACAGGGAGCCGCAAGAAAGGGGATGGACTGCAGGCATTTGCTTCTTACGTATAGACGCCTGATGAAACTTGATGGATCTCCGATATATTGCATGATCTCCGATGTACATACAAATTCACACGCATGCACGTAGACAGAAATGCAATTATTCTATTTAAATGTTATCATATGTATGCATGACCATGCGAAATAATGCATATTTCATGCATATGTTGTACATCGATACAGTAATTCATGATAGTTCCAAATGTTAGAACCCTTGCTATATTCCTGCCTAATAATCAAGGTCCAATTCAATACGGGGGAGTATGTATGGGGTTGTCATGCAGTTGGCTCAGGGTGGGGCCCTGCAGTTTCTGACCCAACTGCCCTCCGTAGGGCATGCCGTTTGTGGCATATTTCTGTATCACTTTGGCTGAGTTCTGGCGTGAATGGGGATATAACTTGATCTAAAATGTAGATATGCCCTACTAGGATTAGGTTTATTTAAGCCACCAGGCAACCTGTTCGCTCCAGCATCGTCACACAAGGGACTTCATACCGTTCCGATGCTGCTTATCACTAGACTTGCCAAAGTCGAGGAACTCGCTAATGGTCACCACTAGGCTGCCAGTGGATGGACGGTTTAGCCCACGAACCTTCAATCTCCACCGTGAAATGCGTGAAGTTGAAAATGCCCCCAGTCTTGCGGCGGAATCAGATGATTATGTTAAACACGTGTGAGAGCTTCGCACCGAAACGCAGCCTTGCCATAGACGAATGGATCACAAGGAGCATGCCGGAGGCAGCAAACAAAGTCAAACCCATTCCACTACAACAAAAATGCCGATATGGCAGCACTATGTGGGGGTCCAAAATGAAGACATCAGAACATATCCGATACTCAACCTGTTGTTCTTTCTTCCAGAGTGCTTATGGTCGAACACATGGGATTGGAACTAGAAAAGGTATCATCTCACACCTCATCACGGTGAAATGCCAACAAACTTAAAATTACCTCAAATTCCAGTATCTCATATGTAGCCAAAACAATGTTAAAAAAACAGTGTAAACAGGAGGGGCGTCTAATGATCAAATGTGTATAATATATATATATATATGTATAATTATGTAGACATATATCATATATATATATATATATATATACTATATATTATATATACATGCATAGTGACATGAGTTCAGGCATGTATTCTGATATCATTTCTCACATGCAATCTGGGACATAGACAGTATCCGGACATCAAATCTAACGTCTGTTCTTGGGGCAATTCGGACAGGCACACAATGACACAGAGACTCTCAAGTGACACTTGGGGGTCTCCATATTCATTGGATTAGTTCTGATGGGACATGTTTTCTTTTAAAACCCTCCCCTATTTCAGCAAATCGTGGGTTTTCAACCAGCCAGTTTCCTCTTAGGATTTTCCCTTGAACATCTTGAACTACTCCCAACCCTCAGAAATTTAAGCCGGCTGCGTTTCGTGGCAGCGAAAGAAGAAAACGGCGGCAACATCTCATGGGGCGGAAGGGTAGCCAGCTCCAGCGGTGATGTCTGGGGGGGTTGTCTGAAAATCGGCCCTAAAATCCATTGGTTCAGTTAGTCATCATTTTCCCATTGAAAGATAGAGATAGTTTAAAACAAGGTTTAAAGGGCTATTTGATAGTATTGGGGGGGTATAGCCCATTTTCAGATAGACCCATGGGCCAATGGGGTTGAACGACTCAATCGGGTCGGGACCTATCTGCCTCTAGTATCCTCTAGTTACATGTAATTAATGTTAATTAAATACATGTAATTACCAACATACTCGAATACCCAAGAAGCAGATTTTTGTCCGGTGGTCACCAGCTATTGGCCAATTGGCTTAGCCACCCGCTCATGGGCAGGTCATGCCAAAATTGCACTGGCAGGGATGGCAATGGGTGTCCTACCGTTGGGGATGCAATGGCAGGCCAGGGTATCAACAGCATTTTGGAACATAATTAGCATTAGCTATCATGGCTGATCTTAGTTAGAAAAACATGTGGCATCATTCTGCATCATATGGGGTTGGCTCAGAATTAGGCACCCCAAGATCCAATAAATCTAAACACAATTTCCGCGTTGAAACGGCCATAAACTGGAGACGGAGAAGACCTCATATTTTCTGACAAGTGTTTCATCATGATTTTCTCACTAGATACATTGACCATCAATAAGGGTAAAGGCCCCTTTCTTTCTGGACAAGACATAACAAAGCCAAGTTCCCCGAAGCCAACACAGCTGAAGTCAGCCTTCCCGCCGGATCTGTACCAAGGCAAAATTTCGGAAAACAGTTGGATCGTCGCTTGCAGCCGTGACCGAGACATGGACTTATTGGACATCCCTCAAATCCCATCAGCACAAGAGATTCAGAAGCACAAAGAGGTCCATTTCCGAAGCCAAGTGCGCCTTCAGTCAACTGTATGATCCTTACCTCTTTAATTCAAGTAATGGTCATTGGTCATGTTACATGAATATGAACCACATCGATTAAGGTCACATCGGTCGCTATCTCAGTTTGGAAGTTAAGGACCATGCATTGTCTAAACCTGTGGGAATAGGATACGCCAGGTTAACGAGTCATATACACACAATTTATCTAACTTGGGAGCATTCTGCCTTGCTATTTGCACATGTTCTTCCAAATCCATATGCCTTCAGCATCCACAGCATATTGGACTAGTCATACATGCCATCAATCGATGGATCTGCTGATCATCCATCCGCCGGTCGACCGTTGATCGCCAAAATTAGCATGGCATACCATGGCAACATCCCAATGAACATGTGGACAATGACTTTCGTTGCAACCCAATGTCTAAACTGCCCCTAGTTGGGGACTTGCAGGATTAGAGACCCCCTACCTTCTTTGGATGCATATTCAGGTGCTTAGAGACAGCACACGACACAGGAATCATAGTCATGTGATATTGCTGTGCATGTCCTGGAAATTCAAACTAGGGATGGAACCAACTTATGCCAGCATAAAACTTCGATATGAGGCGGGTTCTGTTTGGTTCGCTTGCATTACATCTATGATTTTGGCACGTGATCCCGAACCACTAAGTATGACCCATGTATGAGTCCAAATATCGAAGATGTTCAGTGACTTCAATTCACTTTGAACAAATGGCCTTGGGATTCCCCCTTCGAGCATTCTCTAGCTCCTAGATTTCTCCATTCATGGCCCAAAAACGAACATCCTAACATTCATTAGCCTCCAAATCTTAAGTGTTTTGAGCCCCGGTCTCAAGTGGCTTCAGCAGTCTATAGGGAAATTCTCCCCATTTTCGCTGGCGAGCTCGACAGTTCCCCAATAGCTCAGCCTGGAACTGTGCCGCCATGCCCCGCCGTGCCCCTGGAGGACGCTTTGACAAATGTTCATCCCAGTTCGTGACGGGAAAAGAAAGCATGTATGTGGAAAACCTTTGTAACCATACCCTGAAATAGTTGGTTAACGGTTAATGGATCTTTCTTCCTCCAAATATAGCGACAAAGTAATTTATGACTATTTATATATAGCAGGATTTACATTGTACATGTTTGTCTTTTTGCGGGCCACTAATACCATTCACGGCTGGGTCATACTAAGTTTGTTAAGCATGAATCCTCATGATTTTCATCCCCCAATATCCTCCACAATATGTTAATCCATTGAATGTACCCAATGCAGGACCCCAAAATGAATGGATCTAGTGCAAAGCCGGGTTTTATTGTGCAGGTATTCAAATGTATTCAATATTAGGAAGGAGAAGGGTTTTTTTCTCGGGAATGCAGCAATAAAAAGATGAAGTGTTCGCCATCAGCAAAGCAATTGATGAAGTCTTCCCTGGAACATGAACAAATCCAACTGTCTTTGACCCAAAACACTTCCCATTTTCATGATTGCTTATGGCATATGGCATGCTCAAAGACTTTCAACCCTGAGGGACCCTGCATCCGTATCAAATACGGAAAATATCTCCTCAACTGTTGCAAACCCCTTATTCCATATTATATAATTATTTATTTATATATATAATAATAATAATATATATAATGTGTATGTTGTTGGTACAGTATGAAACTTGCTCAACAACCGGCCACTGTTTGTTGTACAATGAGATCGGACATCCCGTCTCATCCGTAGAATATTGCACATGCGAACACACTGCTACCTTCAGCAACAGCTGAAAAAATCCAAAATCTGCTTTCGTGGATAAGTTCTGCTGACGTGCGCCATCTTTTCCCTATGGATTGTTTTCATCATGTTTCATCAACCCCAAGAGGAACATAGAGAAACATCATGCTTTTTTCAGGTGATTTTGGTCGTTTTTGCAGCTTCGCAGCCTCCCCTGGTTCCAGCTTTGGCCTGCTTAGATTTCCTCCGTCAGAAAGTGCCATCGTAGTTTTTCCATGGCCACGGAAATACGTGCAACGTCACCGTCTTCATCACCTTAGGCGAAATAAATCCTCAAAATCCCATCGCCCAAGTATTCGAATTCAACCAGCCTTAAATGATATTACAGGTGATTCATCAATACAGGGATTAGTTTCCAAGATTGTTGCGAATTAGCAAATTGAATTAGGGAGTGGGCACTTCTGTATCTACTGTAGCAACCATCCAAGGGGAAAAATAATGAAAAAGATATCTGTTCGAAAAGTAGCAAAATTGAAGATAGGGGGCGTATCTCCATTTCCAATCATTTCCATGTATCTGCTCAAACAGCCATCAAAAGGGGATCAACAGAGCAATTCCGAATCATTTCGAGGAGTGTGTGACCATTTTGGGTCTGTGATGTGTTTGTCTCTTTATGCTAGAGAAGCTGGCTCCGTTAGAGTCTGCAGTCGAGAATGACCGTGGCATGCGCTGTTACTGCAAGACTGCCCCAGTCGGTGCAAACAAAACATGTGGGCAGAACAAGCAAACAACTTAGGGTCAGACATATATATGTATTGTATATACAAATTTACATATACAGCTGTATAATGAATTACAATACTTGTAGTACTTCAATAACCTGAATGAAGGCTAGTTCCAAACAGTTACCCTTTACTAAGTGCAGCAGCAGTCCAATGAGGTTGTTACAATTGACCCGGATCTATGTATACCACGAAATGGACCAGGAACATCAGGGTCAAGAAGAGCACTGCTTCGAACAACTGGCCAAATCGCGAACCCACACCAACTTGAATTAAAAAAAATGTTCGATGCATAGATAATCCATAATTTACCAAAAAAAAACTGATTTAAGGCTAACTTTGGATGGTTTCCATATTCACCATAAAATATGCTTAGGAAGTTTGGGGGGTAAGGGCAACACCCTGTATACAAATCCCTGCCCATGTAGATTATGAACTTGGCGCAATTGTCTGCGCAGTTGTCTGTAGGGCTCAGGCAAGCCAAGCCCCATCCTGATCAACCATGGTAAAACAGCGGTGAACCAATATACACTCTATATATATATATATATACATACAGAAGTTTACATACATAGAATATGATCATATATGTATGTTCAATTGCTTCTGACATCATCTTTTGAGCAACTCCCTTCCAGGAGCAATGCAATGTTCAAGTGGACTATTTTAGTGCTTGAGAAACTACACCCCTGGCTATCTATACTACTCAACCATCCAACTTGGGTCAGTCCATTACATTGAGCCCTATCATGCGGAGTTTCCAATGGGCGCCCCTCCAAAACAGGTCGGCAACTGCCAGCACTTGAGAGGATGCCCCCTCCGACCAAAACTAAGAGGAAGATCACCTGTCAATGAACATCTTCCATAGCCCGCCTAGAATTATCCGGAATGTATTGAATAAGTTTAAGAGGCTGTTATGTCAGTCCCCTTTAGATCCTTGAGGCTTCATCATGTCAAAAAGGCTAGAAGTCTGTGAACTTGCTTATGATTCTTGAACTCATGAGTTTACTGCGAAGAAATTTCATTTGAACTAATTATTTCTGGTATTCATACAAATGTATTTAGCGCGAAACTGGCCAATTATACGATAGTCAGTAGTACTCTTAACTCAATTAGCCACATATCCCACCTATCGAAACAACAGCCCAGTAAACGGGGGGGGGGTCAGGGTCATCCAATTCTGGCAAGCAACTCTTTGAGAACTTGTGGGTCAGCACACCTTACGCAGCACGCGTGCGTACTCAGCCACTCAGATAGCTTGTGGTGGCAAAAGCATAGTTTGAAACCATGCCAACAAAATCCAACAAACTGGCAAAAAGATGTGGGGTGGCAAAAACTCCACAACTTTTTCTCATCTGATTTGCTTCAGCTCCATCTTTTTACGGGTCCTTTTCGCTTAGACGTGTCCAACCTCAGCCAACCAATCAACCTCTGCGACCAATCCGGATCAAAGAACCAATCAAGTTGGACACGTTCATCCGGGCAAAGGTTTTTTGCAAGTTCTTTTGCTCCCGTTCCTCAGATGGCTGTAAGTCAAAACCCTGGTCCCGTTCGTGAACATCAAAATAGCTGGTAAATGCATGTTCATCCCATGAAAATGGATAATAATAGGTTTTGCTCCCGTTCCTCAGTTCGATGAATAACGAAGCTCAACTGGGATCTGCCGGCTGTGTCAGTGAAAAACTTGGGCACCCCCACTGAAACTTGGATCATTAGTGATCATTTCAATTTTTTGGGGGAATAATTGAAATAATTATCTCTAATACTATTCTATAATTATCAATTTCTATAATTTTCTATAATTATCTATGCTCAATCAACTCAATTTCTGGACAGTTTGCTTATGGGGGTGATCTCCAAGTGGATGACCGGGAAGGAACTGGAAACTCCGTGAAAAAATAGTTGCTGTTCAGCTGGATCACCTCTCACCCATAGTCCTCAAATGTTATAGCAGCACCATCCCTAAATCAACTGGGCTCAATTTGCACCGCAGAATGGGCGACCCCTGCAGCGTTTTTCGCTGAGAGTCCAGGAGCGTGGGCAAAGAGGCTTCTCCAGCCTTTTCGCGAAGGCACTCGATGAGATCATCCGCTGCCACCTCAAGAAATCACCCTGGCCATGAGAATCACTGCAACACCAGGCTCCCAAATGTTGTAAACTCTGTTTAAAACGCAACACCAGGTGCAACGATCCCCAAACGCACTGGTCTGTGGTTCATTTCACCAGGGTTATAACCAGGGGGCCCATGGGGGCCCCACGGCATCAACCCCGAGGATCTCCATTGCGACTGTTGAGTCCATGTCGGGTGAATCCTTTCGTGGGACCCAAATTCTTGAGTATATAATATCAATTAGTAAAGATACAACAGCTGGTTCCAGAATTTCGCACCATCAACAAGTCTACAACCAGATTTCAAAGCACATCTCAACCTCAAACTGCCACCTCAGAACCCCTGGTTTAGTATCGAATATTGTCATGTAGGGGTTTTATGTATGATTGGAGAAATGTACGCAATCAACAAACAAACCCAACCCTTCATTGGTTAAATTTCCATGTTTTCTCCGATAATACCTCCATCATTGCTGGTTAAATCTCTCATACTTGTTGCCTGAATATCTGGTTTTGTTGGTCGAATCCTCTTCTTAACTTATATATATATATATTTATACTTATATAAATCTCCATTCCAGCACCATGTTTCACAGTTGAATTCCACGTTTCATAGAACATTCTACAGTTTCATGAAGTCCACATGTTCCACAGCACCCAGGTTCTGGCCCCTGCCGTTGCTGGCTCCGCCGGCCTTCGCCGCCTCTGACGCGGGTGCCAAACGTTGCTGGATGTACTGAAGAATCATAGCGCTGAACCTGGGGTCACCATGGAACCCCAGTATTGCTGGTGGATGGTTTTTAGATGTGCACATAGTTATCTACATGCGAATTTAGTGTATCAACTAATTATTGGATATTGATATGACTACATGCACCTAGCGAGTTTTGGGAGATGCCTCACAACAGGGTGATTTGGGTTTGCACAAAACATCTGTGCAGTGGATAATCGTTATATTCCCTATGAATACAAGCATAAGTTGGTACTAACTATATTTGCCTTGGACAACCGGACACACCCACTTGTATGAATCATCCCATCTGAAACCATTTGAAAAAATGAACAAGAAAAGAATCGAAGAATAACCTGAACACCACCATTGTATTGACCCAACTTCAACCTCTTGGAAAATCTCCAAAGATGGTGGTTTAAACAGGAATTCTCAAGATAAAGCAGAATAATCCTCAAATTCTTGGGTAGCACAATCCCCGAACTAATCATCAATCAATTGTGTTTTTGAAACTCCATCTGCTCGCAGGGCCCAAAAAATGGCCCCAAGTGTCCGTCGGACGGTCGTTTCTCTGTTGCATTAACATGGCTGCGAGGAAAAAACAACTAAAATTTTACACATACTTCGAGTGGTCCCCACCATGAGACTTTATATGGCATATAGTGTGATACATATTTTGACATTCTTTCTTGCAAAACTTTCTGGCAGGGAAGAAGACGAGAGGACAACTCTGATGAAATCTAGCGACCTTCGGTGTCTAGATTTCATCAGAGTTGTCCTCTCCTCCTCTTCCTCCTGGCATTCTATCTGACATTCTCTCTGACATATGCTCTGACATCCTATCTGACATATGTTCTGACATCTGACATTCTATCTGACATTCTATCTGATATATATTCAACATTTTGACATTCTTTTTAACATTTTATATGAGGTATATTCTGACATTGTATCTGACATTTTATCTGACATTCTATCTGGCATCTAGTCTGGCATTCTATCTGGCATATATTCTGACATTCTACCTGGCATTCTGTCTGACATTCTTTCTGACGTTCTATCTGACATTCTATCTAGCATCTCGTCTGGCATCCTGTCTGGCATTCTTTCTGACTTTCTATCTAGCATTCTTTCTGTACATCTACCTCGCGTTTATTTTGGCATACTATCTGGCCTAAAAAAATTAACATGTGTTTCTGGCATTCTATCTGGCACATATATCTATATCTATTTCTATTTCTATATATATATATATATGTATATATGTATATATGTATATATGGGTTCGGGTCCGGCGATGCCCACTGAGCACGGAAGCTGGCGGCTGGGGTCCGGCGATGCCCACTGAGATCCCGCGCTCGCGGTTGAGGTCCGGCGATGCCCACGGCGATCGGGCGCTCCCGGTTGAGGTCCGGCAGTGCCCACTGCGATCGGGCACTCGCGGTTGAGGTCCGGCAGTGCCCGGTGAGATCTGGAGCTCACAATTGAGGTCCGGCAGTGCCCACTGCGATCTGGAGCTGGCAGATGAAGTCCGGCAGTGCCCACTGCGATCTGTTGCTGGCAGATGAAGTCCGGCAGTGCCCACTGCGATCTGTTGCTGGCAGATGAAGTCCGGCAGTGCCCACTGCGATCTGGAGCTCGCGAGGAGAAGGAGGAGGAGGAGAAGAAGAAGGAGGAGCAGAAGAGCTCTTATCAAATCTAGCAACCCTCACCTGGCAGGTGGGGAATAAGTAGCAAACACAAAGCGTCGGTGGTTTTAGCACGTTTCAACCTGGAATAATACCTATATATAGACTACATGCATACTGCCAGTATATACATTGCATTACATTGGATTAGATTGGAGATTGGATTAGATTAGATTGGATTAGATTACACTACATTAGATTATATTACATTACGTTGCATTCCTTCCATTACATACATACACTATCATGTACTATATTACATTGCAATACATTACATTGCATTACATTACATTGTATCACATTGCATTACATTCAGGTTCATTACATTACATTATAACTCATATTTAATTTACATGTATTTCTATATACTGTATATATATATATATAATTATATATATATATATGTCTGATCAAAACCACCAACCATCAAAGTCAAAACGTGCCTAAGCAAATGCAGGCGAACTCTTGATTGCTCAAAGTTTGCAGCAACATTCTCTGCTTCTTGTCCAATTTGGCTGCTTTCTCTGGATGGGCCGCGTGGCAAAAGTTGCAAGCACTTCCTTAGATCATTGGGGGAATGCAAGGCTTGGATGAAAGGACAAACCCAAAGGGGATAAAACGATACTCACCAGCCCATCCCCCTAATATTAAACACCCCCCAGAAACCGCGGTTTCGTGGGGGGGCTACACATATCTGGGACCATTTAGGCGGCCCAAAGAGTGAAAAATCTGACCCCGGTGATACCAAAAGCCTGGGTGGTTCCATCTTTGTTAGTCGCGGGGTCTGAGTGATTCTAAGAGGTGGATAGACCCTGGCTGGGATAGCTATAGTATCTCCATGCTTGTTGGTGAAATTCACCCTTTTGCTGGTCATCCCCAGGTTTATCATCTTATTTGGTTTCAAATCCCCATCTCTTGGTTCTAGCTCCAGCTTCATTGGTCAAGACCCCCGTTGGATTGACCCATAAACTTCGGTGATGTTCATTGTTTTCTCGCGTCTGGAGTTTACTTCAGACCAACATCTACAGTTCCCGCTACAACAAAATCTTTGGAATCCCAATCAATTGAAAAAACGGAAAACCCACTTGGCACACATCAAAACTAGTGATTCTAGAGAAACCTACATCGGTCTATTCAATCTACTCTGTGCCCTCGCTCGGTTCTACGCTACGCTAAGACCATCCAAAAAAAAAATACGACATCCCATGTCGCCAGGCAACCGTTCATACAATGGCCCAATTGGAAATGCATGCAAGGACGTCGGCAAACCTGCACAAGGGGCATGAAGAAACTGAAAGTCACTAGGAACAAAAACATACTCACTGACCAGCAGATTTGGGACATAGGTTTCCACAGTGTGACAAATGGATGTAAAAAACGGTGTATGTATACATATATACATATGTTATGAACATCTATATTTAAACTATATAATATGCATTGAGCATGTTATCTACGTTATTTTACGAAACCAAATCAAGCAAAAAAGGAAACTTGCCCCAGGATGCCGAAGCAGTTTTGAAGGTCAATGTATAGCAGAATACACTCGACATGTTGCGTTTGTCTCCTACACGAGTTGATTCACACCAGCCGGCAAGTTATCCAACAAGGTGGGAGAATGTGGTGACAGGTGACAGGGACATGCAGGGACACCTGCGCCATGAAACAAAACATTCGTAGACAATGAAATTGTTTATTTGTATTCGAAATCGTCATTGGGGACATTGCTTGTGTTTGGGGAGATTCTCGCGCAGAAGTTTTTTTCACGATCAAAAAGGTGACGGCAGGGATTGAGGTCTTCCAAACTCACCCAGATTAAAACTGTTGTGGCATGTTTTGTCTAAAAGCCATTCCAAAATTAAAATAACAGCAAATTTTCATGTCCACAGCCCTTTCGCGTATTTTCCCACCAAGTGGCGACTTTCAATGACATGTTTCTCCATATCATTCTGTATCCCATTTTCAGGACCCATGGCCACCGTCAGCATTCTGCGCCTCCGGATGTCCCAAGGTTCCAGGACTTGGAAGGAGTTGCAAGGAGAGCCGTGGCGACGGCGCCGTTGGCTCCTCCCCGGCCGCGGACACCGGGGATGCCTCGAGTCCGGCACGGCTCAGTTCACTCAGGGCCAAGCACGGGGAGATGTCTGTGCCTCGGCGAGACGAGACAACTGCTCGCGTGTTGTTGAGTGGTTGGAAGCATAGCATGGTAGAAATAACCTTTGATAACCTTTGTATATACACTGGCTGGATACCCATATGAATGACTTTGAAAAGCAATGTACCTCGTAAGTTTATGAAATCAGGGGCCTGCGATTGGCTTTGATCCAGAAACCGAATCTCTACCTTCCAGAACTTTACAGCCACCACTTTTTTGGGGGCAATCAATGGCAATCATCTCTGCCTGGGGGCTGGAAATTTTGCAACAAAAACATGTTGGACTACGGGATAGTGCCGTCCTCTTGGTCCCCAAATCAGTTTTGCAAACTTCTCTCTGCCCCCCTAGTGAGACCGAAACTGATTGCGTCTATACTTTACACTTATGCAATTGGAACACTGCGAGGGGTCATCGAGCAACTCTTGAGGTTCTAAAATCTTGGGGGAAACATGCCTCCCAAAAAAATGCCCTATCGATCCAAGTGCCTTCTCAGGAAGTATTTGGATGGTTTTGGGGTATGAAGAATGGTGGTTTTAGGTACCCACATTGATCCATAGGGATAGATGATGAAGCCCCAACCTGGAACCGTTCCACGTGCCAAGAGGCTTTGCATCGAGGTTGGGCTTGTGTCCTCTAAGGCAGCAAGACTCGAGGCCCAGTCTTGGTTGTGAAAAGAATATTCTTCAGGTCAGCCGAGAGGTACCATAACATTTTAAAATGCTGTAAGTGGCTGGTTGCTTCATCATCTAATCTAACTACTCTAATCTAATCAAACCTAATCCAATCCAATAGAATGCAATTCAATCAATCAACCAGGGAGAAGATAGGTCCCAGCCGTGTCGAGGCATGTCGAGGCGATATAGGACGCACTGGGTGAGCCTCCTCTTCTCTGAGCTACCTCTTCTCTGAACTGCCTCTCCTGTAAGCTACCTCCTCTGTGAGTTACCTCTCCAGAATGTCCAACACCCCGAAAAGAATAGAACAGGTTACGGTTAAGCTAAGCATCATCATTTGACGAAGGACATTACCAAATCCGATCTTTTTGGGGGTTGCTATCTTTAAATAATTAGCACGCACACACACACACACGCATATATATATATATACACATATGTACATATACATATATATACATAATATATATATATACACATATGTACATATATATATATATATACTTACTTACTTATACAGTAGTTAGTAGATATACATACAGATTTCAACCACTCACTTTTCATTACTTTTGTATACCTCTTAAGTTATGGCTTTGCTACATTTCAAACATGCCGTCCACTAGCATTTTTCATCATTTTTCCATGTGCGTCCTTCAGCATCTCAGTGAGGTTGTTGAGGTACTCCTCTTCCGAGACGAGGAACAGCTCTTCAGCTCGGCCCGGAGGTGCCGAACAGGAGCGCCGTGAGGCGTCGCCTGTGGGCGACAGCTGCGCATCGACTTCCTCCACCGAGGCATCGATGAAGGTCTTGCTGTACCTGACACAGGGGATGCATCGTTGGGGACCCAGGGGACCCAGGGGACCCAGGACAGCATGTGACAGCATGACATGCGAGATTTTAGAGATATCACTGATATGAATCTCATTTTGCCTGCCTCATTGTCAGGCTGTTCCTTCCTCGTATTTATTGCAACCAAAATATTGTATTTTCGGCAACCGCAGCATGCCTCAATACTACTCTTCGCTTAACCAAATAAAAGCCGTCACTCATATGATTATAGAGCCCCATGACATGGAAGATGTGGGGGATATCGCCATAAACACTAAAACAAAGAAATTGTTTGAAACTATATATATATATGGTAGAAAATGGTGGAATTAAGGTCAAGATACACCTTTGTGTTTCGGTTGAAATGTAGTTCCCATGATTGTCTTGCCATGTCTTATCAAAACACCTTTAAACAACAGTAAACAACCGATCAGTCGCATGAAGTAGACTATCCGGCAGTCTTTGCATTGATCATTTTCTTTGTTGTATGTCTTGCAAAAGTATGTGTTGTACATGTTGTATGCGTGCTCAATAGTGTCATGCCCCCAGCTTCGCAAAAATCAGCTGATGCGTTGCAAAAATCGACCCTCAGAGGCAATTTTGGTTGATCTTACAGACGGTGTTTTTGCAGGTGTTTCATGGTGTTTCAATGTATTTCAATCACGGTTTGAAGACGTTTGAAGCCCCAAGTTCTCCGCAATGCCAAGATACTTGAGCCGAAGGACCAGTTCTGAACCTGCCATCCTGCTGAATTGATTTGTGAGCTGCTGGATCCGGTAAGCACAAATGGCTGCAGGGAAAAAACTGTCTGGTAATCCAACATATAGCTATGGAAAATAGGCCAATAGGCCATGTGTAGATGATTTGCCGAGGTTTACTTATTGAACATGGTGATTTTCCATAGCTTTCCAAAGGGTACAGTCGGCTGGTATCAGCCCACCTATAAACAGGGGCTCATCACTTTACGCAAATGGCAGCACAGAGTCATTGAGGGTCTTGCAACCAGAACCGCAGCAAACTTCCTTTGAAGTGCATGGTTTCAGAATGTTTGAACTCATCAGTATTTTGTGAGTGCCGCTGCAAGCTGCTGTCATTTTTGCAGAAAGGAGTGCAATGTCTGTTGCTGTTGAGGAAGGACAACAACAGAAAGATTGAATTATCTGAATGGTCTGCAAGGGCACACTGGTTGATAGTCATCCCGAGGCATCTCACATGATATACATATATATATATACATACAAATATATAGAATACATATATAATATATATATATACATATAATACATATTTATGCGTTATAAACATACATTTATACATTTTATACACTATAATTTGTGATTGCTATATAATGCTATTTCTATATATAAATATATAAATATATATATACACACTATTTTAATTTTCATAATCATATGCATATCCACCGTCCTGCCCAGTCGGACTTTTCACGGAGGTCGAGATTCAGGGCTGAGTAGAGCCTGGTGATAGACGCCATGCAGCCAGACGGAAAACACAACAACGGATTGGGATGATCCCTGACCGATCCACAGTGCCATCCAAAATTGGCGATGTCGTCATATGTCGTCCCATTCCGCTTTGGGTTACATCAGTTCACCGAGTTTTTAAACACCCTGGATCCTCAGTTCATTTGAATCATCCCACTTGTCTCATCTCATTCGACATTTCCATGGAGTTTCCCGAAAGGATCAAACGAATTCGTTGCGGCGCGGGCAAATGTGGCGGTTGGAATGTCACATGTTCTACCCAAGTTGAGCGACATGGAAATGAACAATCTCCATGTATGCCCATGTTTACATCAAAAGTCATCAAACATTCTATTTTTATATGGGGGATTCTGTACTGGGATACTTGGATCACCAAAGGGTACAACAAATGCAGCAAAATTAAACGCCATTTTATCCATGATTGTCGCCGTCGCTATTCTTTTCGCGGGCACAAAAATCATTTGATAATGCAGTTTACTTGGCTGACCTCTGTACAAACAATATGCATGTGAATAAACTTATGCAGGCTGTTGCTACTGCACTATGTGTAAAAGCAATCCGGTTGTTTTTCTTCTTCTGCTGGGGTCAGTTCCAAACTATTCTCGAGCAGGCACAAGCTAATGGTTGTTCAACCCTTTGACATTCAAAGCACTGCAACTTGTTCTATCTGGCAAGACTTCATGAATCCAGAAAACAAGTGCATACATCAAGCTGAATGTCATTGGTTCCTACCCGTGGCACATCTTCTCCACATTTCTAACAAGATCTAACAAGTCACCCAAAATGCAAAGTGCCAGCTGAAAACACATGTTTGAAAGAAACATTGTGGATGACCTCAAGAAAGTTCCCAACAAAACCTTGCTACATTAGTATTTAATCCCTTCCGCCTACCAATAAACACCTTGCCATCCAGAAACCTTGTTTGGTACTGAACATCTTCATTTTGGGGCTTTGAGTTTGGGGTGGCCGATTGATACCTATGTACATTTAAATATAAATGTATCTATATATGTATATGTGTGTACAAATATTATATATATATACATAACTATACAATTATTATGATTCTTTTTTTGGCACCTTCCTTGCTTCTTGATTAATCTATACTTACCTTGGATAACATGGGTTCGACTGAACATGGGCGACTCCAAAATCCAGTAGTTTGTTTCATGGTTGTGTTCATCATTTTCCCGTTAAAATTGATATTTCGAATTATTTCGATATATTTCGGGGATTTTGGGGTATACCGGTATACCTGTGTAATTGCCCAATTTGCAGAAAAAACATGAAGACCATATTTGCTGGGTATTGTTGGCGATTGCTGGCTATGTAATCGATTGCTGGCAATCCCACTGTATCCCATCACATAGTCCCATTTCCCATCATACCCCATTACATCATATTCCATTAGATTTCACAATAGAAATCACGATCAAATCACTCAAAATAGAGGGCTGGCAATACAGTGTTTCTTCCATTGTATCCGGGATAAAATATTATATCCCGATTGTAATCCCGAAAGTATTAAATATACATATATAAATGTAAATATAAATGTAAATATATTTCAAAATGGTTCCCATTATCCGGATTATGCCCCTAGTATCTCTCCACTATACATTGAAAGCCCATTTGAAAAATCCCATTCATCTTGGATGTGAAATCACAAATTGCCACATCCCTCGCCGCGCAGCCTCTGCGTTCCGGCTCCAGATTGGAGGTCGCCCCTTGCCCTTCTGGTTGTGGGAACGGAGATGATGAACAATGAACAGGAGGTAAGCGGCAAGCACTTCTCAACAAATTTAATGAAGGGATATGAAGGGACATTTTGAAAGAAATTCAAGAAACACGTCATATTTCCCAGAAATTGACGGCTTCTTTTAAAACACAACGTCAATCAACCAAGTCTGGAGATCACAAAAAACGCCCAAAACAAGCGTAATTATGCACTCCCATCAGGCAAGGTAGATTTCTGATCATGATAGAACGGCGATCTAACCATCCAGGGCCATTGGCACATGACCTGCACAAACGAGCGACAGACTCCTCTTCAAAACCTTGAACAATGTGGTGACTGCCATCCCTGGGGAAAGTGATGCACTTGAATATTTAATATGTTCATACTAAAGAAAAACCAAGGGAATAAACCCTACGACTCGGTAAACAAACGGCAAAGATAGGTATAGGTTCATCCTGTTTTTTTGTGGGAAGCTCCTCACAATATGCTAGTGGCACGCCCGCAACCATAGCCAAAGGCGGCAAGAGACGCCACAGGAGCAAAAGTGCCTAAAACTACAAGGAGCCCTTGCGTCGCATCAGCCCATTGAGGGGGAAGCAATATGTGTATATATATATATATATGTGTGCGTGTGTGTGCGTGTGTGTATATATGCATATAATATAGCTTGTCAAGATTTGCCGCCCAAACATAACATCCCATCAGTTGCAAGCATTTCCAGATCCGCGCAATCTGGGGTTTCACAATTGAAATCTGATCATCATAAGGAGCGGCAAACTCCAGCTTTCGTCAAAGATCAAGTGGTCATCTTCAACTCCCTAGTTGTCACCATGTGCATCATAGCACCTGAGCAGCAAAACAAGATCTAGTAGGTGAAAGAAATGCGAACCATCCGAAACGTTCACCACTTTACTTCCTCCTCCAAGGCAAAATCTTCAGCCTATTTCGGCCTACTACGTAAGGGCTCCAGAGGTGTGCATGACAAGCAACTTGAATTGGAAAGTTTGCGCGCAGCGTGCATGGTTGAACGTGACAGGGCCCTTGTTCTTTTTCGTTGGCATACAATCACCACTATTATGGCCAAACAACCCAGAGACATGAGAGCCGTGATAATCGAGGATGTTCCCTCTCTCGTTACGATGATTGCATACTATGCGCTTAGTAGATGGTATCATGGGAATCGCACCTGTTTGTTTTACATAGCCCCTCGTATCAACATCCGCGGAAGTAATGCATCCTCTCATAGCTTGATGGTGAAACTGGGTGTCTTTGTCTGTAAGCACCTTAATTACCACGCTACAGGACATACATTAAGAGTCTCGACGACATTGGAGCCACTAAGGCTTCAAAAGGCCAACTATTGAATTGCCAAAAAGCACTCTCAAAATCAAAACGGGTATGCAGTTCAAGAATTGGGCACCAATGGACTCAACAATTTGTACTCATGTTGAAGCATCATCAATCATTGCTTCAAGGGAAAATTTGCAGGAAACCATTGTTTTTACCAACCATCAAATATCCGATTTTTCTGTAGATTTTCCCTCAACCAATCCATTGACATTAATATTTTGGAGTAGTTTGGCGATCTTCTTTTGAGCTACCATCGCACACTGGGCGCAAGACTTGCAGGAATGACTCTATACCGCCGTCAACATGACTCGTTGTCTTGGTGACCCGCTGCCATGAAATCGATGTGGGGGCGACTGGTTGGCAAATCCAACTCAGCTAGGTCATAAGAAAGTGAGTCGGCCAAGACGTGGTGCCATGTACTGCTCAGATGGGCAGGAGAAAAGTGACATTTGATTTCGACTTTAACATTCAGAACTAGTCAGAACACCCACGCTAGGTATATTGGTCAAAAAAATGCAGCCATTTTTCCAGACTACGGCAAAGAAATCAAAGAGCCACGTGAGGCAAATGGCAAGTGACAGTAGTCGCAAACGATGCTAATTACAAGTTTACCAATAATCCCTGTGTGTAGTATGGCTATAATAGCCCCAAATGGTAAAATCAGGTATAGATAGGTATCGGGTATGGTCTACTTCGGACTTACCAGCAAATCAAATTCTTGGAAGGCTGGAGAACATGTGCATTGTCGTCTCGAGGCTCCATAGCCCATCCAAACAAATGCTGTACTGGGCCCTCACCTGCAGAAATCCTTCGGGTGAGATACCCCGCAGTGGCCTCTACGACAGCAGTCTGCCTGGGCACTGCCAAGAACGCCATTATTGCATGCCAAATGCTGCCAAGAGTCCCTGATTCATGTCAAAATGATGGACAATCTGGCACTACCAACCCGAATGAACCTGTTCAGTCCAGCCATCATGAAAGAAAAATGAATCATTTAACTTGGGCATTTCAGTGAGTCATTTTAACATCATGGACTTTTTCAGCTTATCTTCACGGTTGAGGTCAGGATTGGATATAAATGTTGGAGGGTCCACCAAGTGGATGATGGAGAATTGCATGGCTAAGGACATCTAAGGACAGTCCCAAAGCCTATGTTTAAGAGGGCCAGTCCGAAATTTCATGGCTGACCGTAGGCAACCTCCAAATTTCAGGGTGAGACATGACTGACATGACATAGAAATGGTTCAATCTTCGAAAACATGCTGAAAGCAAACCAACATATTCACCAAATTCATCCAAATTCACCCAAAGTTTACCATCCGGAAATCCACTAATTACAAATAAAGGTCTTTATGGGAAAATGATCCATAAATGGTGGCTTTTCCAGCATGCCACGTCTGACTACCAAAAAATCCGACAGGTTCTCTTCGTTCCAAACCTTTCAGGTGGCTCAGCAGATTTGACCTTCAAACCTTCGCAACTGCCGTCGCCAGCAATGCCCTGTAGCCTCTCTGGAGCGCCAGTGCCTTAAGGTGAGACGGCCAGCCACTCCCATGGAATGGATGGCATTTTTCACCATGGAACACCTCTAGGAAACCACAGTTGGACCCGGAAAAAACGTGGAGGTATCAAGTGTCACGCCCTATTGTTGATGGGACAAAACATCGATAACCATGCTTTCCCGTGAGTTTCTCCTCATATACATTCATCATGCCCATGAATGAATCCAAACCCTGCAAACGGATACAAACGGACAAAATACGGAAATTCTCTGTATGATTTGAGGGTTCTCCGCGCCATTTTACAATGCTTTATCATGTTTTATGGGATCAGCGATGCTTGGAAAAAGGGGAGCGTGGCAGTGAGACTTATGTAGCCATAAGATGGGGGGGCCACGGTTCCAACACAACCCAACCAGAAGCGGCCCAATTCACCCCACCACACCCAGGACATGCGCGGTTGATGCCAAGGGGCTTTCACTGAAGTTCCCGAAAAAGCCACGTGCGGTTCGGCCGGTGCCAACCGCAAAAAGATGGGTCATATTTCAAAGATGCTGGGACAACGGCAACGGGTCACTAAGGAAATCCTCAGGACCGACTACTTCGTGCAGGGGCTCCCAAGCCCCCTGGGTGGTCGAACACTGAACTCACAATTAACCTGGAACCACCAGAGAGTCTTCAAATTTCAGCTGTGGAGGATAGATGATGATTATAACTAGCTGAATGATAGATTCCAAATTCTTATACTTTGATTAGATGCTCATAGATGCTTAAAAGTATATGATGATGTGTTAATTTAGATAAGTATAGGTGATTACAGATGAGTATAGATGATCATAGATGATTTGAAATCATGTTGGGTGATTTTAGATTGTTGTAGACTACATCGTATCATCCCAGAATATCATGTGGGTTCGTCCGAAAAGAAGATTCTTCAGATTCCACTCCAAAGTGTGATGGTGGATTATCACACTCCCCATTCAATTGGCCATTTAGGGTGCCCCAATTATGTTTAATCAAGTTTTGGACAAACAATGACAAACGCATGTGCATCATATCCTCTTGTCTATGTCGAGTCAGATGACTTCCGCGATGTCACGATGTGATTGACTATCATGCCACATGTGAAAGACTGGCCATTATGCAAGGGCTTTCTTTGGTAGTTTCCGACAGGGTCATCGATGCACAAAAAGAAGTCCCCTCTGGGCATTGAACTGTTCAGGAGTCTTTTGCAAGGCTTGATGGAACGAGGCCCACGTGTAGCGATGGAACATGATTTGGATTGTTGAAACTGCATGAAACTGCAAAATCTAGAAGCTCAATGTAGAAGCTCTGTATCCCAATTTATCATCATGACATACATCCCCATATGATCATGGTATATTACGGTTGCTTTCTGTATCTCGGCGCTATTCGTTGTGGCCCTATGTGTTTGAACGCAATGCATTTTGTAGTCAAAGTGGGAGAATCATGGTAATGTTGTGAAACTCCATGGATCATGTCTCCAGGAACCTGATTTCCTCAGAAAGTGGGTGATTTTTTACTTTGAGGATTGTTTCAAAGAGAACTAACTAACTACCCTGCAGTAAACTAACATAGATAAGATATATCCATGGTTTCCTGTTGAAATTGTCTACAGATGGTGGATTTTCCATAGCGATGCTACTTTACTTGAGGGCAAATTCTTTATGGTTCCCACTTCGCCTAGTGTCGCGATGCAACATTCCATCATTCTGAGGCATCCAAATATATGTAATGTATCAAAAGCTCTTGCCTATTAATGATCTTGGCATCACTGCTCACATATTTCTTGAACAAAATCAGGTTTTAAACGGGCATTATATATATATATATACATATTATATATATATACACATAATTTATATATATATATATATACATATTATATATATATATATAAAAGTTACACATCGATCTTAGACACTGTTGTGATGTTGATGTATATGTACAAATGTGTGTGTGATAAGCGTTGACAAGCTCATTAGCGAAATCTAATGTTGATTAGGGCAGAAACATCTAGTCAATCCGCAAGAGCAGTCTGGTAGAATCTGGTAGAGTTCTGAATAAATCTGCCTCCACAGCGGTCTACATGCTTGTTTTAGGGCAACTCCGTGGCCTTAAAGAATGTGTTTTGACCACCATCCATTGGCCATTTCCGGGCAGTTGTGCCCCTCTGGCCAGGGGCGATGCTGTCCGGCATTTTGGCCCCCGGGGTGTTTAGCTGTGACATGAATTTGTAAGTTAAATAGTGGACTTTGTCAACAGGTGACATTTCGGGTGTAGAATCACCAGCCAAAAACAAACATCCAATCCATCCAGATCCATTATGATATAGTTCCAACTTGATTTTTCTGCTAGTTGGTAACCACACACGTGTGTACATGTGTATATATATATATATATATTGTATATATACATGTTTTATACTATGCAATATGCATTTACATATACATACATATGTATACATGCGTATCATACATGTGATACTTTCTTCTGGCTGGCGGCTACGAAAAAAGTCAACTGGGGATAACTGGGGCCCACCCGTCCCAGGATGGAATAAGAAAATATAAGAAACATTAAGAAACACATTCCACATTCGCAATATTATTGTATACAAACTTATGCTCACATGGCGGGCTCTTCCATCCCAACTGCACTCTCCACATCTCATCACACGTGTGGCACACCCCACGGCACCCTTTGTGCCTAGCTTCTCCGGCGGCTTTCGCTTCAGTAACGAAGGAATTTTTGCTACTGATCCCCCAAAGCCGCGAAACACCGTGGAAATGTCAAACAACGCCACGCGTTTCTCCGTGGATGTTCATGATGTGGCCGCCATAGCCATGAAACAGGCGTTTCACGTATATTTCCGAATAGAAACAGGAATCAAATGGAATCAATATCAAGGCAACAGTTGATCTATCTCTCAAAATTAGATTGATATTTTGTGATGTATTGTTTTTGCTGGTTTCAACCTCGCGACAAGTCAGCGATGAAAACACAAACCTTGCAAGCTGGCAGTTGAAACTTCCAAATTCGAAATCAAACGGTATTCAACCACTACAACGGAATTACCAGTACCAATGAACACGGTTCAAGACACCATTTTTCGGGCATGCCTACCCAGAATGCCTAAGTCTCAAAAAACAAAGAGTTCTGTCGATATCACTCGTCCAGCTAGCCACAGAAAAGCCCAGAGAGGTCGCCATTCGGATGGAATGGCAGGATGTTTCAAGAAGTCCTTCCCATCACTGCACACAGCATTGGATGATCCCAAAAAGATCCGAACAAATCCGAAGAAGCCTGTCCTGAGAACAATCCGAGTAACAAAGGTTTGACATCCCCAACCGGCGTCTCAGACTTATGTATACCTGTATACCATTGTAGCCTTCGGCGTGTACCGAAGACAGGCACTTACTGTACAGCAGGAAGAAAATGCTGCCTGATGGGCCCCGGCCCTATTTGTCACACTTCCGCCCACTCACCATCACCTCAGCTGGAAAGCGGAGAGCTGCAGCGGCCCTCCTATTTCTTACTTGGGAGCTTGCAAGAATGTCAAGATACTCAGCTGTTCTCAGCTGCACATATGAAGAGAAAATGCAAAAGAAAAGCTGGGGCGGCACGTCACCCGTCAGAGGACGTTGAAACTAGTATGTAAAGCGCACGAAAGTAGATTAGACTTCCTTACATACACCCGTTAAAGCTTCTTTCCGTCCCGAAGTGAACATCCTTCCAATCATCCCCATCGCACCACTGGAAATTTACCTGTAGCACTGAAAATCTACCCGTAGCACGGTTCGTAGCAAGGGAGGAACACACGATCATCTGCCTTTCACCAAAAAAACACGACCCCAAAAATCAAGTGCTCTATCATCAAAAATTCCCTGGTGAAAAGGGGGAGCCTGCACAAGTGCAAACCCCAGTAATTCAAATCATTTCAAGTCGCAAATATAGAAAAGCTCAGGGCAATGAAGCTGGTTTTGACGGCAATATTTGCGCCAATGAGTGTTGATGTCAGAGATTAGCTTGATCACCTCGACCCGTGCTTCCTGCCAGCGGTGGTGAATGGAGGGGCCAGGCGCGCCGTATAGCTGTAGGGGTCACCATGCATGATGTGAGTGAGTGAAAGAAATATTTCACTGCTCATACCACATGCAAATGCCGGAACAATGCTCAAGAACTGATGAATTCAATTGAATTAATGTTTATGAATTGAGTTATTCCAATGGTAGAATTGGCCGAAGATTTGTACCATCGCAGGAGGGAGTCATCACAAAGTTTGAATAACGGATGATTTGGGGAAGTATTCTAGTATCCGTAGAGGTTTTGCAAGGATTGCTAAGGACGGGACCCATTCCTAAAAGAACCCTCATACGGCTCCCAAATGAAACATTGGAGGGTGGGAAGTGTAAAGCCTCTCAGAACGGGTTCCATCATGTTCCATCATTCCAGATGCAACCCACGACGGACATAGATCGCTCCAGAGTAGAGGAAACACACATGGCAATCGAACATCCACCATGTTCATCCATTCATACATGATGATTCACCAAAGAAATGCTAATTGTCAATGCACAAAAGCATCGTAAATCTTTGTAAGCATGTATCCATTCAAAATTTGCAAATTGCTAGTTGTTTTGTTGCCTGTTCTGCCAGGTGTTCAGAAAAAAACCTCATGGCTTGCTGGAAAACACCCCATGGTCCGTTAAGATCTTTTATAGATCCATGACTCGTGTGTGGATGTGCCTCAGGCCACGTTTCATTCCCCTAGGCCCGAGAGGCCTTCATTAACTCCTCTGTCTGGCACTTCACCTTGGAGTCAAGGTGAACCAAGGCACAGGCATGATACGTTTGATACCCAGCAAATGGGAATATTGGGACATAGATGATGAGTATATAACCATATAACCAATATTAACCAATGATATACTTGCATGTTACCCTCTGGTGATCGAACATGGCTAGCTTGAAAATCCATGAACATCCCTTATACTGTAAATGGATGTCTTACTCAGGAAATCATGCATAAGCGAGGGATTCTCCGTTGCCACGTTTGAGTACCGGAGGGTAATTCATAAATATGGAAAATGGCATCCATGGTTTGTCATTCGGAAATGGTGTACACAAAAAAAGGTGGATTTACTGTATACCAAAGGGAACGTCGAGATAAGTACAGGAATGCAAATTTACAAATGAAATACAATTGGACGCCGTTGTGGGAGAGTTACAGCACCCTAATGCTCCAATGATTTCTAGGGAAGACGAGTGACATCGCTACACAATGAACCATTCTCAATTATCAACCATTTGGGACTAATCACAAAACATCCCAAGAAGGGGTGTGCCCTATTAAGAAACTACAGTACCTCTAATGGACGTGAATCATTGTTTTGTAGATCCCATGATCTAAATGATCAAGTATATCATAATACCGATAATTATCCCAGCAGTAATATGATCCCCCAGCATCTCCTAGCAGTATCAAATAATATTGATCCAATTGGCTACTATTGTGATTAGGCTAGGTGGATCCCCAAATTGCATTCCCAGGCCATCAAATTATATAAGATCCATCAATTATATTTCACTCATTTCCCCATCAAATATCATGTTGATGTCCTGCAACTATATGGGTTTGCGTCAAAATTCGGGTATGGATTGGTGTGGATCACCTGCGTTTTGGTGTGGATCGGGGGTATGGATCGGCCTATGGGTTCAGGGTATGGACCGGGCTGTACATTTTGACTCGGAGCCATTATCCAACCAATTAATGTCACTCATACCCCCATGCCCATATAGGGAGGAAAAAACATGAATTACCCTCTCGTAATGAAACATGGCAACGCCACCAATCAGTCCAATGATGTTCTCATTTACATTTCATTTACTGTAAATCTTCGTAGTTCGAAGATTTCCCATGATTTCCAAGCTAGCCATGTCTGCTTACCGGAAGGCAATCTCCATGAGATTCTCCATTTCTGCCGAGGCACGGCCAGCTGTACCGTTTCAGGCCCCTCCGAGTCCGAGCCCGTCACGCGCGCCGACACGGGCTTTCCGCTGTAGATCGCCTTCCTGAGGCCCCGAGATCCCACACAAAGAGGATTTTCAGAACCAAAGTATATATATATATAATTATATATATTTATATTATATATATTTAACCCCCCCAAAAAAAAGGGGGCCCACAGTTCACCACAAAAGCATACCAAAACTCATCGAAAATATATGGACATATCTTTTTGTTAAGTTGAACTTGGGCTGACCTGGGATCCTTCACTCCCAGCCACAGACCCTCCCTCCAAATGAAGTGTCTGCGAGTATCAAATTGAACTGGACGGCCCCAATTTCCATACAATACCCATCTAATTGTTTGGTCAATTCATAGTTCTTGCTGCACTTCCAAGTAAATATGGGCAACCCAATCATAAACCCGAAACCCAAGGCCAACAAAATAACTCAAAATCATGTCCCCCTTTCTCTCTCCATCGCCAAGGAGTTGCTTCCCCCTGCCACTGGGAGACCAAGTGACTGGGGTCATTTGACCCAGAAAGTCGGGATTTCTACAGCTGGTACTGTCTCCATGTTTCTTTCAGGTGGGACTGGGACTTTCAGGTGGGACAACTGAGAATTCTCAAACATTCTCAAACCGCTAACTATGTTAAGGCTACACTTGAATTACATTTGGATCTTTCTGAACGGCCGCCAAATCAAAACCGCTTCGCATGTCGCCAATTGCGTCCCGGCACATGTTGCAGCCGGAACGGCCAATCAAGCGCTGGACCAGTTCGAACTTTGAATTCTTCTCCTACTGGTGGCAGAGTTGTGCTGGAAACCGCCCTGGTCGTCTCATCAACTGCAGTTTCAATAAATTTCAGTGAGGTGAGCAATTGAATTTCGAAACATGCGGGGAAGATTTAGGCATTCCAACCAACAAATGATTTTGACTCAAGCAGCAAATTGGAGAGAAAGCCTCTGGAAAGCACACCTGGCTATGAACCAATCTCAGGAGACATGCAGGTCCATGACCTTCCTACTTAGCATGGCTGGAAATGACTGGAATTGCCAGGGTTTGTTTGCCAAAGGGTGTAGCCATCTCAACAGGGTGAGATTTTTGAGTGGTTTTCTACTTCCAGCCCAAATCGCACACGCTGAGAGAACTATGTCGAAGGATATGGGGCATTTTCTCACAAGCCCCGTCTTCTTCCGATATGGTTATAAAGTGTCATAAATCTAATGACATTAATGAGCAGCTTTTAAAATACTGGAACGCACGCCTGTACTCTACTTTTCTTCCCTCCCGACCACGAGCCGCCTTGTCATAGCCTTGGAAGACAACGGTGAAATTGTACTGGTAGGAGGCCGATTTTGCATCGCCAGCTCCAGTCCTGCCCGGTGGACATGTTTCATGGCAAACTCATGACCTCTGAAGATCTCTGAAGGTTCCGAGATTTTTTGAAGGTGATACCCTTAAGATATCTTAAGATATCTTTTACGAACCAGCATGGCAACAATATCAGCAAAACTTCCCCCAGTTGCAGATGAATTAGCATGAATTAGCTATATCAACACAAGGTTCTTACTACTCATTGACGAAGTGTAACCCAACTTTTGGTGCTGTAAATCACCGTTGCCCATCCGTTGTCCACATCCCATCCCATCATGGGCTTCGACGGCTTCGGGATGATCCGCATTTGACTGCCCTGCTCATAGCTGCTTAGGTTCATGTACCCCCATGTGCCCTCATCATCCTTCATCATGAGAAATCCATAGAAATCCTATGTTAGCACTAAAAAACAGTTTGAAGCACCCAAGATTGGGTCAATCCCATCCTCCAGGCATTCGTCCCCACCATCGACCCGCCTCTCCGACCTCTTCGCATCCCGCGGACGGTCCTGACGCCGGTTGCCAGACTGCCAGCTGCGCTCGTGGCCGTGATAACCTAGGCCATGACGCCATCTGGGTGCCATCTGGGGACCGGAAGAATCCAACAAATGAAACCAGTAATTTTGAAACCACAACCCAAATGACATACCATGATCATGACCTTCTGGAATGCAACTTTAAATGCTTTTGATTTGATAGTTTTTTGGTACTTGAGCCATCTTGAGTCAAGGGATAAAACCACCGAAGCACTGCAGGCAACTGTTGCCGCAATTTGGAAAATGGGGGCTGGGAGAGTTGATGCCAGAGGGCTGAAAATGCAACAATACCATGCTTTGCATCTGATTTGCTATGGGATCATGAGACCCATGTGGCCAACAGGTTTCTGCTCGAAACATTGGAGGTATCATGAGGTACCGACCATGGTACCATCACCATTAAGGAAAGACGTATTCAGATGGCCGAGGTGCCATGGCTCTTGCCATGAGGAGGTCCCTCACCTGACAGCTGTGGGAAAAGTATAGTGATTTTCACCGGGAAAATCAGGAGAAAACATGGGAAGGGCTAACATCATCCCACATTTATGTAGACTGACCCTGCCATGAGCTGTTGCTTGTTAGACTATTTTTTCGGACATTGGGATGGCTGATCTTGAGGATCCATGTTAGATGTGGTACTGCATGCCCTTACGGGCTATAATATGTAATTAACTTATTCTGTTGATTGGAAAAAAGATGACAACCCATACGCGCACACACACACACATATATATATATATATGTATATATATATGTGTGTGTATATATATGTATATATATATATATCATAGTTATACATATAGATATTCTTGGGTTTCGAAAAAGGGGGAAAGAGCTAGCCTGGCTGCTCAGGCTAGAGCCAAAATGGCACCACAGGTGTTTCACCCTTCAACATCTTCTTATTACTACGCAAGCTACGCACAACCAGAATATATATATATATATACACAAGTTACATACATATGTCTTTCCTTTTGGCAGGTTACATACCCAATTAAGATCAATTAGGGATATTGACCAAGTGAACTCCTCCATATTTAAGAGTTGGTCATAATTGGGGCCTCAACATGTGTACACCATTTTACTGCTCTTGTAGGCAAATTTTGGTCCTGGGGGCACCATGGGGCACCATGATTTTCACACCCACATAAAAACCTATGGCAATTCGCAACGACAAACGTGTCTTGAAAACTTACAAAACCCGATGTTAGAGGGTTCCACCTGAGTTTCCAGGACTGAAATCTGAGTTCTTCCTGTCAAGTTTCTGTCAAGCAATTTCGGCTCATCATGATGATTCCATTTGGATCCATTTGGGGGAAGGGAAGGTTCCAACTGACATGGCCTGAGATGTCCCTCAAGAAAAATGTTTTTAGATGTTGTTGCATCTTCTAGGTAGGTTCACTCACTGGGATGAGTATTCCTGGCTTGGTGAAAAATGCTGCAGTCTATCTAATCCAGAAACCCCAAGCCACAGTTTACCCAGTTACCGGGGGAACCATGCTCAAACAATTGGTGGAGTGGAATGTTCACGTGGATACCCATCGATACCCAGCATTCA
The DNA here is from genome assembly GCA_003297045.1 of Symbiodinium sp. clade C Y103. Lineage (NCBI taxonomy): Eukaryota > Dinophyceae > Suessiales > Symbiodiniaceae > Cladocopium > Cladocopium sp. clade C. The sequence goes on along the minus strand of BGPT01000557.1, from coordinate 387,325 downwards.
GGACCACAATCTGCTACCAATCCGGCGAGGTGTGCTTCCCAAATACCAAGGGTCCTACAATCTGTGTTTAGTACATCAATTGATCCCGTAAGTGTGCTCCAAGATTATTGACACACATTGTTTGGTGCTATTCATGTTATTGCTGTTCTCATTAACTGAGATTTACAATGATTTGCATGGATTCGTCCAATGAAAGTGCCCCAAAATCCAGTGAATCCAATGGTTGACAACTCTCCAGTCTCGTTGATTTGACGGCCGTGTGTTGGGGGAAATGGCTCATATTGATACAACATGCACACGCAATACTCCAAAAATTGTTTGATTGAATCCATCTGACTCTGGTGAATGGATCCAATGCTATTTTCCATCCCACTTACAGCTGTGCTATATCCAAGGTTGTCAAAGAGTTCTTCAATGGATTGAGCATGTTAGTAAAGTTTGATGCCAATTGCTTGCTGGCTTTAATTGTCCAGTATTTGTTTGTAGCTGATATCCAGAATAACTTGTTTGTTAAGAATGCCACATGGGCAATGGCTTTTTACTGAAACCCCACTAGACTGTCTGATTATTGGAGGTGTCCGTAGTGAATTATGATAACATCCTTCAAAACATGTGTATATATATATATATATTTAAATAAATATATACATATATATATATATATAATTATATAAATATAAAATGTGCGTGCGTGTGCGTCCAGAAGACTGTCTCAGTTGTCATGTTGGGCACAGCACAAATCAGCCACAGCTGGCTATCCACATCCAAGCAACGCTGAGCAGCCTGCTTCGAGCAACGCCATTCATCGGACATCTGAGGTGTGGGCGAAACGTGTCGATGCTTTAGCCCTGCCATATTTGCGAAGCGCTTCAGGACCTTGACACATTACATTTGATCATCTTCAAAGTTTCAGGGCCATTTGTCTGGGTGGGCACAGAAGTTTCACCCGTGTCCATGTTCCATCATGATCACTGATCACGCTGAAGCAAGTTTAGTTTTCTTATTTTCTGCAAGCTGGCTTAGAGGTTTCGAACCTCGTCCATCCCTGTTAGAGAAACTATTATGCTTTCCGAGTGACTCACAATTTGTGTTCCCCCCAGTCTTGTTTCGTTTTTTTGGTCTTTCCCAGACATGGATTTGTCTGAAAATCAGGTACCCCATTCCATCCACCCTTTTGTTGGTGACCTCGGCCCCTAAGTCCATGACGACACGGGCTGGAGCTCATCTGCCGCTTCAACGACTGGACGGACGGGAAGGGCCGGCGATTTGGGTGATGGAAACCAAGGCCGCTGTTGGGACATTCCCTCAGCCATCTGCCAGACCTGAAACGCGAATACGGTGAGGATTTTACGGCATGTTGTGGAAGGTCATGTGGCAAACCCAATGTCATGAACCATCCCAACTTGATCGAATTGTTACCAATAGGTGGCACATAGCCATCCCCAATCGGAGGTTTAGGGTCTGGGGATGTTTGGGGTTTACCGCATCATGTATATTCTAGATGCATAACAACTTAACTTATAGCAAATCTTTCTCATGGAAATAGAATACAAGTACATGGGATCTGATGGGGTGCAACCAATTTGGGCAGTTTGGTTTGTCTGGAAATGGGTTATGTCCCCAAGTTAAGGCCGTCAATGGAAAAGGGCCCTTTTTTTTTCAGACAAAGCCGAATGATGTCCTGTTGGAGAGAGAATGGGGCCGGCATACCATTCACCAACAATTTGAACCAAGAGTTCAAGGGGGGGCTACACCTCCACTAGTCAACTATGACACTATGAGGTAGTTGCTACGAAGTAGTTGATGCTTGAAATGAAGCCAATCCAGAAATGCTACGGGAAAAGCAAAGGCAGCAAAGGAGTTCCTTGAAAGGTAAATTGGTGTATAACTGGGTCAACATACGTTCAACATACGTTCAACATAGATCTATATACTCTGATCCAACCAACTAGCATAACTGCTCAAGGCACAGTTTGCCGCAGCCCCTCGATCAGTGGGTTCGCGTCAGTCGGTGCCGGTGCTGCTGCTGGTGCCAAGGGAGGTGCAGGCGCCAAAGGGGTCATTGGTACCTCAAACGAAGCGAGGGAGATTCACAGCCAGGCCTAAAGTAAACCTGCCGTATTTTCTTGTGGATCACGTAGGATGACTATACCCTCACCACTAACCATGTATATGTTGGGATCGAACTCTATACATGCTATTTATTATATCTATCTATCGCAGTGTTACTCCTAGATCCCAGCGAGGAATAGTTCTAAGCAAGTCCAATATATCAGCAGACATAGAAATACTGTTTGTTTTTGGGACGACCGTATTCTATATCGCTTGTTCTTTGGTGCGCAACAAGAAGGATCACCCAAATATTTCAAAAAGCCCCAATCAACACCAACAATAGTAAACTCCAGCTCTGGCATGTCATGGGTAGAGATGATCCCATCAAAATGATCAGTGAAGTTATATACGCTATTTATTAGAGAACATGTGAATTATACGCAAATATGTATCTATACATATGTGATGTTTATGTATTGTATGTAAAAACCTCTTGTCAAAATAACCAGTCAGGCATTGATAAACTAACGTACCAAATAATAAGCTAATTGAACTCAAGATTCTCAAAAAGAGGTCACTTTCGATGGCCATATGCAGTACATGCCATGATAATGAACAGTGTATTATGCTTTATGTTTATAGTTTGACTATATACTCACAAACATGTGGTTACGCAAAAAACAACTGCTTAATTGCCTATACTCACATATCAAGTTTGAAGAATACTTGTCTGTAGATAGATAAATGGATAGATAGAATAGAATAGGATAGGATAAGATAGGATAGATTGACAATTAATTAGTTCGTTAGATAGATAGATAGATAGATAGATAATCGATAGATAGATAAATGACTTTCCCATCAAAACTCCATGTACCCTCTGGTCAACGTTTACATAACTATGGAAAATCACCATGCTTTTCATGGGAAAATCCACGATTTCTATGGCGCTCCAAGCTGCACGTTCCAGGCCAGGAGGAGGAGGAATGCCAAGGTACGCGCCGCCTAAGGGTGAAGAAATCACCCCGCTTTTATGGAGATGTCATGGGGGATGTATAGATATATATATATATATAAATATGTATGTATATGTATATATGTCTGTATATGTATATATGTATATAAAAAAGTATGACATTGCCATCTGCATACAAATATGATCAAATATGTGTGTATATCTAAAAAATATGTATGTACAGTATACATTGGGTAGTAATGATTTATAGGTCTATCTACGCCAGTTATATGCATAGTTCTTTATCAGTTGATGGGTAGATTTGTGCGGGAGATCATGGGGGATATACCTCGAAACTTAGAGGATCTATGCATTGCCCAAGTCATCACATCTTCCTATTTAATAGTAAATACACTCATAGAGGGGCCCGAAGATGAACAGTTTTAGCGGCATGGGATGGCATACAAAGAATGGTGCCGACACCTTAGATTTAGCTATCTTAGACAGCAATGTCTACCAAAGTTCTGCTACCCCAGAGATCTGACTTTTTCCATCAAACTTGCTCAAAGCATGCTCGATTACCGGCTGACCACAGGAAATCAACCTTTAGCACGCTCAAGGGGTGAATTCACCGGATACTCTACCTCACATCGTTCGGTGCACTGACCCCATGGAAGATGATGTCATCTTAGGAGATGAAAGGAAAAATATGAAAAAACAAGATGTCCACACTTTTGTTACTATTTATATGCAAGGCATCTATATACCCATTGGTTGTCAAAAATTGGCGTTGGGATTGATTACTGGTAGCCGGAAGGACTGCAGCCATGCCACTTTCAGAGCTGCCAGAATCACCTCAGTACCCACGGGGTCAAGTGACACGACAAAAAATTGGTTGACCTTTTCCTCCATATACTACAGTAGGACCCACAAGAGTGGGGTGATGTTGAGTGGTTCCGGCCGTCCAAAATGGTCACTTTCGGGGATCCACCTCCTTGATCAGGGGCTGAAGTTTTTACCCAATGAATCTTGGTTTAGCTGACTTCAAACTAGCAAACTATGGATCTGAAACAAATCTCCTACTTTTCGAAGCGAAAGCACTAAGAGAGCGGTATGACATATTATATATACACTGTAAACATTACCCTCTGGTAAACTAACATAACTTTGGAAAATCACCATGTTTAATGGGAAAATCCACTATAAATAGCAATTTTCAATAGCTATGTTAGTTTACCAGAGGGTACATTACATCTATCCATCCATCCATCATCCATGCAGGGGGTCCCAACTATCCGCCGGCTCGAAGGTGGACGCGGAACTCCATGCCTCGGAGCGAGATGGCGCAGAGCTACGGGCCCCACAGGCTGGACCGAGACATGGACTCCGGTACGCTGTAAATCTGACTGAGAGGATTTTCAGGGCTGGATAGGGATGTTTTTTATGTGTTATTGTATGTTTTGATCCAAATGACTTGGCCGATCTACCAGGTTTGGGTTTCGTGATCTACATCCTGGTGTTTGATATGAAAAAAGCACACAATAAGCATGTCCCAAACCAAATACTGCGGGGAAAATTGAATGAGGAAGTTCCCCTTTGTGATTTAAGCACATAGATAGATAGATAGACAGAGAATCAAATAGATAGACGATAGATCGATAGATCATGATAGATCGATAGATCGATAGATCGATAGATCGATAGATCGATCGGTCGATCGATCGATCGATCGATAGATAGATAGATAGATTAAAATATAGATGGATAGATAGATAGATGGATAGATAGATGGATAGATAGATAGATGGGTAGATAGATGGATAGATAGATAGATAGATAGATGGATAGATAGATAGATAGACAGATGGATAGATAGATAGATAGATGGATAGATAGATAGATAGATGGATAGATAGATAGGTAGATAGATGGATAGATAGATAGATAGATAGATAGACAGATGGATAGATAGATAGATAGATAGACAGATGGACAGATAGACGGATAGAGAGATAGATAGATAGATAGAAGATCGACAGATGGACAGATAGACGGATAGACGGATAGACGGATAGAGAGATAGATAGATAGATAGATAGATAGATAGATAGATAGATGGATGGATGGATGGATAGATAGATAGATAGATGGATGGATAGATAGATAGATAGATAGATGGATAGATTGATAGATTGATAGATAGATAGATGGATAGATAGATAGATGGATAGATAGATCGATAGATGGATAGATAGATAGATGGATGGATGGATGGATGTAATTATAGATAGATAGATCGATAATTAGATAGATAGATAGATAGTGGGTTGGACCAACCCTGTTTATTGTGTGTTAATGTACTCAACCCTCAAATATGCCATGCAGCACATTTAAACCAAGCGACCGTGTCTCTGTGTTTGGATCCTCGCATCTGAAACTGTCGATGAAATTCCTCAGTGCCAAACGGCATGGGGAGTTGGAAAACGTCAATTTGGGGGGTATGGCCAGTGAATGTCAATGAAAAGGAGTCATGGATTTTGACATCGAACATTGGCTTTGTGCATGTTGACATGTATGTTGCACATATATGAATAGAGCGCCTGGGTGTGTTGTGCTTCTGCATTTTTGAAGTTCCGCCCGTGCTTTATATATATATACTATATATATGGGGGTTTCCAAAAATGGGTGTTACCCCTGAATCATCCCATTTCAATAGGACGTTCCATCATAAACCATCCACCTATTGGGGATCCCCCATCTATGGAACCCCCCATCTCTATCTATTTAAGAAGATGTCATTTGTCAGTGAAGCCAAGCCAACGCACCCGCTTCCTGACCACGGCTTTCAGGATTGGATTTGCTCTTACACAGTCTCTAAATAATAATGCACTTGCAAATTTGATTCCCATGTGATTCAATGGTGATGTAAAGGCAATAATGGGATAAATGGAGACGTTTACAGGACAATAATGGGATAATATACCCTCCAGGAAACATACCAATGGAAATGCCCCGACATGATTTTCGCACTAAAACCTCAATCTAGTTCAGGAACTTTGTATGTTTGATGACGTCCAACTTTGGGTACCCACCAGATTTTTGAATCTTGACATCAAGTCTCTTGGACTGACAGGCTTGGCTCATCCCATCCCGGGGCGCCAACTCCTGTTCCGCAAGGCTTGTTCCATGGCACCGACATCCTTCCGACTGGGGCGACAAATAAATCTGCGCAGGCTCGGGGCACAAAAAGGGCAGGCTGCGCGGGGCGGCCAGTTGTGCATTGGACCCTTGCTGAAGGCCTTGCCGCAAGTAGCAGTTTTGTATACATATCTCTTGAATAAGCAATATGCGTAAGTACGAACAAACAAACAAACAAACAAACAAACAAACAAACAAACAGACAAATGAACAGGCAAACAAACAAACAGCCAAGCAAACAACAAAACGACTGTCATCAATTATCTGCGCAGGTTAAGGTTAAGTCTCCCGACAGTTTCTTGGAAAGAACGGGATCTCCTTCTCCAACTTTTCACACACACACATATGCGTATGTGTATATATATATATATATATATGTGTGTGTGTGCAGTGCATGTATGATATGAATATCATTGACAATCATTGACAATTGAGAGAATACCAATAACAAATATCAATATCAAGAATATAATTGCAATGTCTAAATTGATCGTTTTTTTTTTTTAATCTCAATTGTATTAGATTAGTTCATAATATGTTTATGGATCATAAAAACAGTTAAAAACATATTAAAAACATTTAAAAACCATATGAAACCAATATTGTGTGCAAAGAGAGGGGAGAGATTAGTAGCCTTTTTGCGTGCTTGGCTCCCCGGCGCCAAGTCGCAAGAGACTCCTGCCTGGTTTCCAAGTAGAGATGGGATACCTAGAGGAAACCTGAGAAAAGCTAGGATTTTAAAATTTTAAGGTAAAGTGTAGAGAAAGCCTACTAGAATGCAATTCTGCAATCCTAAGTTTGTCGCGTTTATTATTCTCCTGGGGGGTTCACTGCAAAAAAATGGGATGGCAACTCACAAGAATATATGGGGCTGTCTAAAAACCCCGATATCAATCAAATGGTGTTTCCACACGTTATCTTTTTTTCCCTCTTATCGTTTTTTCCAAGTGCTGGCTTCACACCCTCATCAAACAATTCATATTGTGTTTTCTTTGTGGGATGTCACCTTACAACCACCAGCTTCACATCTGCTTTTTGGGGGAAAATCTTGCATCTGCAAAGTTGGAATGATGCGATCACATGGAAGGAAAAGTGAAGAGGGAAAGGAAAGGAAAGGGGAAAAAAGAAAAGGAAAAGGAAGAGTAAACGAAGGGAAGTAAAGAGGATTAAAGAGGGAAAGGAAAGGAAAGTAAAGAATGAAAGGAAAAGGGAAGGAAAAGGAAAGGAAAAGGAAAGGAAAAGGAAAGGAAAAGAAAAGGAAAAGAAAAGCAAAAGAAAAGCAAAAGAAAAGAACAGGAAAAGAAAAGGAAAAGAAAAGGAAAAGAAAAGGAAAAGAAAAGGACAATGAAAGGAAAGGGTGAGGAAAAGGAAAGGAAAAGGAAGGAAAAGAAAGGAAAGGAAAAGGAAAGAAAGGAAAGAGGGAAAGGAAAGGAAAAGGAAAGGAAAAGAAAAGGAAAAGAAAAGGAAAAGAAAAGGAAAAGGAAAGGCAAAGAAAAGGAAAAGAAAAGGAAAAGGAAAGGCAAAGAAAAGGAAAAGAAAAGGAAAAGGAAAGGAAAAGGAAGACAAAGGAAAAAGGAAAGGAAAAAAGAAAGGAAAAGGGAAAGAAAAAGGAAAGGAAAGGGAGAGGAAAAGGGAAGAATGGGCAGTTTCTCACACGGACCATTTTTGATACCAAAAGTTATCGTTTCCGTTATCGTTTTGTTATCGTGACTGTAGTGACCACCTACCAGGCACGTTCCTGAGCAGAATCTGACACCCACGCGTTGGTGCGCCAATACAACAATAGACAATGAAAGGAAGAGACCAACATTATCGTTTTGTTTTCCTCTTATCGTTTTTTCGAGTGAGAGCTAAATATGGCTAATGGAGGATCATGGAATACTAAACGAATAGGCTCGGGGTTATTATACTCTCCCATATCTGTCAAGGAAATGGTTGGTTAATTGAGGAAACTGCCAAGGGTGAATATGTTTACAATTTGCAACTGAAGTTGGTAAACTACTGTGCCTCAACTGAGCCTCATCATTCCACTCAATAGCCTTTTGGTGGTTTGGGGCCCTGTGGTTTGGCCCCTAGAGTGACGATTCTCTTCAGAATGAAATTCTCGGACACAAGACCACCAGCCAAAACATGCCCAAACATTCCAAACCAACAAGTAGTTGTTGGCGATTCCCGGATCAAAAGCCCGGTCTTGGAACGGCCCGATATCATGCGACATCAATATCAAATACCAAATAATACAAATCATATAGGTGTGAAAAGATCTAGTAATTACTGCAAAAAGAGCCATAAAGTGGATGGTGAATTCAAACAATGACTAGCCCATCGTCCCCAACAAGACGCCCCATCAAGCCGCATCCAATCCCGCCTGACCCCAAGGGTGAATGAAACACCATCAAGCGCGCACCCAAAGGTCGGATTTTCCAAAGATCACACATCGAAATCGATTGGATATCAGGAAGGTGTGGTAAATCCCAATTCCAAAGTTGGAATCAAATTGGGGTGAAAATGGAGGACCCCAAATCGGTTCATCATCATGTTCCCCCTTGAAACTGCTGTTCCTTGGAAGGTTAGATCCACTACTTTTCGACAAGCCCATTTCACAACCCTCAATATTTGCCTTGGCAATCCCGGCCTCATCAACAAGCAGTGGCAGGATGAACGGCAGATCACCGGCTTGGAAGTGCTTGGAAATGTGGAATAATTATATTGAATAGCAACCCGGAAATTGGATGAACGTGGGCAAAGTCCTACCAGAATTCAGGGGTAGACTATACTTAACCTAACAACCTTTTTCTATCTTTGTGTGCGGTTACCGCACCTGAAAGTTTGGAATAATCATGGATCCCTATCCAGAAGGCTGGCCGCGGCTGGCCCCGAAAAAGGCTCGCCCAGGGCGAGCACAATGATGACATTCTGCACCTCTTGAGCCAAGGCACCAGGTAATTTTCCGCGGCAGAAATCACGAAAGCCCATGCCAAAGGGAACTGCCCTTTTGAATCCTTCCAATATCTTTCAAGGTGATAATGAGGTTGGCCACTAAGATCAATATACTTCACCTAGACCCATCACCCTTTCCCTTCCTCGCCTGATCGCCGCTTCCAAAGGCCTCGAGAGGTAAGTCCAATGATATGATGGCGGCTATCGGTCAACAGATAGGAGCCCTTTATCTGAGCCCTTTGGAACCATCAATTTAGGCAATATCGAAATATCTTTTGGATTGCTATCAATATTATACTTATTATGTGTGCAATTCCACGAATCCTCATACGACAATAGTGAGGGATCAAAAACGCCTGAATCTGGTGCTTGTGTCCATTGGGAGTCTCAGAAGGCCTCCAAAAAGTCCAGCATAGCTACTGACGTCTATCGGTCTCTCTATGCATATTGTGTAGACTCAAAGCGCCTGCAAGACCAAGAATGAACTCATGGAATTCCCAGCAAAACAGGGAACACACAACACTGTTTGAGGAATCTTGATGACTAATTGACTACTGCGGCAAACGCAAACTATACCTATGGGATATGGTCATCCCAGCACAGTTTGGGTCCTTATCTGAGATATGTCAATCCTGATCCATGCGGCTACGGCTTTGGCCTGTGACGCCCTGACCATGCCGGAGGGGAAATCCTCAGGTTTGTCGCTTACATCCTTCAAAATTGTTGGTGCAACCGTCATTCTTCATTTCTCCAAGGATACCTGAGGATAACCGGCATGTGCTGAAACCAAACGGTCGGATAGTCTTCGTATGGCCGCTGGATGCTGGAAAAATCACCAGATCATGACCAATCGATTAGATACCTTTGCTTCTTTTGACGGTTCGTAAATAATTCCCTTTTTTGACACAAAAAAGGGAAAATGAACACCTTGACCAACCGTAACCATCGTAACCAGTTGGTTTATCGTGCTTTACTTTCATTTTGATGATGGAATTCATTTCTTTCCTGGTTGAATCCCCATCTTTGATCAACAAACACAACTTTTGCCTGATCCTAAGGTTCAACCCAAATGTGTCTTGCTTAAACCAAAACTGCTATTGCTTAGACCCAAATTCTGCTTGATTTTCACCTTCAATCCAATTTTGTGTTGCTTAAAGCATCATTTTAGGTTTTGTTTTCTTAAGCCAAATTTTTGGCTAGTTAAACTTAAACCCAAATTCCGATTGATTTTGATATTGTATACATCCAAATCTTGAATCCACAAGTTTGCTGTTGCTTAAATCCAGGTGTTCTTGTTTTCTTTAGGCAGTTCGACCCATTGTACAAGCAAAACCTTGTCTGGTTAGTGGTTTCAACACCCTGAAAAATGCTCCACATCGTCATTCAAAGAGTGATAAAACATATCACCAAAACAGAAACTCTTTGAAAACAGCGGGCAGTTAGCCCTCAGTTCCAAATTGGCTTGTAAGCCCCACTAATATGAGCTATATATATATATCAATGTACATCTACATTTATAACATATATATATATATATAGATTTTACTTTAGATGTATCCAGGTAAATCTTAATTAGGTCTTAGACAAACCTATTGTCAATGATCTCTAATTATATCAAAATTAACCACAAGTATATTATGTTTTTCAGGTTTAACTCCACCATTTTTTTCCGGTTCAAACCACCAAAAGTCACCACCTTGGGCACCCCAACTGGGGTCCCGAAGCTCACCGCACTCTCACTGCCCGAGTCGTAGCACCAGGTCACTGGACCCCCAGCAGTGTCGCCGCCTGGTGAACTGAGACACATACTAGACATACGAGTACCAGTTACCAGTTAGAAGTTGATTTATAACCTCCATTAACTATGGATATATGTACCATAAACCCCAGTTATTGGAGTTGTTTTTCTGTTCACCAACTTTGCTAACTATGGGCACCGCCTTGTAATGGCTTTTCTATGGTTTTTACCATCCAAAAACCATCCAAAACAGTAATTTTAATGGCTTTTAGTTGACCTTTCAGTGGATTGTATTAGATGTTGATGGATTTATGTTTTTTTACTGATGGATTCCTAATGGCTTCCCAATGTCTTCCTGATCTTCCTATTGGGTTTCAATGGAATTGACCAAAGGAAGACTGGGTCGATTCAGGATGATTCGGGCTTTTGAGCATATAATATAGAATATTTATGAATATTTGGTCTATCATCAAACATGTGGAGTTCATCCGCACAAACTGAGTCTTAATGGGTTGTAGCCAGCAAGACATTGGGTACAAAAAAACAATGCCAAATTAGTTTTGGGGCAATCTGCAGGAAACCTGTCAACCTGTTATGGTACACATTCCAGATTAAGCCAGTTATGTGACAAAAACATAGGGCCTGAACTCGTTTTTGAGTCGGATTCAATCAACAAACATGCTGAGTAGACAATGCAAAAATGCCGATCATGCCACCAAAAGTGTGGATACAATAATTTCAGCAGCAATGTAGGAGCTTAACAAATCGTTGACCATGCATTGTACTATCGAAGCTTTGAGGCTCGCTTGAGTTTGACCCGGACCCATGGTTTTCATGGCAAATGACATAATTCATGACCAATCAACCCGATCCAAGTGGAAGAAACCATCAGGGAGTGGAACGTTGTTTGGTTTGTCCTCCATCAACGGAGCAACAGGAGCATCTTATGGCCATTGATTCCAGTGATTGCAATATAGGTTTGATGTGGTGCCTTACGTCCCGTGGGAGACAAAAAAAGGTTGGTACATGTTGCTACAACATCCGTGCAGGCTGATCAGATCTTGATACCAAGCTTGTTTAGCCCAACCTGAATTTCAGAGATGCAAACATCCACAGCAGCCTTGATGCTTTGACCATCTTGAATCCATTCAAATGCAACTACAACGCAGAGCCAGCGAATCGTACTCTATATTATTCTATGCAGAGGGGTCGCCAAAAGATGCAACAGTCTTTCCAGGATGGTATAGATGATGTCTTTTCTTCTATTTGGAGGATGATGTACATGTGCAGCAAGGAGCATATGCACTCAACCGATCCCAACCCTGCACCACCAATACTGTAGCAAGCTACATGCTATGGGCTCACTACGATGCGCCGACTGATGCACAGTTCATGACATCACCCTAATCCGGCCAATTCTCACCTTAACAACGGGGCCCCAAAAGCCATTCTTCAGCTAGAAAGTTGCTACGTGATGCTACGTGTACTCTGAGCACTCCATGCCCGTCTTCAATTCATATTCTTTTCCATCTTGAACATTCTTGGTTTTGGGGGGTGTCCATGTTCAATTTTAGGATTTGACTACCTGCCAATGAGATCCCCCATCCAAAACGAGGTCCAAACAGCCACTGAAGGGCAGCAGCCTTAGTGCACTGGGACCGTTGAGTCGTGGTTCCTTTCACTTGTTCATCTACCCCAGCAAGATGAGTCATAGGGGGGTTGAGTTCATCTTCAAGGAAAGACACATGGCAACCGGAAATCCCTAATTTCATCTGGTCAAAATTCATCTACAGCTGGAACACCACACAAAAATCAATGCTGTCCAACTGCTATTGTATTATTTTCCATGGTGAACAAAACAGTGGACTTTCCAACCAAATATCTATCTTATTAGCAATCGTAGCACTTGAGTCGCCGGACCAAGCCCGTTGTTCCAGTCTGAGGCTGCAGTTGCTGATCTTACGATCCCATGGTGAGATTAGTCTGTTCCAGGGAAGAATCTTGAAAAGCATCGTATCAAACCTGTATGCGTGGCCATTTCCAACAGGAAAACCAACGTACGAACCCATTTGTTTTTTTTGTTGCTTTGGGGTCAGCTTTGAGGGGCGCAATATTGCAGGTTGAAACATGGACACTGAAACAGGCCCCCCAAATCAACTTCCATGTGCATCTTCTTGGAGTGGGCAAATGCATACTTCGTTTTACAAAGCAGTAAGGTCCACATATTATTTCAAATAGAGCATATGGCGATACATACCCTCTGGTAATTTAACATAGCTATTGAACATGGCCATTTATAGTTGATTTTCCCATTAAAAAAATGGTGATGTTCCATAGCTATGTTAGTTTACCAGAGGGTAATCTTCATCCTTCTAAGATCATGCTAGTGCTGGTTTGCGAGGTATCCTAGGTGGTGCACCTTCGCGGGAGTGCATCCCAGCTTGTCAGTGCTGACTGAACTGTGTTATTTCATTCGCTTATCACCCACTTATGACTCTTGGCATGCATCTACAAGTGGATGTGCCTGCATATGGGCTAAGTTATATCTTGCACTATCATGTTATATCAACTTGTTTATATATAATTATATATATACACACATCCAAAATGCGGGTAAACAATGAGGAACATAATGATTCACAACTGGATGAAATGGGGAAGATCATCCTCCATGGCCTTGCCTTCCGAAATGCGGTGCCAAGGGTGTGACGCCTGGAAGAAGGATGGATGGAGTTTCGGGGGCACCCAGCACATGTCTTGAAGGGAAAACTTCAGAGGAAACCATACGTCTTAATCCCTATAGAGGAGTCCCAAGTCCTATGAAATTGGTCTGAAACCCATTCTTGGACGCAAAGTATGCTTCAAGCAAAACAGAGGAAACAAATAGAACGTGGCAACAGATGAAGTTAGGACAGTACCAATAAGAAATTATCTGATACGACTTGCCAACCAAATCTTTGCAAGCCTTTTCCTCAAGACTCACGAAGTTTAGCCACCAAGGACTTAAGACTGTGGAACCAGAAATGCAAGATGTGTACCACTGGCCAAAAACCGTTATCTTGGGCGAGACCTGCGGGAAATTTTGCCTCATGATTCATGATAAGTCAGGATGAATATTATTGAACTGAAGTGGTTAATTATATGTGAATAAATAAATGAATAGATAAAATAAATAAATAAATAAATGCATATGCGTATATATATATATATATATTTTAAGTTCAATATATATATATATATATAATATTATGTAATATATATATATATAATATTATGTAATTATATTCATAGACACTGACAGCAGTTAAAAGGTTCACCCCATGGAATCCCCACCTTTGGCCACAGGCTCCACGGGCTGAAAGGAAGGAACTTGGCTTGGCCAACCTTGTGGAGACTGAAACCGCCGCGATTTATCGAAGGCTTCAATTGGATTTTTATATGTTTTTTTTTTTTTATATATGGCATTATGGCCATTTTCAAGGGGACTTAATGAGATTTTCATGTAGTATTTGTTCATAGGATTTGATGAAATTTGAAGGGGATGTAATGGGATTTCCGAGAGTGGGTTGAACTTGGCAGACTTGACTTCTGAAGAATGGCAATTGGTCTGACCATGTACGAACGTACGAATGGCTCGACGGCTCGATCTGCAGCTTCTCCCGTTGTGCCTGGATGATGTACCACCAACAAGTCGGCGAGCGCCTGGCTGGTGGTCACTGAAGCCTTGACATTCCCAAGATTGACGGTTCGAATTGCCCAAGTAGTGCAGTGATTACAACATATTACAAGCGCCAAATAAGAAACTCCATGTGATGGGGCCTCCACATGAAAAGATTCAATAGATTCAACCAGGGTTTCTCATGGGTGTTATGATGTAACTAGAGGTACTAGACCCTCGCATTTTCCCATAGAAATAGGATGCACCTGCCAGGAGATGCGCCGTGAATTGGGCCTGCCCAAAACTCGGTCCCACCAAGGGTGGCAAATGTGATGGGCAAAATGTGTCAACATGGCAGGTATACGGTGTTGGCATGTGTTAGCTACCTTTGAGACAGTTGCTATTTTTTCGTGTGAGGTCATTTTGTGAGCAAATCACCAAAGGAACTCTTTTTTTCTGAGCAGAGGTCCCCTCGTTTGTTACGGAGTTTAGCCCTGCATGGCTGGGCCCAGCTCCTTGGCTGTCTCTGTGCTGTCAGAGTGCTAGCTGGGTATCCACACTGTCTCAGCGCATCCGAATCTTGCATCAGCTTGTAGAGCGAAGGCGCCTGCTCCTTGTACCATCGAGGTGCAAAGTCTTTGGGGCGGTCAACCTGGAGAAAAAATGTTTCAAGCACCGGTGCATTGCTTCTGCTTGGATCATGGCTTCTCAACCAGCATTCCAGTATGTTGTGATGAGGCCCTTGGAAAAAAATGCCCAGTCCTGCGCCCGAACGGCGTCCAGTTGCGACATCATCACTCGCAGGCGAATCTCCTGAAATGGCTGACCCAACGATCTGTAATCTAAATTTCCCAGTAGAAATGTTGGTCCTACCAAGGGAATCAAATCCGTGTTTTTCTGGCTGAGAACCTGATTCGGGACAAACAATTCAATAATTTATTTCTATTCATCTATACTACAGGTATATAAATACGTGAAACAGGAAACTATTGGCGAGGTCGCCATTATTTGCCAACATGGCATCCTGGCAGCTCGAACCGATCATCTAGGGGTTGGCAAGTGCGTGTTTCAAGTGTTTGGTGACCTTGAAAATCTTCCCTTGGTCAAGCCCAGTTTTGCAAGTTACAGGGCCGGCAAGTTAGCTAAAGGGTCATCCTCAGCTCACTCAGCTGGGACCCCAAGCTGCTTGCATGAAATATGGATCTTCCGGCGATAGCAGGGGCCACTTGCTCTGAGGCCAACAGCCCAGGAACCAGGGCTGAAAATAACCGCGTAACCTGGCGATGGGAGGCTTCCAAAAGGCTACTGGGTACCCATCAAGGAGGCAACCAATCTTCAAAACTCAGACACCGAACTTGGCGTTTGAGAGAAGATCAAACCCGATTCCTTGAAGTTCATTCCAATCAATCTTCAAGGAATTTATTCCTCGATCTATCTACCTCTACCCCTTGTGCTGGACCCCATGACCAGAAGCCCGCCTACCAAGCACCACCGAGAGCTGCTGGCGAGCCTGGAGAGTCTTGCCAGTTAAACCCACACCCCTTCAAGGTGCCTAGTTGGCAATGGAAATTCACGGTTCTGGCCTTGGAATCAAAAGCATCTTGTCTTGACTTCTAGTCTGGTGTATTTTCCGGTGTTTATCACAGGTTTCCGAACTTTGGAGGTATCCATACTATACAAATTCATGCAAATTCAAATGTGAATATATATATATATATATATATAAATATGATATGTATGTAAAAGTCTATGAAGTTTTGTCTGAAAGAAAGAGTATCACAGTATCCCCAAAAATTGATGATTGATCATCATTTCCCATTAAGACACATCAAAAAACTGCCATTTTCCACTAAAGCTATAGGCAATATCTACCAGGCATGGCTGGGCTCCCAGGCCCAAACCAGCGCCAGAACGGATTGGAAGGCACCACGCAGCACGATGGATCCCTGTGCGGGCTTTACCCTGGGGATTCTCATCCCCTATGGCAGTTCTATGTTTGAAACATATGGGGGTTTCCTGAAATGGGGGTACTCAAAAATGGATGGTTTATAATGGAAAATCCTATTAAAATGGATGATTTAGGGGTACCCCTATTTTAGGAAACCACCATATTGAAATGTGTTGAAAACAAGGCTGAAACCACCAACCAGGCATCATTTCATAAGCCAATCCACTGAAGACGAAGCGCCCATCCTATAAGGCGTGACCCCAATGCCTGGGATGGCGTGCTGTGTTGATCCAAAGCCTGCGCGGATGCCATGGCAAGCTGGGTTTAGTGTCACAGGATCGAGTGAAACAACTGCCACAAATCATTGTCACACATTCCCCAAGTGTAAAATAGTCTTGTCATATATCTATCATCACACCTGAGTGTGAGGCCGCCTATGTTCTTTATTGCCATACCTCCATGTTGTTCTTCTTAAATCCATCCTGAGGTTGCAGAACAGCGTGGGACTTCGCGGCAAGGGTAAGGAAAGGCTCCAGCCTGGGCGAAGCGCCGGAACATAGCCTGCAACTGCTGGTCTGCCGAGGCTTTCCTCATCCACTCCTGAGCTCCAGAAGTTGTCATGATAGTTTTCTCTCTCTCCATCACCATCCCGCAGGTCCAGCTAGGCTGAAGTCATGATAGTTGTCATTCATTGTCCTTCCATGTGGATGAAAATGGGAAGCTAAGTCAACAAGCACTAGGACATACTACAACGAAAAAAATCCGAGAAGCCTCGTTGGAGCCTGTTTTCCAAATTAGATTCAAGTATTTTGAAGTTGTTTTGCATGCAAGCGGCTACAAACAGGTGCAAGATTCAGGAACTCTTGTTTTACCTCCGGTCAAATCTACAAGGGCCTATCAGGTGTCCAGTTTCCAGGGACCATTCATGCACTCACATTTGGCACGAAATGGGATGTAATGACCTAGGCAAAATGCAGTTTTTCTCGCTAGACCGACCATGGATGCTGACTTCAGGCATGTCTGGAAGTGAATGTAAACCACCATCAACCCCGACTGACAGCAAATAAGCGAAACTTTCCTTTAAACATGGCAGTTTCCAACCTTTTTGGGGGTGCGGTTAAGTGATGTTGTGACAAGTGGATGCGGACGCGTGGGTTTTCAGAGCTTCACCAAAGTTCGGGAATGCAGTCCTCTTCTCCTATCCATCGCGCATCTGCTCGATCCTTGGAGGCCCAATCTGTCGAATTGTTTGCTGAATGGTCCTATCAAAACATGGCATGGTAGGAAAGTGAGGTCCCACAGTCTTCAATACATTTCAGAGTGCAGAATGCTTGATCCCTGGGGATGCAGTACAAGGATTGCTGCTCCAGGCCTTCAGTGAACATGCATTGCATCGACAGGAATCGTGTATCTATAAAAAATATATATATATATATATGTACACACATATGCACATATATATATATATAACATATGTATATATACATATATATGTACAATAGATGAATCAACATTGCTCGGTAGCTGCTGAATGCTCAGGATTGTTGGCTAGCTAGCTGGGATCTACTGTACTCTCCAAATAGAGTTGAAGACGTGAGGAACTGATGCTTTCCTTGGTGGCTGGAGGAAGTTTCAAGCCCAGCGCAGCGCAATTTTCTACTCAGTTCGAATCTTAACAGCCAATTCGTCCTCCTCGAGTTGAATGTGTACATGCACATCAGGCTCATCAATTAGTAAGCCAGAGCACCCACTCATTGACAGGGATGCATCCAAATTTGCTTCCTTAGAAACTGGATATCCTGAGTGAAACTCCTCATCTTGAGGACTCTGTGCAAGGGGTGAAGGTGCCATAGGCACTGCAGGCTCTGCAGGCTCTGCAGGCACTGCAGGCTCTGCAGGCACTGCAGGCTCTGCAGGCACTGGGGAGACGGGTGTCTCTTCCTCGGATGCTGTGGCAGGGAAGAAATGATGGGAGGGGCCCAACCTGCCACTAGATCCACTAGCGAGAAAACCAATCAATACGTCAACACATCGCGTTTCAGCAAAAAAAATATAGGGACCAAGGTTTCGGCAGGACACAAAAGACTCAAAAACTATTTTCTATGTCAATTCAGTTCTTTTCCTCTTTTCTGAAAGGAAAAGAACATGCCAAACAAATTCAACAGACCACACCCCAAAATGGCAACAAAAAACACCCAGAACCCGTCCCAGCCTCCACCGGTTCCACCGGTTCTGTGGCCGGCTCGGCAGCCGGCTCCGCGGCCGGCTCCAGTAGGGCCTCCAGTGGTGCTTTCTCCGGCAGCTGCCCGGTGTCGATGTCCGGCAAAGAGACCACGCTGGGCGACGGCGACACCTGCCGCGAGGAAGTGCGCGAGCGGCGCGAGGACTGCGACGGACGACGGGAGTCGCCGGTGGCGCGCTCGCGGCTGTCCTGCAAGGTGGAAATGGATGGAAAATTGGTGGAAAATGGTTGGAAAATGAATGGAAAATGGATGGAAACGGGTGGTTGTTTGGAACTTCTAACGGAAAAAAATATGGAAAAATTGTGCTCGGGATGGTCTTCTTTGATTTTCTCACGGGTCTGAGGGTAAACTCGAATGGGTTTCCTGGGACAGTTCTGGAATGGAAACAACATGAAACAACTAAAACGTCCCATACCCTTTACAAATATTCCATGATGGAACCTATCTGATTGGACACAAGTACATGCACACAAACATGCATACAAATATGAACATACCTAGGTAGCTACCAGGACACAAGCATACATCTGCATACATCTGCAATCACATTTGCAACTCATCTGCACACACATCTGCTTCTATGCATATACAATCATATACTCATCAGAAGAATATGTAAGGACATATGTGTACATATATACGTGTATAATGTATATATATATATATTTACATTTAATACACACGCGTGTCTATATTCATAAAACCATGCTGTATTGTACGCATGCATTCATGTATATAATAGATTCAAAAGCATGAATCAAGTCATACATATGCAATTTGATCGTTTATCAGAAGGGTTAGTAACCTACCTGGCAAATAGGTGATGATTAAATTATTCATAACACTTACAGTAATGGGACTCCCGTCCTCAACTAACCAGTCTTTCATGGCACGGGTTAGGAATAATGTACTAAACCCGATTACAAATTATACACATGCATACGCAATAGCGTAACATATCGAAACATATCGAAACTATATTACTATATGTTCCAGAATCAGATTTTTGGGACAATACCTGTTTTCAAATCATTCAAATGCGAACAGATGCCAAACAGTGAGGCCATCATCATCTTGAATATCCATTTATATCCATTAATCATCATTGATCTACATTTTGGTGGGCTGCTCCATGAAAATCCTCATTTTTGCTCCTTAGGTCCCCATTTCTTCGTGATGCAAATCCCTTTTGCAAGTGGATAGTTGTATCCCATCTTTTGGATTTACTACCATATATAGTTCCACCTAGTTTGGCTTGGTTGTAGTAGCATTGGAAACCCAGCAGTTGCACTTCTGAGATATATAAATATTATGCAAATATAAGATCCAAATATCAATCGCCAAACTATCATCTTGGAAAAACTCCTCTATCTTTCTACAATTTTCTGTCAACAAAAATCGATGATGTGGGTCCGGCCATCTCCTCCACCTTGCTGGCGACTCGGCCACGCGCCCGAGCGTCCAAACTGGGCAGCAGTGGGGGACGGCCCCGTTCCGGACTCTCGGCCGGAAGGCCTTCCGCGTACCTGCAAGGGGCTCAAAATGACCCGCTGGGTCCAAGGTTGCCAGGTGCAAATCATGAACTTAATTAATGGGATTGAATTAGTTTTCATGGGGTGTCATGGGATTTATATAAATGGATTTCATGAATTTAATGAAAATGGAGATAAGCCACCCAGTTGTGCACTGAAAATAGGGTTTAATCACCCAGTTGTGCACAACTGGGTTCGTTCAACTCATTTAGGTGGCAAAGAACCCTGGCGAGTAGAGCCAGTTGAAGTCCTGCGTGTCCTGTTCGTAACTGGAAGCATTCATACGCGTCAGCCATCTATCCATCATCCATCCTCCTTCTCATGGGCATGAGCAGGAGCAACAGCCCCATCAGCCCCATCCTCATCCGTGGTTTTCCTCAGTCGTTCCTCATGTCCTTGCCCTTCCAATGGCAGAATCCACAGAAGCAAAGGCCGGAAAGCATTCTTTGGACAAACCCACCAGGCAACTGGGGAATTGATCCGTACCCAACGACGACAAGGCAAATAGGGAAACTGATGCAATGTCCGTGGACTGTCTTCTGCCCATTTCTACACGATTGAATCATGAGCCCCCAAGTCGGGCTGCTTAGTGCACCATTCTTGTTGGTTTCACATGTGTGTTTCTCAGACCCCAACCTGGTTGCTGGTTCCTACCCAGTCTGGTTGCTTAACGTGGCAAGCCCTATGATAAAGCCAATGATAAACACACTGCATTTGTTTGATAATTTTTGGGGGTTGTATTGCGAATGCTTTGCTACTGGCACTGCCACATTAAACACGTCGTGGCCCACCATCAAGTTGTTGATTCATATGTCTTGTCAATGTTTGTTGCTTCATACTCTCCCTATGTTTGTAGCTCAGTTTTGCAGTGTAGTAAATCTGTTGGTTTTTCATCGCCGCCCAATAAAAACTACGCCGCCTTCGCAGCTTCTCCTGCTCCAGTTGCCTCTTCTGCGACGCTGCGCGGCGATGCTGCTGCGTCAAGGGCGCAGCAGGCTCATGGGACTTCCTGAGCGTTTGTCTCTTGAGGATCATCATCCCATTCGGATTGAACATCGATTTCTAAGAGGCAACTAATTCATGTCAATTAGCCACGAAAATTTTGATGCATTGTAAACTCCACCAAAACTCGGAAACATTTGAATCTGTTCAGGAGTTGAACATAGACTTTTGAGATTTAATAAGAATCATTAATTAAGAATCCCATGTCCATTTAGATTTTATTTCCCCAACTCACTGACCTAAAAATGAATGGATCCAGTCCACTGGGGGATGATCATCTCTACGGATGGAATTTTGGACAATGCTTCAAACATTGACCAACAACCATCCGTGTCTGGTAGGATATATATACTTACCGTATATACTTTTGATGTATATTTCCCAATAGTCAGGTCATTTCTGGCCTCCGGCCGTCTCCAAAAAACGGTTCCTGGCAAAAATGAACAGCACCATGGCAGATCGACGCTGGGGTTGACGTGTTGGCAACAATTGAAAACGCCCCCTCAAACTTCAGCAAAACATATTGAACAAGTCCATGCAAGTAGTTGTTTTAATACCATGTGTATTTGGTGAGGGCTAGGCTATATGTTTAAATGTTACATAATGGATATATCAGATATATCTGTAGCCGCTATCATTAACTAAAATAAATAAATGGGTTTGTAAACCAACAAGCACAACTAGCTGGGGACCTTCCTGTGCCACGGTTCAGCTCGGCAATGGAGTGTGGATTTCTGTACAGCTGTTTTCGTTCTCGCGCCAGCCGCTCCTGTTCCTAAAATGACGCTCGCAGCCGGTTACCCTTTGGTAATCAAACATGGCTGGCTGGGAAATCCCATATATATTTATATATATGTGATCTATACATGGAGGTTTTATGGGAAAATCATCTATAAACGGACCATTATTCCATAGCCATGTTAAATTCCAAGAGGTGAGCATGACAATTGTCATGGCCAAATACGCAAAAAATGCAAAGATCATGACGATGATGATGACGATGATGATGATGATGATGATGATGAAGATGAAGTCTACGTTCTTATGGCGCTCCCAGTCTCAAATAGATCCCCTATTAAATCATGCAGCCTATAGCACACTAGATTTGCAGGGAGGTGCCATGTGCAAGGCACACGTGTCTAGAATTAAAACCATTGCACATGCACATAAAATGTCATACAATTAGATGGCATGCAACCGAGTCAAACATCAATACTTTACGCCATGTCTTCAGCGGCAGAAACATCTGAAAGGCGCGCTTCCTCCAACAATATTTATACACACACACATATATATATATATATAGAACTGGATTGAAGGCTTCATCATACTACCAAACATAACACAGGGGTCATCATCAGATCTTTAGAGACGAGGCCATATTTGAGACCCGGGGAATCCTGGGGATCATGATCCCATCCTGTGAACCTTCTGAAATCTCCTAGGCCAAGCTGTTGTTGGAATTGTCATTTCAGTTTTCTGACAAGGGATTTGAAATAATAATGAAACAAAACTTAGGATGTTCTACTTATCTAGCTGGGTCTCTTCAAAATATTAGATCTTTTTACCCACTGACGACTCGTGGGATGTTTGCACCCAACAGCCCAGGCCGCGCCTCTTGCTCGCGTTTGGCCTTTTCTTCCTCCTCTCGTTCCTTAGATAAAGGATTCTTGGATGATATGAGTGTGGACAAGACTTAGGCCATGACTATCGCATATACAACTTGAACATGTTTGGCCAGTAGATATCATTCTTGGCCCACGCGTACATTTCTTTATCATTGGTTTTACATTAATTTGACAGTACTAGACCAAGCACAATGCCATGCCATCCATGCCGTACACGTTTCGCAAATCGATCACTCGATTCTCAGTTCATGGATAGCAATGACATGTAGGTATTACCATTTGACATGGCCATTGGGCCTGAAAGTCATCCCTTACAGTCAATCTCCAAAGATGTACTGTACAAACAAATCCAGCCATCAATCTAACGACTTCATTGGTCCACAAATCCCAATACCCTCCGGTAAACTAACATAGCTACATGGAAAATCACCACCTTTTTATGGGTAAATCAACTGCAAATGGTCATGTTAGCTAATGTTAGCTAATGTTCAAGTGCCTAAGGGATCCTAAGGCTACTTCCGTTTCCATATTTCCATCACCCCTTCCACCATGGCCCAGCGGAGCTGTTGCCCAGGCGTCTTTTCGGCGCCTGGAGGCGGCGCGCTGCGCGGCGCTGTGGCGCCGTTCCTCCACGACTTTCTCGGACTCCGCGCGCCGCTCCTCGCGCTGCAACTTCTCCAGCGCCTCGCGGTTCTTCGCCTGAGTCTCCTGGGGCGGGTTGGCAAACACGGAATATAAATATATATACAGCATTATACAGCAATGTAAATTGAATCTATTTATTGCTTCATTTATTTATATCCATATCATCATATATCTATCTGTTACAAAAATGGTGATATAAGGAATCTGGGGAGGGCCAAAACTTAAACAAATGGTAGATTTGAATATATAACCAACAACTTAAGAACATGGATTTGAATAGCTAATAGTAATCAATAACTTAATGATGGAATGGGGATTGAGTCATCAGACATGTGTGCTTAGTAGTTCCGTTTAATCACGTTCTATCATCCAAAATTGATAGGATGCGGACCCCACTTAGTGCGATGCAACAAGACACATTTACTGTAGAAGGCTGAGGAGGTTCCAAAAAGAACAAATCAAACAGGGATGGAGATTCAAAACACTGTGGAGCCCAACATGGATTGTGGTACGTTGTGATGCATGAGAAAACACATGTCAGTTCAGGAGAGGAAAAGTGCTGGGTGAGCACTGCCATGGCTTTGCTTGGTACACCCAACCCTGAGACATGCAACCTGAAGCAAGTTTCAATGGGGTTGTCCAATGGCTTGATCGCATCTGCATCTCTCTCTACACACATGCATATGCATAATTGCATAATCATAATCATATTCATATATATGTTATATATGCATAGAATTGCATATAAAAAATACTGCAAAACACGAAACTTAACCACAGAATTACCTGCAAAATGGGATCCTCCCAATCCGCGGCTGGTCGCACCTTTTTTCTTCTCTCCTCCGAGCGGTGGCGCAAGCGTTCTTGCGCCTGGCATGGCGGGGCAATTTGTGTTCATGCCTCACTCATGATGACAATGTTAGCAAACCCTGATTGTGCCTCACTATGCTCAAAAAGAATCATTTGGATCCGGCTCTTGTTTGGGATGATGCAACATGACCGCCAAATGGCTGGTTGCTGGAGATGTTTATTGATGTCTATTGTAGGATTTGCCGCATTAAGAATCACATTCAGGTGAATTCTGCCTTTTTTTGAAGAACTTCGCCCATCTCGTGATTCTCCTTCTCCTGGTCGTACTCTGCTTCAAGCTGCCTGATTTGCGGAAGCTGGGCGGTGAAATGTCGCTGGGGACCGGTTGCGGCACCTGGCAGTGGTTGCCATGTCTAGTCAATCCTCCAACCATGGCTAATTTTAATTTCAATGGATTGGTTAATGGGAAAATTTACAGGAAACTGAAACCTCTACTATATTTGATGGGAAAATCCATGGTTTCCTGCAGATTTTCCCATTAACCAATCCAATGAATTGTGTTTCAAAAAACCTGCTACTATTCGAACAAATCTTTCCAGCTGGCCACAATAACTCCACCAAAGTACAGCCGACACATAATATATGGATCATACCTGACGACATAATATGGATCCACCACATATTCACCCCGATTCACCTGGTGACTTGGGTTCTCCCATGATTGGCCAAGTGGCTGCATGGACTCTTCCTCTTCTTTCTTGGCCAACCTTCATGGCAGAGTCGCTCGCGCAAGGATCCGCTGTTTTAAACCAGCTGGAAGGATTGGTTCAACACGTGACATTTACGGGAACATGTGGGTTTGTCTGAAAATGGGGTATACCCCCAAATGACCATTTTAATGGAGATAATGATAATAATCCATTGGAATTGGGGGTACCCTATTTTCAGACAAACCCATGTGTTGTTCTCATCATTCCTTTGAATTTTCCCTTTCGAGCATGGGCAATGAGAGGACCAGCTGAATCCACAGATGGATGTTGAAAGCCATGAGCCTTGGAAGTGTGCAACATTTCATGGCTCAATACTTGACTGGTTGGTGGCTTCCCCCCACCAAAACAAGCTGGAAACCACCATTGGCACCCCAAAAACTGGGGTTGTCAGGGACGACCTTCTTGTTCAGCCAAGCCGCGCACGGCATTCCTAAATGCTGAACATCTCAACATATTGGGCTTCACATTATGGGATTTAAGCATCCCATGTCATTCCAAAACAAGATGAAAGGATATGAAGGCAACATCTTTGAAACCACCAAAATATCAAACATACTATGACTTCCAACTGACCTCCTGCTGATCCCCTGTGCACCAAGTCACTCTTGTTTCTTCTTGTGAATCAAGCGCTTCTTCGCCGCTTCCATGGCTTCTTGGGCTTTCTTCGAAGCCTCCTCAAAGCATCTGCCTCTCTCCTCTTTGTGCAGCCTCAGGAAGCTTCTGAAAGAACAAGATGCTTGTCTCCAGGGTCTAGGGAAATTTTAGTCACTTGGATAATCATGAACTAAACATCTGCGCCTGGCACATTCCACTACCCGGTACACGTGTGTCATCTTCAAAATCCAAGTTTGCGAAACGTCTGGCCTTCTGTCTCCCTCATTTACACGGACAAATCAAATGCAAAGAGCATTCCGTACATATTTGAATTATATCGTAATAGTAACATGCAATAAAACCAATGACAGTAGACAATAGAAAAAACACATTATATAACTGACAATAATAGCACCAATCATGCCAACACTCCTACAAATGTCACCATCATCATCACCAGCATCAAGATCCTCATCATCATCCTCATCCTCATCCTCATCCTCATCATCATCATCATCATCATCATCATCATCATCATCATCATCATGGTCTACTTCCTCCTCCTCCTCCTCCTCCTCATCATCATCATCATCATCATCATCATCATCATCATGGTCGACTTCATCCTCATCCTCATCCTCAAACACCGCAAACAAAATAAGCTATGGTAAAATAACATCAAGTAACACCAATTCTGCAGAAATGCTGAGCCAGTTGAACATCCGGATCTTCGTTTTCTGCATCATATCGCATCAAAAGTACCAACCCTCTAACTACGTCACTAACCGTGACCTTCACATTGCCCATCCATGAGTCCAATTGAAGTTGGCTGAACAAGACTGAGGGAACAGGATATCTCTCTCCATCTATATGGAAAGTGTTTGTTGATTCCAAAGCCGCAACTGACCGCAACTGACCGCAGCGGTCGATCGCAAGCAGCATCTCTTGGTCCTTCTTTTCTTTTGCCTTTTCCTTCTCTGCTCTGATTCGAGCCTCGCCACTCCGAAAGCATCTTGGCGTGGCTGGTGAAACCTTCTTGGATGATCCCTGAAGTTTGCTAAATATATAGTTTGAACATGTTTGAACATTTTCGAAAGTGTTCAAAAGGGGAAATAATCATTGGTATCCCATTACATCCCTTTTGAGTCAGATGAATCGAACTTCTAACATGTACTACCCGTTGAATCGTTGAATTAGTTGCAGGCATTCTCCCAGCCGAAAACATTAGATGCCGGCTCCTGCGTCTGCTTCTGCAGAAGTTTGGATTTTTCTTCTTGTTCCTGAGACTGGTACATCATGCACGCCCCTGCCCATGCAGCTTCAACATGGGAAGAGGCCAAAACCCTGGCACCCCCATTATCACACAAAAACAACGGTCCAATGGGTATCCACCTTACAGGAAAAACAACATGAAATACAGTTGGAAGAGGCTTTCATTAACACGCCAGTACTGAAATGATGGCCTGGTCGTGAGTCATTCAAAATCCCTGCGACCATATTTCAACATTTCGGTTTAGTCTTGAGAATTCTGGAGAAAATCACTAAATCATGACTTTCCATATCAAAATGGCCATGACTTGGGGTTACATCCTATTCTCAACCACACCCTCTCTCTATATGCATATGCACACTATTTCCATTCTAGCATCATCATATCCCATCATATCCCATCACACCAACAACATGATGTACACATTTGACGGGTATTCAAACCCACCCCACGTATGGCGGCACTTTACCTTGGTATAAGACCATTTGGCATGGCGCGTAAGCCAAGGATCTCTCCAATGCTCATTGGCCTTGGTTCAGTGGAAGGTGGATGACAAGTCTGTCACAAGTCTGTCCACTTCCACATTGAACATGAATGGCTCGGAGATGTGCGAGATTCTGCAAGTCAAGTGAGCACAATCCAACATGGAAAAAGGTGTCCCCTTCCTGCCTTTCCTGCATATGCAACACAGGAGTGACCAAGAGATGCACCCAAACTGATTCAACAAGGACTAACATGATGGCTTTAGGACTTCAGGAAAGACTCTCCACTTCAAAAGTATATCTAGATTATATATATATAGAGATTACATATAGATATCCAATCATACGCACTGGATAGCTTAGTTGTAAAGTAACCTACGGTGCTGGGAGAGCCTTCATTATTCGCTTCTTTGGGGAAATCTGCAATGTCAACTCACACTTCCTTCAAACCCAAATGAAATGTTGTCTTATTAATGTTACATTAAAATATCCATTGAATATCCCTTAGCCACTGGATATTTATCCATGTTTGACCAAAAACAGCCAGCAAGCGCCGTCTGGGTGATTTCTGATGATTTTGGAAATGGGATCACCATAAGCTATCTCGAGCCCTTGCTCAGATTTTTTTTCTTCCGTTGCTGTCATAGTATGAATCTATGCAAATGTGATATCATGTGTGTGCAATATCAAACACATGTATATATAATGATCTATATTATAAAGGTGTATGTGTGACATCGTTTATGTATATTAATATTTATATTCCAACATAGCCAAAAATGCATTGGCCCAGCAGAATCATCCATTTATCAAGGTTGGTCATCGGTGTTATCACGGTTGCTTCAGTATATTTGAGTATAGGGTATCAAATCCGCCCAGTCTGACAATTCATACACCGCCAGAAAGCCTCTATTTTGGAGGCTCCCAGGGGAAGGTTATTACAATCGAAGGGATTCCCCAAGCCCAGCGGCTTCGTCGCATCATGTTGGGTCTCATGGAGGGTCTAGCAGCCGTTCCCCGCATCATTTTACATCATACATTCTTCATGTCCACCTACTACCCAAGAACAAACACTCATGCCAACCCTGGATTTACAGACCCTTCTGTCCTTCTTCAGGAATAAGGTTCCCTCCTTACAGTGATTATGTAGTAATTACCAAAAACGGTACCCTGCCCCCGACCACATTAAGCAGCACTGGCGTTTATTAATCCGGGCGGATATTCAGAAACCAATTAGGACTGACACATTGACATACACAAAGGGTATTTAGCAGGGTTTTTACGTCTCGAGTATTATTGAGTTCAATAATGACAAACATCATGCTAAAATAGCACCCATCTTAACAGACTTTAGCAGCCTAAAGCCTAGTAATCACCATTCATAACCATCCATCACCAACGATTCACCAGACATGTCTTTCTCAGTTTAAAGGCCAGTGACTCGTTGCCGTTCCTCTGCCTGGGCATTCGCTTGGGATTCCTGTTCCAGGCGTTTAGCCTGTCTTCGGCGGCGCCTGGCCGCAGCGTGGGAAAAGAGCTGTGGCTCAGACTGATTCTCCTGGTTTAGTAATGGTGAAATGGTCTGTATCAATGGCTCGGTTTAGTAATGTTATGTAATGTTAAAATGGTCTTGTGCCTATGGTTTGTGATTGTTTTTTCAAAGGCACCTCCCAACTTTCTTGGATTCTAATGGATTCTCCCGGTTTAGCAGCCTCTCTCTCCCTGGCAATCGGATGATGGAGACACGTCCATGGCCTGTCGCTTTCCTGGCGCTTCATGCGCTGCTCATGTTGCGCTTGGGCTTCTCTTCGTCTCTCCTCCGCCTCCTCTTGTTCACGAAGCTTGGCTAACCTTGCACCACATGTGCCATGCTAAAAACATGGTGTAGTACGGTATAGTGGCTTATTAAGTCCTAACATGGGACAATAATTCAACACGTGTGTGAAAATGTGCTCATTCATCGATATTTATCTGTGACATTGTTCATGTATTCACCCTTTTTAGACTTTTTAGTTGTTAAATCCGAAGTTTTCCCGGTCATTTCAACCTTTTTGCGTTTTTTGTACCTTTGATTTATGCCCAAAACCAGCTTGCTTGTATCACACCCAACCGACCCTTGGAATAACAATTCCCCAAATCGACCACGAAACATCATGAAACATAATGTCGACCCCCGATTGATAATCGATCTGATAATCGCATAGAATCACTTATTATTAATCCTGGGTCTTGCCTCCAAAATAATGTAAAATAATGAAATATACAAACTAATGCTGAAATTGGTACACTATTTAGGGTT
The DNA here is from genome assembly GCA_003297045.1 of Symbiodinium sp. clade C Y103. Lineage (NCBI taxonomy): Eukaryota > Dinophyceae > Suessiales > Symbiodiniaceae > Cladocopium > Cladocopium sp. clade C. The sequence continues at coordinate 357,561 of BGPT01000557.1, read as the reverse complement.
AAGCCAGATCCTGGGTTAACACATTCATCCCCATCCATAGATGCCCCATCAAACCCATTAAACTTAAGATCACATTACGCCCCCTATTCATTTGCATTACATAAATATTGTAAATGCGTATTCTTATTATATATATAGATGTATACATACAAATATAATATATCGCCATATATTACATATCCCAATAAATCCTACTACTGCCAACCTACTACTGCCGATCCATTCAAAAGCGAAAGAATCATGACCATGCATTTCCCATGTATCATCCCAAGAAAATACACGTTCCGCAATTTCCCCTCGCGCCTCTCGCGTTCCTTCACCTCCTTGATCCGTTGTCGCGCTTTGGCGATGACGTCCAGGCCCCGGAGTCCGCTGTGGCCGCTGCCGCTGTGGCCGTCGCGGCTATCACTGGCGCTGCCGGTGCGAAGGTCGCTGGTGTCGTCCACGTAGTCCTGGGGAGTGATTGAAACTACCAAGCAAAATCAGGAATTTCAATGAAACATGCACCTTAAAAGTACCGCAAAGGAACCGCTGGCCTATACCCGGCCTTCAAGTGACTCCCTTGACCATCGAGCACATCGTCTTAAACAACCGTTCAAAAATGTCATGCTCGAAACTCCTACAAAAGGGACAGCTATGTAGCTACCATCCAGGTCGAATTGTTGAATTTTACAATTCATTGAATTATCGGCCGGCATTTGTTGAAATGCAAAATGACCAACCAAACACTGGAACAACGTAGATTATGGAAACCACGGCATGGCCAAATTCCAACAGGCATTTGTCCACCAATCCATTTCCAGATTTAAGTAGGCAATTTGTTGTCCAACCCAATTTTTCAACGGGTCTTTGGTGCTGTTTGTGCCTATGGATCGAACCCAAGCACTTACCCTGTCATTGACATCAAAATAGCTTGTAATTATGGATGCCCATGGCATAATATGTGGAAAATACCATCTGGTAAATTAACATAGCTATGAAAAATGACATATTTACAAATCATTTTGCCTGGAATTCTTTTATTATCCTCCAGTAAATTACTGTAACACAGACCCTGCCAAATAGGGGCTTAAAGATTAGTTTCCACTTAGTACTAACCATTTCCAGGGTCTATGCTAATTTACTGCAAGGCACACATCTTATTTTCCATAGCTATGTTGAATTCCCAAAGGGATCCACTGTTCAAGACCTGCCTCAGCCAGCCCACCAGTGGCTTGACTAGAACCCCGGGATGTCAAGGCTGAGGTAGAGATCCTGGGCGATTCACCATCCCTCTTAAAAGGTGCCAGCTGATACCGAGAATGTGGACTTCAAACGATACATATATAGTTTATATATATATATATATATGCATTTACAGACGCAGTTTTTACCATCAAGTATATCTACTTACAGTGAAGAGGTACTTGAGGTGATATATACATATATAAACTTAGAAGCAATAGGGATACTTTATCTTGCGATTGAACCACCAGCAAGCATGGGGGATACCTTCCAACAATCAAACCTGGCAATAGAATATCCCCCATTTCCAAATGATAGATCCATCCATTTGTGTATGTACAATACTTAATTGTTGGTACTATGCATGTATCTATCTATATGTTTTATTTGTATTGTGTTCCCCCAGTTTTGGGCTGGAACCCATGATGTATGTTTGTGAGTTGAGATTGAAGGTAGCCTAAGAAATATCCAAGTATATCTTTAATCATGTATTTGTTTTTCAAGTGATGTCAGTACGAATCAAGTATGATTGAATTTTGGCAACACATTCATGAGTGTAGTTTTCTAAATGTGCTTTATTATTTGTAATCTCACTGCAGCTTGACTACGAAACACATGACTGTTTCATGATTATTCTATGATTGTTCACTTATTGCCTTGTGATTTTTGTGGCAACCGTTTGCGCATATGCTTTCCACCATAGTGTTCCATATTGTGTTCATTGTGTTCTCATTTTTCATATACGGCCGGAACCGATGTCACGTGTGGCTTTCCTATATGACTATGTGTATGTGAGCAGTTTATGAAAAAACGCATGGTGTGTGTGTGTGTGTTTCTTTTTGTTTGTTTACTAAAAAAAAATGATTTTAGAAGGTCCTGCGTTTAGCAAAATCACCATCGATTCATGAGTTTGATCAAAGTCATTTCATGTTTCATTTGTTCAAATAAACATGGGTTACAGGGCACAATGTCCACTCACAAAATGTAGTTGTTTGATCATTGATAATGCCGTGATGGTTTGGTTCATAAGATCCCCCAGGTTTGTTGGTGAAATACCTTATTTTTTTTTTCTGCCAGGGCTTCCAGAGGCTTTGCCCTACGCCGTATTATGTTCTTCACTCTTTGTAGCTGTCAAGTTCCTTCAATGTTTTGGTGGCCACTTACTGTGTAATATTTTGTATAAACTCCGTTAATGTGCTGTCAGTTCTCTCTCTCTCTCTCTCTCCATCGCAATCCACTCTTTTTTGCATAGGCATAGACAGCAATGGGTTGGAAGACTCGCCTATTCTCATTCCCTCTCTATCTCTCTCCATCGCCATCCCTGTTGTCATTGGCATCTTTGATTTGTGTTGGTAGTAAAATCCACCATTCGGTTGTCAAAACGCCCAAATATTCTCCGCAAGAGTTCCAATCTTTCTGATAAAATCCATGGTTATCTTTGGTTCGATCCAATATGTTCGTTGGTGTAATCCAAGATTTTGGGTATTTTTCGGATTGGTTCCTGCACATTCCTCCCATTTGCTGGAGAAAAAAAAACCGCTGGCAGCTGGTGGTTTCGACCTGAAAACGTGCTTCAGTTGGGAATATCATACGACCAGTACCTTAAAAAGGGTAGATGAAGACCTGCTTGAAACCAGCAAACAGTTAGACCCCAGTTACAAGTTGGTTTAAAATATCAGTAAAATGGAGGTTTCCTAAAATGGAGGCACCCCCAAATCATCCAAGTCATTAGAACATTTTAGTATTGAAAGCCATGGTGGCTGGAGGATCCCCAAGTTTAGGAAAGCTCCATATAGATTCACTTAGATTATCACAAAACCCATCATTTTTCGACCCACCGAAATCATCGAACTCCAAAGGGCTCTGGTGGCCGCAGGTTTTCACGTCGCGACTCGGCAGTGGTGACTTCGCTGTGCAGCTCCCAAACGGGCCTGGCATTTAGGGATTCAATCTTTCTGAAAAGGAAGTTCCTCTTAAAAAATCTCCACAACATGATGTTGTTTTATGTTGTTGTTCCGCAAAAATGCGGTTTTCCAATATTTTGACTACTAATCTCCACCAACAAAAATGTATTGTCCCCAACTTTCCACTGAAAAAACGCAGGCGTTTGACGCATGAAAAGAGTGTCCCCAAGATGAGATGGGGTTGACGTCCCAATCGTTGGAGGGGATCATGCTGAACATTTGGAAATGACACTACTACCGTAGTTTTTTGGGTATATGGTTCATAAGGGGGAGGCAGTTTAACACTGTTAGTGGGGGGGGCAGGACCTAACTACTACGAGTATTGGGTAAGGTGAGGATGTTTGTCAACAAAATTGAGGATGCATCACAATGAGCCAATTGAGTTGCATGTTTAAGAACGACCCGAAAAGAGAACTTGTTTGAGGCAATCTGAAAACCATTCGAATGCCGGATCAGCACATCAACTTGTCCAGTTGCATATGTGACCTATTTTCCTATAGGATTCCAAATAGTCAGAATGTTGTTTATTGGTGTTTTTCTGCATTTGGATTTGCACTCAGCGTACGTTTGTTTGGAGAAGCCCCCCCCACCCCCCCAAAAAAAAACCAAACGTATCCAAAAAATAATGCAAAAATAAAAACAATACCTTAAGATTTTGCATTTTCAATGATTTTCTGACCACACATGGCAATGGAAAAACACATCTTAACAAAGTTTTACACTTTTGGCATTTGTAAACAGTTCTCGTCCATCCCGGAATTGATTTGGTGGGGCTCTCCTCTTGCCCAGGCGGGTGGTTTCAACGGGTCACACCAAAATGGTTGAGCTCAGGATTTTCCTCTCAAAGATGCGTCGACCAAAACCACGAAGAACCAAAGTATGGACAACTCTAATTAAGGCTGTTTCATTACAAATGAGATCAATTTCGTTTTAATTGAGATTCAACAAGATCTGCAGCTATGGCCCAAGCGCCCCGACGACCTGATGAGAGAAGGTTGAAGCTACTTGCCAGCAATAAGATCCCATGGTTTTTACAACCTTTTCGAAGCCAGTTCCATGTACCTTTTAAGAGTGCATTTTCCGGGAAGTATGTTGTTCTTTGTCGATCTAAGGTTTTTTCAAACACTGAAAGGCAATGGTGGCGATCAAACGGCCCCATCGGTTGCGTCGGTTGATGATGCTTGGAAACCACCCCTGGCCCGTGGATCTTTCTTGCAAAATCTAAACAAAAAGGACGAAGGAAATGAAGAGGTTCAGAGCCAGGCCAAGGTGAAGGTGAAAGATGTCAATTTTTCAATGACTTCCCTGGTCCAATTTAAGAATGACCATGTTGAGCACACAGCTCACCGTGCTCCACCACCTACTAGTGAAATTGGACGGAGACCAAACTATGACAGCAAGAAACGAAAACTGTTTGCAGCTCAACCTCTGGAGCGGAAAAAGTATCTTGATTTAGAAGGGGGTAGATGGGATTAGTTTGTTTGTGTAAGTTTGTTTATGTTTGTTGAGCTTTGTTTGAAGCACTATTCTTGTGGTACTGGCCGGGTGTTTTCTACAAGGTTCACTTGGTTTCTTTTGAGTTTGCATCTTACTTGCTCTCAAGGCATCATTTGAATGGCCAGAGCCATCTTCGAGTTCAGCGCATCCTGGGGACCAGATGCAAGTGTAGTTCAGGCATGTGTTTCAAGATCTTCAAGCAGTCTGAGCTGATGGACTTTCTGGTCATGTTTTGGAACCTTCAAAAGACCCTTCAAGATGCTTATGTTTCTTGCCTGGGATTGTTTCAAATCAGTGAATGACAAATTAAAAGTGTTGTAGAACTCAACATTGGTTTACAAGATCTGGTTGTGAAAAATCAAGAGCTTGTTTTGAGAAACTGAGATACACAAGATGGCCGCCGCGAAAGAGGGGATTTTTCGACGCTGGATGCTGCTCGAGCGGCATGTTGGGTCAAGATGCTTGGCGACACTGCTAGGTTTGGGGTACAACCGAATACATGCTGCTTGCCATGGGCAAGTTGACTTGCGGTTCAAAGCCTTTGGATTTGCATCTTGCCTTCAAATTTCGTAAGTTGAGCTGAAAGCACCCAAAGAAAAAAGTGAGTTTGCAAATCAATATGAACAAGTATTACTAGGAACCAGTTGAGGTACGAAGATCTCGAGCTGTTAAGCGTATGAAAGTGGACATGCACCTGATGAAGTTGTACCAAAATACTGCTGGGATGCTCCCCACAAAGTCCTTTGTTTGCATATAATTCAAAAGTTTAGTTTGCAGAATGAATTATATACAACTTGTGATTTCTGGCCTTTCCATGACCCAAGGTTCCAGAGAGGTGGCCAACAGGCCAAATCTGATGGAGAGCGTTTCCAGGCTCTCATGGTGAGAGCCCCTGATGCTGAAGAAGAAATTTGCTTCTCGACTAGGTAAATTAAGTTGTTTCTTGACCCAGAAATCAAACTGACAGAAAGAATTGCCAGGTTCCGATGATGAAGCTGGCGATGAACCAGACTACTGCCTGGAGGGCGAAAGGTTAGAAGATGACGAAACTCTTCGCTTGCACATACTCGGCTGCAATAGCCTGTTTTCAAAGTCAGTTTCTCAGCTTGTGGGCAACACATTATATGACATCAAATTTCAATAGACTTCTCCGTTCATCAGGCAAAATTTGAGCATGCATTTAGAATGCAGGTATGTCGAGACAGCAGTGGCACAGAAAGTTGCAGGGCTTCCATGTCGGTACCTCCCTCCAGGGAGCATAAAACTGCTTTGGTATGAATTTTCTCAGAGCGTTCGAGGTGTGTCGTGACTAGGCATCACTACTGTGCAGTGTGTGTGCGTGTGTGTGTGTGTGTGACAAATGGCTGGGGGGTCTATGTTGGAACTTGGGTTTCTATCACCGTTCTCAAGCCTGCTCTTTTTTACTTCCCCGATAAGGTACCTGACGTTCTGGAGACGATTCAAAACAACATGGAGCGGCACATTGCGATTCCTGCCGAGCTCTGGACACGCGACTTGTGATGTTTGCTTGGACTTCAAGCGCCAATTTCGGCGAACGATGGCAGCTTGACATTTTGCAGGGTTCAGACAAATGTCAGAATCATAAAAGACCTGATTGTTTTGAACCTAGAAACTGTGAATCTAAGGATGCTCAGTCAAAGTACAACACAGCAAGAGCTTACAAGAGTCATTTAGACTCGGTAGCGAAGGATCGTCAACTTGAAGAATTTTTTCAGGCCAGGACATTTCCTGTTTTGGTTGTGGTGCAAGTATGAGAAATTATGAGAGCTTCTTTTCGCATGATGTTGAAACATGCCCTGGGCATCTTCCAAAGCTTTAAGATCCTGGTCCATACAGTGTTTGGATGGAAGGCGCAGAACCCACTTGAAGATGAACAGGCAGTGCTGACAGCCCATATGGAGACTGGACTGCATTTTTGGATGAATAAGATCTTGTGGCCCAGACTTCATGGCCCAAAGGGGAAGGCAAGATTTAATGTTTTGTGATCAAATTTTGGATTAAGGACGGTATGGACCAATCAAAATGGGCGTTGCCCCGGCACCGCCTACTGCAAAGCTCAAAGGAGGCGTCTGTTCTGGTGAGGCCACGCATGAAGATCCACGCAGTGTGGATCCACGGTGTCAGTTTGACCCTGTACCTAGTTCATCCAGGGGTACCAGCGGATTCCAGTTTGATAGTGGAAGCACTTTTGAGATGTTTAGAAGAAGCCCGGGGCCTGTTTCAACGTCACCAGAAAGAGATGCCAAAAGAAATTCTCATACATGCACCACGTCTGCAAGTAGGTTCTCATGTAGACAGTTCTTGAAAGAGTGTGTGCATGTGTGTGTGTGTGAACCCATTGACCCATTGTGCAATGTGCAGTTCTAGTGGTTTTGAAATGTCGTTACTTCATTTAAGGCCGATAATACCGTGAGGGAGACCAAGAATGGCTGTTGCATGAAAATGATGTGCACCCTCCTTCAGAAGCAGAAATTTACCCTGGGGGGATTTTTTTTCCCCAGGGTAGGACACAGTCATGGCTCGCTGGGTCCCTTGGCAGTTATACCGATCATGTTGCCCTGGCCCACTTGATTGCATAGTCAGGCATAGTCTAGTAGTCCATCAACTTCCATTTCACACGACTGATACTTCCGTGCTGACACTTCCATGGATCTGTGAGCTGTTTTTCTCCGGGAAGTAAGGGTGATCTTGTGATGAAACTATATCAGAATCAAGCTTGCGGGCTAAGATCAAGTATTTGGAATACTTGCCCGGTGCGTGAAATATGTTGACCTGATTGCCGACCCAAACGACCTGATTGTGCCACTCAACTTAATGCTTACGTTTTGATTTAAAACGTGGATTGTGTTTTCACTTTACAATGAGCGCTATTCTCTTGACAGCAGCTAGGAAAGTGAAATCGATCCTCGACCGGATCCACATTCGGAACTGGGTGGGTCAAAATGCAGTGATCAACGTGAAATATCTCACAAGCTGCCGGTCATGGAAGAAGTGGTTACTTGGGCGCACCTTTATCCCCAATTATATAGTTGAATCCATCCAATCATTCAATCAAAAAATGTTTCCTTTCCTGCTCTTTGGAATGCGTCTTAAGTTGGTAAGTCTTTATCACCAATCAGTGAACTTCGATATGAATCAAATCCAAAAGCACTCAGAGAAACATGGGGAAAGACTTCCCTAAACCACCTGCTCACTCAAGCTTTTTCCCCGCCAATTGTTTGCACCAATGCATCCGACGTCCCAGGTTCGATGACAACCTGCCGGTGACGTTCCGTGGTGGCTTGAAAAGCGATGACACCGGGCACCACGCTTTTATGTTTATGAAGCGTCAAGGCACTTCTCGGGCAAAGTGTCCATGATTTTGAAGCAGTTACCTCATACATATAAATATTTGGCATGTTGCAATGTGTGAATCACTCATGGAACCTGACAGACCTTCCCCGAAACGTGGTGGTGAAAGTTGATGAGCGAAGTGGCACCCTGGAATCTCACGACATGGATATTGTTTGCCTTGTGAAACGCAATGCTGCTGATGAATGCCTAGATCAGGAATCTTGCAGTCAACTAGAGATTCTGATTTGATACCTCAGAGTTATCGCTTCAGCATCAAAATCACATCAGAATCATCAACTGTTTACCTTATCTTAGGAAGCCATTTTGGCGATGCCCTACCAGTTCGTGCTCCCAATCTTGAACAGTGTGCCCACGATTCCCCGGCCTCTTCGGAAACCGATGCCGTCCAAGGTGAAGCATTACCTCGCTTTGGCGGAGGTTCTGGTCAAGCGGTTCCCTTCAGATATGGGAGGGCGAGGGGTCGAGTTTTTGGTGGATCTTTGCCAAAACCAAAACCCTGGCCCAGTAGTTCCTTTGCCCTGGTTTACTACGGCAGACCCAATTGATGTGATTCGAATTGGCTTGCCACGTGTTGTTGATCGTATCATTCCAGCAATGACTTTTGAAGCGCGCTTTGGACGATAGACTAGCTGCTAGCTTCCATATGGATGAAAAGGGGAAACTTGAGCTTGCTGAATACTAGTAGGCATGACATGCAGAGCTGTAGCACACACACATACATGACCACCGGTGTTACACATCAGTGTCCCTGCATTGAAATCACCATGAATCGCTGTGATGATGTTTTCAAGATTTCTTGCTGAAACTGGAGCAATCTGAAGCCCCTTTTATTCCTCAAGAGGACTGGTAGCCATATTTCTTTTCAATTGATTTCCGTGATGATTCTAGTGAAGAAGTCTTGGAGATCTGAGCCCTATGGACGTCGCCCCAACAACATTTACAGGCCCTTACATGGTTTTGGTCTTCACTTCTTCACCTTTCTTGCCTGACTGTATGTGGCACCGAGCGCCCCGGCAGGCGGCAGAATGCTCAGGCAGGCCCTTCAGTGTGGCTCACAGCATCCAGTCCTTGGGTAATCTCCCCATGGTTCCCTGTGGCAGGTTTGGAATGATGATTTGAAACCGGAGGAGATCAAAATCCGAATTCGAACTCACACAAGCTGTTTGTGTTTTGACTTCAATTACTACATGTTCAGCCATGCAACCCTGTACCTGGGTAGGAGACCTTTGAAGATTACCAGTCACAGGTGTTCAGACTTGATGATACTTTCCCCGACACACAGGCACAACCGGTCATAAATTGTTGGAAGTTTTCACACCAATGGACCATCAAAAAAGACTCATGAGTCATGAATTGACAGTTTTTTGTATTTAGATTGGATAGGTGGACGAAGAGCCCAACTGCGAGGCCAATATGTTTTAGTGTGAACCCAGCCATACTCAAAGGGGCCGTGCGCATGTCCAAACCTTTGGCAGGTCATTGAAGACTCGCCCGTGAAATGCCCAGACAAGGCTCCGCACATCTCCGAACCAAGGACTGATTTTTTTAGCGTATAGCCTGGTTTTTTTGGCTTCTGCAGGTGAACCCTTTCTGGTGGGAGGATGAAGACTCACAGGCCATCTTGCCATCCATATGAATCCAATGTTTCTTCACACACATTCAACGTAGATTTGCCCAACACAAGGTTACACCAGAAAAGCTGAAGCAATACTTGGCTGAGGCAGTCTTTGTTGCCTGTCACTGTGTGTTCATTTGGGGGCTGGGGCATCTTTTACCTTGTCTCCAGGCTGAGAAATATGCAGTGAAACTGGGTGATCTACCGCTGTTGGAGGACGATAGTTTGCAATCAGCTTGGTATTGCAACATGTTGGAACTCCCCAGTGATTAGTTGATCAAACAACATTCCTGTCATCCAAATATCATTTGGCTGCCGTTCACTGCATGAAACATGAATTGAAGCAATGGGTTGCGGTTGAAGAAAGTTCTAGGTCAAACTACTTATCCACTGGCACTTTGATTAGAAAAGTTGGTGGTTGATCTCATACCTCCCATAAACCCGAATAAAAACTCCTCCAGGAAGTTGCTGCAAAGAAGCGTGCGTGCGAAGATGATTCTGCCACCAAAGAGGTCGGCCTCCAGTCCTGGGAGGGAACCAAGAATGGGATGTCCGGACAACATCTGACAAAGAATTCAAAATTATTATGTCTCTATGAGTTTCCGATCGCTGCCTAGGACTTGGAAGGAAGGCCGAAACCACGTAGCTGAACTTAGACAGCTCTTATGTGAAGAAATTAGCTTAGCTCAGTGTGTCTTTTCTTCGCTCTTAGCTGAGGATGCAATACCGGGGGAAACTTGGAAAAATGCAGTGTGATGTGCCGAGGAAACCAAAATTATTGACTAAAACACACACACACACACACATTTGCTGTCAGCCGAAGTCATACCTTCAGCCAGCCCTTGCAGACCGTGCTCAAAGATGGGATTGTTGAGGATAGGTTCAGCTGTAGCCCGGGCTCTGGGGAGGTCTACATGTCCCCAAAGGACAGCACCCCCCTTGTGAAAGTTTTTTTTGTCATCATTCTCCATGTCCACTCCATGTTAATACAACTTGATTTCATGCAGTGTTGGGAAGGAATCCTCATGACGGTGATGGCAAGATTCGTGGCCAGTGGGGACACTTAAGATCAAGAACCTGTAAGTCAGTGCTGAAAACTCATATTGAAACTTGAAACAGTGGAGTTTCTGTCGTGTTTCCCATTTCTTGACTTCCTTATCAGCCTCTGACACAGGCGTGGACAACACGATGACACGTGCAAAGCGGACAGGCGCCCGCCCAACAGTCTCCTCATACTGCACAGCCATGATGCTAGCTCATAGTGAGCAAACAGCTTATCACCTGAGATTGGCCCAAAGTTGAAGGGCCCAATGGATTTAAAAGAATCTGATGGCTCCTTCAAAAATACCATACTGCTTTTCTTACTATAGGCCAACCCTGAACTCACAATCCCATACTGCAACTGCCCCAAGAAGTATTTCAGTAATAGAATCCATCCTCATCTAACTCCACCTGGAAACATTGATTGTCTGGTTTGATTTCAAGTCACCAATGTTTCTTGATACAACCTCAATGCTTTCCATCTGGGAGGCCCAGCCGAAGAAATCATGAGAATGTCGACCTGAGGACTGAAGCTGGTGAAATCTCAGTGGCTTGTCAGTTCAACATTTTTCTTGACCCTGAATCATATCCCATGTTCACCGTGGGCCCTGCATCTTAAATTAAGGAGTCAAGAAAAATATCATTAAATTAACTTCAAATCTTGAAGGACCACATCAAAGAGCACTCCATCAGCCACCACTCTGAAGAGGCACTGTTTGATTTGAATGACAACAAAATAACCTCTGATTTGACCACACAGAGTTACTTGAATCGATACAATGCACAAAATTACCCAGTCTGCAGGGGCATCGCGGTTCTACTGCAGCAGCGGGGACCCCAGCATTAAGCAAGTGTTCCCAAAGGATTCTTATTTCTTTAGCTGTCTCGTTTGGGGGTTGAGGAAATTCAAATTCATGCTTTGGTAGGCGTCCTCCCCTGAAAGTGAAGAACGTTCGGAAAAATCAAAAGAAAAGGCTCGGAATTTAGTGTCTGCCTACAATTTCTTTTGGGTGGTTGCTTCATTGGCATATTAATGCCGATTGATTTCCGAACTTGTTGATAGGCGAAAGTACCCAAAGTGCACCATGCTAGCGGCCTCCTCGGACCACCCGGGTGGCTTCAAAAGTGTGAAAGATGCTTTCTCTTGGCCATCGTTGTTTCTGGAACGGATTTGCCAAAAATTCGATGTTCCCTGGATCTGTGACCGCTTGGAAGCATGGAAGTGGAGTTTCAGCTCTGCATTCAGTGGCATTGGAGCACCCGAAAGTGCCCAGCGCTCAGTGCTTTTGCTGGGTTGATTGAGTTCAAAAGCATGCAAGATAATTCAACCATTGTTTGTATCCCCAAACCTCTCCTACTGTTGATTCTGATGCGTTGGATCCAATTGAAAAAAGATTTATTAATCTAAATTAATTTGTGATGATTGTTAACACTCACCAGTCGAGGCACTGGCCTCACTTCAAGCTGCAGCGGCAGATGTCCTCATTGCCAATGGCCGCAACCCAGCCAGTGTTGCTGACCCTCATGTCCAATGTGAATATGCCTGTGAGATTGACTCGAACTGTCAAAGAGTTTTGCGAGATACCTACGGCTGTTGCTGCTACCCAGATATAATGCAGTTTGACTCGCAGAAACCAACCCACTTCTGCGTGACGCACAACCAGCACTGCCCTACAATCAAGAACAAAAGTCGGAAGAGAAACTCAGCTCATTTTAGATTCTTAGCAGATCAAGTTGCTTCAAGCCAAACTGCCCACCCTCTGTGTGTCCCTGCGTTGCTGCTAAGCCCTCAGGATTGAGAATCAACACTGGAGGTCCACGCCTTAGCCACGTGCCAATTGACAGCCCTCAACTTATTTTTCCGTTGCTGGGATGGGGATCTCAGGCTTGATTTGCATCAGCTTCAGCAATGCTGGCTCCCGGCTTGGAATCAAACACCCAGTATTCAAGTGTCACAAGAAATATTTCCGAGAAATGTGTGCTAGCCAGGATGCTCTGTTAATCGAAAACGTGCCACAGTATACACCGGAGGTGGTTCGAGGTGAACTTCCACCGACGTGGGATCTCAAGTATTGTGTGATAGATCCACGACTGTTCGGGCTGCCAGCAGCTCGATCCAGGATCTATTTGGTGGCTTGGGATACCACTAAAGTGGTTTGGCGTCCTGAAATCCAGATTGAGGATATCATTGAGGCCCTGAGTGAGGGTGATCACAGATGCCTCCATCTTTTTCTGGAAGCCATGCCCAAAAACAAGCCTGACAGATGCCCAGGCACTTCGGCTCATATGATATTCAGTTTCTGTCATGGAATAGGATGATGATGATGATGATGAAGATGATGATGATGATGATGATGGTGATGGTGATGATGATAGTGATGTTGATGAAAATAGTGATGACGATGATCATGATGATGGTGATGACCCACTGACCCATTGATCCACTGACCCATTCATTCGGATTTCCGATGTCCAGAAAACATGACAGCTCAAACATGATCACATTATGTTCCGGCTTTGAGGCAAAGACCCTTCAGGACTACCGCGACCTGATGCCGAAGAAGTGGCCTGACCTCCAGCAGTACCCATGCAATGGGCGTGGCCGGGGGGAATGCCGAGATGGGGCACTTCAGACATTGACTACAAATTCCAGCTCCATATTTAGTGAGGAGACATGTGGGTTTACCTTCGCAAATTTTTCAAAGTTTAAAGGTCAAATATGTTGAAATAAAGTGGTTAGATTTGTTTTGATTCTAGCTCACGAAAGGTCAACTGTCAAACACACGGCCATTGGCTTGGTCCCACACTGATCCGGCAGGAGAAGAAGCGATTCCTGACAGGTGACGAAATGCTGGCACCACAAATTCTTCCTGTGACTGCGGTGCATGCCAAATTGAGCCGTGCTCCGCTGCTTAAGCTGCAGAACCTTCCAAATAATGTAAAGGGAAGGATGGCAGGGAACAGTATGTCCACACTGTGCTGTGGTGCGATGCTTCTGGTTTGTATACTCGCTTTAGAGAAAGTTGAACAGTGATTGCACTCAATTCGGTTGGAAGCTTTTTTTGGATCTAATGCACTGAAAGCCCTCGATACGATGGAAAAATCTGAAGCAGAATGCCCTTTTCACATCTCATCCAAGATCATCACTTAGTGAATGTTTTCTGATTCCACGATGAAGATTCATGGTATTTAACCACCAGCAATGCAACCCTTGCTTTTCCGTGGAGTTTTGCTCGGATTTCAGTCCAGCCTGGTTGAAAAAGGCCAGGCTCAGGATGAGCAAGCGACCTGGCGCTGCCGGGGCAGGTGGGCCCGCAAAGGCTCCCAAGGAGTCTCGACCATGGGTTGAGAGTGTGACAACTTTTGCTAGGAGACTTGGCTCATGTTTGAAAGGTTATTGTTCAATGGCCATGGCAACGCCTTTCTTAAAGATCTAGTTGGATTGTCTAGTTTTCTGATGTTGAGCTTAGGATTGGATTCGATCTGAACCGCAATGAACATCCTGTCAAGAAGCTGACGGAGTATTTGGTCGATGGTTCCATCTATGAACCCCTGCAAATATGGATCAACGATTTGGATCCTTCATTCCCAGCGCCAAACATGATGACCTACCCAGCCCCCAGGCTGAATGATTTATACTATGGGTACCTGATCTGTTTACCTGCCTTCCACACCCATCAGGGAAATAGTTCAAAGATTCCAACATACGAGGCCAACAGCTCTGACGTCATGGACATTGCCCTCTTGGCACTCCTGTACCGATGCCCTGCAGAGGGGTTGCCAACTCTACACTCGTGGATTTCCACCCTCAAGCAAATTCTTTTCAGTGGCTTTGAGAATTGGCGTGAGGTGATGGAGGTCAAGTGTTTGGATGATCCCATGCCCAGTGGTCAACAGATGGACTTTGGAAAGATCATCCCTGTGAAAGGTCTTGGAAGGCTCAGCATGATCTTGTGGGTCATCATGCACACCTACAAGAATCTTGACTTGTCAGCCGACGAGCCATTGAAACAGGACTTTCTGAGGCATCCGGGACCTGGGATCACCACCATTTTGTCCCAAAATATCACCTTACAAACACCCACATTATTCCCACAGTATTCCCACATTATTCCCACAGTATTCCCACAGTATTCCCACATTATTCCCACAGTATTCCCATATTATTCCCACATTATTCACAGTATTCCCACATTATTCCCACAGTATTCCCACATTGCTGCCAGGATAATGCGGGTTTCATTCTGGTATAAAAGCGTCGTGTTTGGCCATCCCATGTTTCAAGGGGACCCAACATGATGGTTTGGGTGAAACCGTCGTGTTGGCAAGTATTTGCAAAATATCTCTAAAGTGGTTCATTACATTCCCACATTATCCAATATCATCCCACATTATCCCACATTATCCAGTGGATACTTTGGGAATGACTTTTGATATTTTGGGACTGGGAGGTCTCTGGATGATGATATTTTGCAAAATATGCCCAACATGATGGTTCCACCCAAACCGTCGTGTTGGAAGTTGATGGAACTTGGAACCCACCAAGATGATGCTTTCATTCCCCAAAGTATTCCTGTGACCCATCGTTGACCCAACTTGGACGCCTGACCAGGTGGCTCAGCACCGTGAAGTACATCAAAGTCAAGTTCATGGCCGCCTCAGCTACGGAGTGTCTTTGGCGACGAATTCAGGTGAGTGACCAGCAATCGGAGAGACAAAAAAAAAGCATCCTCCAAAAGGCATTGACATTTACAGCCCGAGCAAGGGAGTTGATGGTCGAGGACCCATTCAATTGATTAAAAATTCTGGTTTCATCTCATTTTTACAATGGTGAGAAGTCAAATGGTTGGTAGGTTGTACCCCAATTGCTTCCATGTCAGCTACTTAGCAGCCCTTCAGGACCAATCCCTCGCAAACAACTTCAAAGGTGCCTTTCTGAAGGCTGTTGAGGAGTTCAACAGCTACGGACATGCTGTTTTCTCTTCAAAGGTGGGCATTGATAACAACACTGCCTTGCAGCTCTATGGTTTCAAAGTTTCCTGGCTTCAGCTACCCTTATTTCCAATCCATTCTATAACAATGAACCGGCTTTGGTTTCCCGAAAAGATCCCAGGGCCCCCAGCTGGCTTTGTCCAATTCAGGTTGGTGTCTCTGAGACAACATGGGCAGTCCTGGAGGCACATCTGCACATGTTCAAGTTCGAGGTATCAGGCACAAAGTGCATACAAAAAGTCTATTTTTTGAAGTTGGGACATGGACACTATAGGCACCCCCAAAAACACTGGCCTGGGCTCGGGGTGTTTGTTTAACAATTTTGATCCCCTGCAGCTTTCAACAACACGATTCTCCTAGATGGTCGATGGATGCTGGGGGGATGTTCAAAAGACCCATTGGTGAAGTCTTGTCATCTATGGAGTGACATCCTCAAGGTGAATGCGAACAAACAATACCTGTTCATCAAGCGGGTCATGTTGCTACACGAGGTGGCAACGAAAAGGGGTGGGAAGTCGAGCGCCGTGCGGCTTTCACAGGCAGACTGGAACACGGAGTGTGACCGGTGCTGTGTCATTGGCTATGTTCTTGAGTCGATGGAGTCAGCCTTGAACCAGGATGGAAACGAACTCTTCAGTGGATCAATTCTAGAAAGTGTGTTTCAAAGAGCCGTTGAAGGGATCCTTTAAAGTATTGGTGCAAACCTTTTCTTTACACTGAAATTATGTCTTTTGAGCTTCCATTCCCTGGATTCTGGTTGGGTTGGTAGAGGGGCTTGTTCAACCTGATCTGTCTCTTGCCTAAGGGACTACACAGCTGATGCTGACAGTGCTTTGGGCTGCCTGGACCAGTCCTTCCGACCCGAGGAAACTACGATCTACAAAGAGCACATGCCAGAACAAATGGATCAGGTTGCAGAGCAGCTCAAGACTGTGGACAGCAAGGTCTCTAGCTTCAACCAGGAGGCCAGACTTGCCATGTACCAGGCTGACACTTTGTCACTAGCCCATGACTTGGCGCAGATTGGGAATGTCTACAGTGCCATCGCAAAATCTGAGCATGCCCGAAAGACTGAGAAAGTGCTCCACTTGAAGTCACAGAACACGATTGGTGCGGCGATTGTGGCGGAGTTCATGGCCAGCAACATGTCAATTGGCTCAGGGGTTCTCAGAGACCAGATCTCTCTGGCTGAAAGGGTACGGGACGGGGCAAACACGTTTTATGCACATGATAGCTCCCAAACAAGACGGTTAAAGTTTGACTATAGTCTCAGTCTGTACGACAAAGCTGTCCGACTTCCCAACTAGTAGAATCTCTTCCCCCCTGAAGTTTCTGCAGCGGTTTCCGGACATGCCTGTGATTGCCTGGTGTGACCTGATGAAATGTGGGAGGATGAGCTCTTCTGAAATTGATGAATTTGCCTCCCTGCTTTCCACCATCCTTCACACCCGCTACAAGTCCTCTGCAGCGATTGTCATCGCACCATTCCTGGTATCCGAAAAGCAGCAGGGCTATCGTGGCCAAATAAGGTGGGTCAATTGAATGACAGGATTGTGTTTGGGTGTTTGCTAACCAATAAAGATCAAGTCTTGGAACAAACCGACAGTTACCGACATCACATGAAAAGTTGTTGTCATCCCTTGGGATTTTGGGCCCTCAACAGGCAATTGGAAGACAAGCTTGATGCCAAGAACTTGTGGAGCCAATCAATTGCCCTGCGTTGCGCCCCTCCTCCGACCAAAAAACGTGTCCCACTGCAGTTTGATGCGTGGGTGGTCTTGCTACTTGGCGTCAGTGCATGTATGTATACCGTAAAACTGTATACTACTATAAAACTTGAAAGATAATATGCATGGATGTGACAAATTTTCCCCCACAAAGTGTGTGTGGAGAATCCACTGTGCCAAGGTCCGGGAAGGATCAGCCGGCCAATGTGTTCAGCACATCTCAGCTCATTACCGACAGGCCTATTTTTCGATTTTCGATTTTGATGTCTATTGTGAGATGTTGCATGATATCATGAGCTGTGCGGGGACTTGCATCAAGTTAAATCAAGTTGAACACTCCCCCCCAGCGCCCAACACCGATTCGTCCATGTCCCACCTTTGCTGGCAGGGCTACCAGGGGAGAGCTTTCCTGGCAGGCCGAATCGGCCTACTTGGTTCCATGCGCTGACAAAGATGCTTTGCCAAACGCCTACGAAGGGAGCAGGCCATTTCTATGTATATATCTGGGTGGGTCTGGTAAAAGAATGCAATTTTTCCTCATCATGACTGAATGACCAGTAGTTGCTAACCATATCTACCCACACAGTCAGCCACATAGTTCCCAAGCCAGGAGCCTGAGCGACGTCCAAGAAGCCGCTCAATACCTTGCAGGTGAACAGCTGCCAGAGATGTTGGTCTCAGGACTACTGTCGAAATCGTCCATTCAAGGCACGAATGTTTTGGGCATGGTGAACCTCACACCATATGACAGTTGGTTGGAGAGGGCATGCAAACGTGGCATGGGTGGCATGTCCTTCAAGACTTTGAGCCTTTCCAAGAACCTTGGGATTGCCCAATACGTCGAAAAATCCATGGCACTGGAACTGCTACAGGACTGTCATGGCATACCCACTTAGTATCAAGTTGGCTTCAACATGCTTTAACCTGTAATATAATATAATCATAATTTGAAAATATAATATTATCTTGATTTTTTGTGGTGTGTGATTCGATTGTTGAGCATGTTGAAATAATGTTGGATTTGACAGCCAGTAACCCAATCTTGCCTGCCCACACCAGGATTGGAAAGCTGGCCGCACGTCCTGCTTTGGAAATGTCAGGCCGTATCAGCCGACACCGCCCCAGGGAGGTGAGGGATCAGGTGAGGTGGACTTGACTAAGTTTGCCTTCAAGCTGGTGAAGCTAGAATATGACATGAATCCTGCAAAGAAGGGATGGGAAAAATTGAAGATAAGCATTCCTCCGTCGATCCGTCAACGCCATTTGGATGACCCAATTCATGGGCCGGAGTGGAAAGAACTTCTCAGTGAGTTTGATGACAAGCAATCTGGCTAACATGGATGATGTCGATTTGGTTATCAATGTAGAGCCTATCAAACCATACTTATTCCAATAAAACAGGAAATCTCGCTATCCCTAAGTCCCACTGGCTGAGGTATGGCCGACAGCAGTCAGCTGAGATCCAGGCCGCTTTGGTTTTGAAGCAGGAGCAGGACGAAAAAGAGGCCCAGGATGCCCGGGCCACACCTTGGGTCGAGCCGGATTCTTTGCAGCTGCTCCACGACCAGTACATAGTAGAAAGCAAGTTCAGTGGCCGTCAAGCAGGAACCACCTTGTTCTTGGTGAATTCCAAAAAGAGGGATGGGACTTGTGACCAAATTGTCCACAATCAAAAGTACAAGCTCTTTTTGGCAACTTGTCTTGGAAACTGGTTTCAAATTCTTTTGATTTGAAAGTACACTAGACTTTATGATTCTTGGTGTCTAGGCTGGTACAGTGGTACTGGCGCCTGCTCCCTCTTAGGCATCGCATTGCAACTCAGAACTTCCCAGTGACCAGTACCAGATTGCCCACGGACCGTCCAAGTTCGTGAAAGCTGAGAAGGTGGCCAATATGCAGCGCCAAGACAAAGATGGTAATCCTGGCATACTTGTCATCTGTATCCAGTGCTGGACTTGAATTTCGTTGCAACATTGCATCTTACTCAACTTAGTTCGTGAGAGCAGCTGTTGAAAGTTGGAAACCATTAGTTGGAAGTCATTAGGTTTTTGGTCTGCATTGGGGCTGACATCATCCAGGGGTACGCCTTTGGCGTTCTTGCCGACCCTTGCCATGTTTGTGCTTTGGATATCTTTTTCTGCTCAAATTTGCACCCTGTCAACTCTCAGTGGGGCTGAAACCAGGCAGGAAAGCAAGATTGTTGGCCGGCTCTGGCAATCAAGCGGATTTTTTTCATTAGTTAGTGTGGCGAAGAAGTTGAAAGTTTAGCATGTCTGCTGAATCACCAACTGAATCACCATTACGCTTTGGAGGCGACTATGGAGCTTCACCTACCCCTTCAAACATCAGGCGGGGTGCGCTCACCAGCAATGTGACTTAGAGCTCTGACTTTCTCAATTTCATGACTTGGTGCAGATTATCATTGTTACTTCAAGTATGACATGTTGGAGCAAACATTTGGGTTCAAGAAATGGAGGGTCTCTCTGAAGACCAATTGAAAAAACTTTCGGTTGACCAGTTATACTCGCTTCTGTTCATGGCGCTCAATGTTTTGGATGATAAACTATGTGAGCGTCGGCAGCAGAAGCTTCGACCAACACCCAATGATCAAAGCGAAACGGAGGCCAGTAGCCCCTTGGCAAGTATTGGAGTTTGAACACTTGATACCCATATGGTGTTACCCGTTACAGCTGTTTTCCAAACTGTTTCTTTGGGAAGCCAAAAGCATTCAAGAATCAAAAAACATTTGAAGGACATTGTATGACATTGTCACTGTGCAAGGTTCTTACGCTATTGTTTCTTGCCTTCGGCCAGCTGCTCACACATCATCTAGTCTTGAGACTGGTGAAGAACATTTTGGACATCTTGACCATTCACTACCTGATTCCAGACCTCCCCTGAAACGGAGACGGTGTCCTTGATTTCAATCTGCTTGCAGCAGCTGTAGATATCCTGGCCATTTGCGGCCAAGACTTACCATCGAACGCTTGAGGAACAGGAAGAAATCAGTCTCAATGTGTGCTGGAAACAAATTCTTGTTGACTTGCAGGTTCATGCAGCAACCTGAAAAAACACTCTGGGGTTATCTGGGGTTTTGATGGCTGCAGGCAGTTGACTACTACCAGCCCCGGGCTTGGCTACATTGAATGCCTTTTCATTTGATACCGAAGTTGCTCACAATGTCATAGTGCGATTGCTTCGTCACAAGGTTCTCACATCCAAGTGGAAGAACAATCTTGGCCAAACATTCATGTTTACAACATGGGAACTATTGGAAACTAGTGTGGGCAAACAGCAAGCCCAGGCCGTTCCTCCTCGACGTATGATTTATCTGCTGCAGCGACCCAAGGAATCATGTCCTGCACGGACAGAGCATGAAGCATCATTATTTTTGCCACTTTCGATAACAAACCCACATCCAGGTTCCAGTCGAAATTCATCATTATAGGGTCATATCTTTCTTGTCTCAATGTTTTTTAATTCAAACTTGTTTTCAACACCAGGATGAAGTTGTGAGACAAAATGTAAACCACTTGATGCACCCTAACTGCAACAGCTCGCATACTCATGAGAGGCTGAATCATCGCCGTGGTTTGCTTGCCCAACGTTCAGCAGGCAGGGCCATGCATTCAGCTTCTTTAGCAGTGTCGTGGTTTTATTACTTACTGTGTCCAGGATCCCTTATGTCTTTCAGAACCACTTTGAACATTTGATTCTTTTGGGATGATCCGGTCAGGTCACCAGCGTGCTGCTCCTTGACTAGAAGCAACTTGAAATGGAGAAAAAAAAGTCTTCCTGTGAATTTGTGAACTACAGCCCTGTTGTTTGACCATTTGTGCAGCTATATGTTTTGGAGGCCTGCTACCCAAAATCACCTACAGTAGAAAGCAGTTGTTNGTGAATTTGTGAACTACAGCCCTGTTGTTTGACCATTTGTGCAGCTATATGTTTTGGAGGCCTGCTACCCAAAATCACCTACAGTAGAAAGCAGTTGTTGGTGTTTAAAATGACTCCAGCAATCTACTATCCATAGTGGATCAAAGCTGCACATTCAGCCCTGGGAAACTGTGGGCATCCTTTTGTCCTCGTTGGGTGTGATGTCATCAGCGCTGCAGCGCCTGATGCAGCAACATGGGCTTGGACAGGAGAGGGGGATGGTTCGTTGTTAAATGTGTTGACCAACTCCATCACCGATGTCAATTTTTGAATGATGTCTTGTCAATAAGAAATTGATCTTGGTTTGAAAAATGGTTGATCCCTCCAAGTAAAGCCCAAACTCCTCTCCTCTACCCATTGCCAGGACTTGAAAAAGATGATGGACGATAGTCCGGATATGGTGACTACGCCCCCTGTCAGGGTTTTTGCCTGAGAAATATTTTGCTTGAAGGGTGATTCATAATTAGGGGGTGAAGTTACCTTGTGATCCTTTATTATATGTCCCTGTCTCTGAGGCTGCTTTCCGATCTCCAACTCCAAGCATGGAATCAGAACCCAAGATCTCGGCCAAGGCAAGATTACTTGGCAAGTTGTGTCACACTCATTGCCCGGTCATCGGTGTGTGAGCTCTAGGAATCTCTAGGACTCTACGTTTCCTCACACTTTCCAAAACTCAGTCTATTTACAATACAAACCCCTTTGCTCCTTGATTCTAGGCCAAGATCAAGAACGATGACTCCGATGACATGAACGACAAGCTCAAGGTCAACTTAGAAACCAGGATGGTTCAAAGAGAAGAACCTACCACTGAGCCAAAACCTCTTGAGACCCCAGAACCTGTCGAGACTACCAACTCTGGTGGCTCTCCAAAGTATGATGAGGAAAACAAGAGGGAGGAGCTCTGTGAGGTTCAAAAGGATATGGGCACCGTGAAACAATCACCGGATGCTGAGGACCCCACTGAATCTTCAAAGGTTGCTGATGGTGCCACAGCCTCAGAAGAACCATCGGTGGCTGACCGAAAGACTGATGATCAAAACACCCCAATGGTTCCTTTGACCATAGCTGGAACAAATCAGAAGAACGATCCTGAAATGTCCGACCAAAAAGTAGCAGAACTCAAGAAGAAAATTCAGGAAGCCAAANTCAGAAGAACGATCCTGAAATGTCCGACCAAAAAGTAGCAGAACTCAAGAAGAAAATTCAGGAAGCCAAAGACGCAAACAAACCAGTCAGAAAAAACGCCGCAGCAGTCAAGTCCAAAGCCGCAGCCAAAGGGGCTGCAAAGAGCAAAGCAAAGGCTGCAGGAAAGAGGAAAACGAAGAAGGCCGAGAGCGAGGAAAACACTTTGGACTCAGAGGAAGAGCTTTCAGATGAAGAAGTTCTTCCACCTGAGTCACCATCCAATGAAATCGAAGAGCTGGACAAGGCTTGGGGTGACGGTTTTTAAGTTTTGCAACTCACTTCGACATGTTTCACCAATTCAGTGTGCACCCACTACATCTCAATACTTTCAAGCTTCATACCCCCATGGTTCCTCTAAGTTTACAATTCAATATAGTTCAGTTTTGCTGCTCATTTCTACTCTGCGCCAGGACCAAGAGCCATCACAAGGAGCTACGACGACCAGCGCCAAGGAACCTCAGACCAAGGAACCTCAGACCAAGGAACCTCCGACCAAGGAACCTCCGACTGAGGAACCTCCGACCAAGGAACCTCCGACCGAGGAACCTCCGACCAAGGAACCTGATCAGAACTCTGTCACCTCACGTGGTGTTGGGTCCAAGTCAGCACNCCTCCGACCAAGGAACCTCCGACCGAGGAACCTCCGACCAAGGAACCTGATCAGAACTCTGTCACCTCACGTGGTGTTGGGTCCAAGTCAGCACTTGCCTTGGGCATTCAGAGAGCCGTTGCCGGAAAACCCAAAACCGCACCAACTGAGAAAAACATGAAGGAGCCGAAGAGCAAGGAGCCGAAGAGCAAGGAGCCAAAGAGCAAGGAGCCAAAGAGCAAGGAGCCAAAGCGCAGGGGCAAGGAGCCCAAGGGAGAGGAGCCAAAGGGAGAG
>BGPT01000557.1:313475-330526 GCA_003297045.1 Symbiodinium sp. clade C Y103 | reverse complement strand
GTTCTTCTCGTCTTTCATTTTTCGCTTTCTTCTCTGCCTTCTTTTCCTTCTTTTCTCTTTTCCTCTCTTCTTTCTTTTCTTGCTTGGACTTCTTATGCTTCGGAGATCTCTTCTCATCTTCTCGAACTGGTTGTAGTTCAAGTACACGTTTCGCCGGTTCCGCCATGGGGACAGGGAAGAGATGCGAGGGTGGGGAATATCTAAATCTACCTTTCTGGTTGCTGGCAACCTCTCGGGCCTATCCTATTGGCTTAGCCACAGAAATTTTTCAACTTTATACACATGGCCAATGGTATGGCCTTTTCCCACAGATCAATGGCATGATCTGGGATCCATTTCAAAGAAAATGCTGGAATCCCTCAATGAGTGGAAAGACCAGCTAGAGTCTGCCCTTCAGTCCATCTTTCCACGGCCCCTATCTTGGCTGAAAACTAAGGTTTGAAAGCCGTAACAGGGCACTGATTCTCAAAGGAGGCTACACGCTCTCGATCCAGCGAAGATATTCGCAATTTGGGGATCTGGGACAAGCCATCCTCGAGATACAACCGTGCAACTCCCAAACTGCGCCATCTTCCTCGTAAGAGGATGACGTCGATTGATACTCCTTCCTGCAGAAGAAAGGTGGCACCGCCACGGCGAAGAGAGTAGGGCTTCATCTTTAAGTGGCAGATACGAAAGAATTGCATGTATTTCTCAAATTGGTTGCGAAAAGATTGTGCAGAGTGTGGCCACAACTTTTGACCTCTACATTGTTGCTGGGTGTCCGACAGGGTCTTAACTAAATTTAAGACCTCGAATGGAAACTGCTTCCTCTGCGCCCGTGCGCGATCCACTCTTACTGCGAAATAAACTGACCACACCACAAGAATCACTACATTCGAAATCTTTAAATTGAAGCGCAAGAAGTTCGCCTGTACGCAACAGGCAATGAAAACCCAGCGCGACCAGTGTCGCAAACGCCAGTTGATTAGAATCAACAGCGCGCGCCACTATGGCCTTGACCAACCATACAGTGATTGGTGGGGCGCGTTGTGGGGACTCAACACGCCGCCAACTTCGGAAAAGACGCCAAGACTGGCGAAGTAGGACTTTGATATGTGGCCAGAAAAAATGAAGCCCACTAAGGCAATCAGCAATATCATTGACCGTCTCACCACGGCACCATTGAAGCTCGATGTAATCACAAACTATGCCATCCAAGTCAGCTAAATCTGGCTGTGCCTCAAGGAAAGGCAGGATCCTGCCAACTGCTCGTTCATAACGCTCCTTAGTGCGGGTTGTGACAGTATAATCGCGAAGACGAATTCCCCGACGTTGTTCTTGTCGTCCTTGTCTGGTCCGCGCTGCCAGCACAACCCTCGGGAGGTTACGCGGCATCACGACCGGCTTGCAAAGTCCGTCGGGTTCTCCTGTGAAGGAACATGAGCATGCAGTAATACGGCGCCCATCGCCAATTGTACCGCGCCGATCTGATTGGCCAACGGCTGCAGTAAATGGCTGGATGTTCGCCCTTTAGTTAAAATATATAGGCAAACCATGGAGTCTTCAAGGTGCAACCACCGTTTGTTGACTTTGGAAGGGTCACGGGATTTCCAAAGAATACTGTTGAGGATCATTTTCATCTCCAAAAAGGTAATATGAGTCTTATAAAGCCATTTAACTTTAAAGAGGTGTTTCCACTGCCACCACCATGCCCTAGCAGAACCGTGGGCAGCAACCTTCAAACCCATGACCTGGCCACTACTAATACGGACATCAGCCCCAGTGTTATTAACTGTGAGGCCAAGATGCCGGGTGAGCTCTTTTGTGGAAAAGTTACCGTAGCCGTAACCACCATATGAAAGCAGCCGGGTCATAGGCACGTCCACGCTTGGGTGCACTGAAGCACCTGGAGCCAGGCCCAACCGTCTAACAATCTTGGAGGGGGGACATTCGGGGACAAAACGAAGCACTCATCATACTCCCAATGACTGCAAAGGATAAAATTGAAAACGAGTCACCGCAAAGAGAACAGCGGATGTCTTCATACTCCCGCCAGTTCTTCTTTGCGTTAGAGGCACTTAAACAGGTTGAGGTGTGACCTGGCCCAAAACCAAGGAGCAATTCTCGTTCACTGGAATCAAGAAGTCTTGGTTTGGCACCCTTTTGATAAAATAAAAACCGCTCCGCATACTGGTAGGGCGGATATCTGTATTCGTCTTGAATCCACCGCGCCCGGGTATCCTCAGATGCCCGAGCATATCCCGCAGGCTGAGGCGGTGGCTTTTGCCGCTTGATGCTTTTCATAAAAGTGGGGAAGCATCCCCCTTCCTCCGATGGCCAAGACCAACCTGGTCTGATCCATTGAGAAGTTTCCACCGGGTCACCGGTCATGTAGGCACGAACAAACTCGCGCTCTGTCCAAAGTTCCAAACCCTCCATCTCATATAGAGTTTCTGAACACCAAGCAAGCCGAGGTCTAATGACCGGCAAGATGTCTGAAGGATCAAGCTTAATAGGGCAAACTTGCAAATGATCGGAAATTGTCATCCTGGCATTCTCATCCATGGACGCCACATTTTCGACACAAAACTTTATGAAAGTATGAGGCGAAAAAAATTCCTGAACCCAAGAAATTGGAATGACCATCTAATGCTTATAACCTAAATTGGGATTCTGGGTCCTGGGTGCTATTTTTTGGGGGTTCTGGGTGTTAAAAGGTGGTTTTTACTGGTGCATGATGCATTTCTGCTTGGGGTTTGGTCCTTACTATTCATTAGTGGTGCTTTGTACATATACATGCCATTGTATGCGAGTGTTTGGTCGTATTTTATGGTTTGCCCCGGCTCTTCAATGGTATAGTAACCGCTCGTGATTGTGCTTTGTCATTTGAATCACTGATGGCAAGGTCCTTGTCACCGNCCGGCTCTTCAATGGTATAGTAACCGCTCGTGATTGTGCTTTGTCATTTGAATCACTGATGGCAAGGTCCTTGTCACCGATCCCACGCTTTGCACGATTAGAACCAAGCGAGGTTTACCGTAATTTTCCTCAAAAAAGCTCATAAACCCAGGTTATTCAGGAAAACCCCGCCTAGACCCAGGTCCACCCAGGTTCACCCAGCTTCTCCCAGGAAACACCGCCAAATCCCAAAAAAAAACCGCCCAGGTCTATCCAGTTTCTCCCAGGAAAACTTTGCCCAGGTCCACCCAGGTTCACCCAGCTTCTCCCAGGAAACACCGCGAAATCCCAGGAAAACCCCGCCCAGGTCCACCCAGGTTCTCCCAGGAAATCCCCTGATCCCTTCCGCTAANCCAGCTTCTCCCAGGAAACACCGCGAAATCCCAGGAAAACCCCGCCCAGGTCCACCCAGGTTCTCCCAGGAAATCCCCTGATCCCTTCCGCTAAGCATTGCAGCGGGGTAAGATCCCTTCCGCTAAGCATTGCAGAGGGGTAACCGCTGTAATGCTTAGCGGAAGGGATCTTACCCCGCTGTAATGCTTAGCGGAAGGGATCAGGGGATTTCCTGGGAGAACCTGGGTGGACCTGGGCGGGGTTTTCCTGGGATTTCGCGGTGTTTCCTGGGAGAAGCTGGNTTAGCGGAAGGGATCAGGGGATTTCCTGGGAGAACCTGGGTGGACCTGGGCGGGGTTTTCCTGGGATTTCGCGGTGTTTCCTGGGAGAAGCTGGGTGAAACTGGGTGGACCTGGGCGGTGTTTTCTTGGGTGAAACTGGGTGGACCTGGGCGGTGTTTTCCTGGGAGAACCTGGGTGGCTGGGCGGGGTTTTCCCGGGAGAACCTGGGAGGACCGGGCAGACCTGCGCAACACAATTTTGATGGTGGAATTGGCTTTTAAAATCCATCTGGAAAATGCAATTTTTGAATCTGGGCTGAATATTGTTCGGCACCTTCACACGCGTCAAGACNATTGGCTTTTAAAATCCATCTGGAAAATGCAATTTTTGAATCTGGGCTGAATATTGTTCGGCACCTTCACACGCGTCAAGACTGCTTTCTTTGTGAATTATTTTTTCTTACCCCCACAGCTCTTCGGCATAGCTACTGAACTTGTGTTTGCTGCAAAACTTAGTTTGGGAAAAAGTGGGTGGAGGGTGGCCAAATATTTTGACCCACGTTTTTTGAATTTCTGCCACAGGCCTTGCCGCCCCCTGTGGCCCGCAGGTGTGCCACGAAAAAAAAATTAGTTATAAGCATTAAGGGGTCAATTCAACCAAGAAATAATATCCAGTAGCTTCCAAAATAGCTTGCTACCTTCGCCTTCAAGGTTCTGCCTATAGGCTCGAACTGAGGAAAGGTGAATGCAAGGAAATCCTGCATACAAATGCAATTCTTTGACGTGAGGAAAAAGCCGGGCCCATCGAAGGATCTCTTCCCGATCAATGAGCTCTGCATCATGCAACTCCAAGACATCGGGCCACGTGCTACGAGTGACTCGATTGCCTGTGGGACTTATGTCAACTGAGATACGCCCAGTGGGCCCAATTCCGAGTATACCATACACTCGGAACGCTCCACTGATGCCGTTGAATATAGAAACAATGAGCAATGGAAATTCTAGAGGTTGCAAACGCAAGTCATTCTTCATGCCCACAAGAGAGCAGCCTGACCATGACAAACTTGAAGCCACCGCGCATGCCCCACCAGACTCTGACGCGTCAGAGCAGGTAACTTGATTGTCATAGTCGGCTGTCAAGTCCGCTTGTAAAAGTGGGGCTAACAAGATCAGCCCCCAAAGCTCTGCTCTAATGATTGCCATCTGTTTCGGCCCCATCCAATGGTTTCAAGAGCTTGCCACGATCGTGAAAACATTCCCATGGCGGCGCGCCTGTACTGCAGCAGAAACACCCAGCGCCCTAAGATAATTTGAACTTCCTTCTTGCTCCAATGCGTCTTTGACAAAAGTGAGAAAGTTGCCCAAATGGTCTTAAAAACTCTTTCTGGAGATCCGCCTAATAATCATCGCTTGCCATCGATCCGTACCCCAAGCTCAGTTGCCGAAGTAGATCCTAACACTTGTTTATCCGCAGCGGTTAGGATACCAGCGGATGACCAAGCATGCATTGCTTGCTCTTGTAAACTGACGTCTCGCTCATGCAAAGGAGGGCTCAGTTCAGCTGCCATAAATTAATCGAGGTACACTTGCCACCACGACTTCTCAGGAGTAGCCTCTTCCACTACCTTGGAAAACCACAGGGGGATGGACCCGCTCTTTTTAAGTTCCAACTGCTGGGGCAACCCTCGGGATAAAAGGATCTCTCTTGATACGGATTGCATAATGGCCACACTGGAGGCCCAGCCCATAGGCAGTACTCGGCACGATGGCCGGTACCACTTGTTAGGGTCAAGACCCTCAACCTGAAGGTCAGCCCCCTTTATCTTATAATTAAAACACATAAAAGGTTGCCAAACTGAAGGAATCTGAAAAAGATAAAAAGCAGCGCTCATATCCCCTTGAGAAACTGAAACCTCTTCCCCTTGACTAATAACAAGAGGAAGCCAACTGGTTGCACTGGGTAGGCAATCAATGTCACCCCGCAACACAGTAAAAAGTGCGTTAACCGGGATGAGGTTCATAATAACTCTAAGAACTGGGAGGTTCCCTTCAACAAATTTCCCCGGCTTCACTACTCCAAACATACCAGAAAGATATTGGCCACGGGAATCCCTGAAAACGGAATCATCATCAATCCAAGAAATAATGCCACGTTGATTCAGCAAGTTGAAAACAGCTTTCTCACACCCCTTGACAATATGAACTCGGGCAGAAACCGGCGCCGATGCTCTATCCTTTTCCGCTAGGAGTGACTCCAGCGGATGCTCCATGTAATATTTGGTCCTACCATGCAAAAAGGGCAACACTGAGATACTACCTCCATGCCCTTCTGGTGGAAGCCCCTTCACAATCTGCTCGCATGTCAGAGGATGAGGTTGCTGAATCTCTTCCCCTGAATACGAAATCCGTCTTTCTTTCAACTCCGCAACTACTTCATTGAAAGAAAAAGAAACAGGTACCTCACCATCCAAAAACCTCCTAATCTTATTTTTCAAATCACCCAAACAGCGACATGCACTTTTCCCGGAGACCGCTGTTTCCCTTGACCAGGGAGTCCATAGAGGGCATTCAATGCCACACATCCTAACACGACCCAACAATTCGAAGCAACTTCCAAACGGCCGCACGGATTGTCTCCAGCGTCCCTCCAACCATCAAGCTGGGGAAGTGCTACTGGTAGAGGAAACAGACTACCTCGTGGTTGTGAAGCAGCCTGTGAAGGCCCAGCACGGTTTTCCAGCTCACTCAGAAAACCAGCTTTCAACCCGCATACCAGCAGCACCCCTAGGTCGGCCATGCCAGAGACTCTCGTCACAGCATCCAACCATTGGGTCTTATCCATAGGCTCCGTGTCTGACAGATTCCCTCCAGTGTAGCAGTCTCGCATGGGAACATCTTGCAACTTTCTCGAATTGCAGCCTGCAGGCTCTTCCAAGGGATGCTTCAAAAGGCCTTCAAAGCCCGCATCAGGACCTTGGGTAATATGGTCGTGGTCCCGAGGAGAAGCGCCAGGGCCTGAGCCCAGCGCCTCACCTCTGCTCACGTCAGGCGACCCCTCTAGGTCTCTCCGTCCGGCTTCTTGGGCTTGTCTCCTGGTTTCTCCTTTGTGTCGTTTGCCCAAGCACCCCAGTTCCCCTTCTGGAACTTGCCTTTTCCTTTTCCCCTCTTGCCTTTTCCTTTGGCCTCCTTTCCTTTTCCTTTGGGACGCGGCTCGAAGGACCAGCTGTCGCCTGACCAAGGCTGAGCCCGGCCCCAAGAGCCTTTCCCTCCTGCCTTTTCTACTCTCCTGGCGTGCTTCTGAGCACTGAGGAGAACGTGAGGTGGCACGCTTGACTCCTCCTCCTCGCAATAGACCTCCAAGTGCTTTGCCGTCTGCCACCCCTGCTTGGTGGCCGTGTCTATGGCCAGAAACCTGGCCGATAACACGTCGGCCAAAGTTGCCAACTGTCCATCTCGAAAAAAGGTCGAGACACTTGGCCACCATTGCCATCTCCTTGCAATCGCGGCTCCTTGCGTCTATGAGCGGCCTCAGCACGATCTGGAAGTAGGTCTGTATCTTTGGCCGCAGATGATTTCGGTCTAGGAGGTCTTCTTCGCCTCCCACAACTCCATCTGTAGCCAGCCTCTCTATTGCGGTCTCCTCCAACATCTTGAAGACGGATCCTGGTGATCTGCGGGACTTCTTCTTCAGTGGTGCGACTAAGCTCTCGTCGCTGGAAGAATCTTCTCCGGAGGAGCGAGTCGCTCGTGGAACGGGAGCTTCTGCTTCTTCTCCTTCTCTTCGACTTTCGGGATCTCGAACGTGAGCGGCTTCTCTTCTTCTCCCTCTTGGCCAGCAACCCAACTTGAGCTTGAGCTGCACGGGCCAAGACGTCGCCCATGGACTTCTTCTTCTTCTTTTTCTTCCTCTTCTCCTCTGACTTGTCTGATCCCACCAAGTCCACTTGCTCGGCCTTGACTTGAAAGGGAACTACCGCCTGTGAGGACGATCTTGGGGCACTTCCACCACGTCCATCCAAGCGCCCCCTCCGGTCTCCTGGATCCCCACGAGTATGAGGCGACGCCGTGGTCTCTGCGAAGGAAACCCGCGGCTCCTTTCTCCTCAAGGCTGATAGACGCTTCTCTATAGCGGACAGCGGCTTTTCTCCAGCACCC
Organism: Symbiodinium sp. clade C Y103; assembly: GCA_003297045.1. Classification (NCBI taxonomy): domain Eukaryota; class Dinophyceae; order Suessiales; family Symbiodiniaceae; genus Cladocopium; species Cladocopium sp. clade C. The sequence goes on along the minus strand of BGPT01000557.1, from coordinate 322,818 downwards.
TTTTCCCGGGTGCCAGCAAAAGCTCGCCTGTCTGCATCCCTGAACTCCATCTCCTTTCCACTTGCTATGGCTTTCTTTGCAGGATTGGTGAGCCATTCCGCAGTGTAATCTCCCGGAGGAAACCAGCGGAACTGGAAAAGGTGAAGGGCGTCCACATTGTCTCTCAAGCATCGACCGTCTCGAGTACAGCAGATGTGGACCTTTTTCTTGGAGCCCTTGAAATAATTGTCCACCTTCTTTTTCTCCTGTGGTGTCTCTGCCCCTAAGCTCTTGACGACCAACCATAGCCCAGAGGGATCTCTCCCCCTTTCGAGCACTAAAAGTGCTGCCTTGGGAGGAACGGCCTCTGTACTTTCCGGGTCCACAAACTCGATGACAGATCCCGGTGGTAGGTGCCAATGGCGCCAGAAATCCACCTCCTCCACATTGTAAGAAGTTGGAGTTGAAGGCTTTGGCTGTTCTCTCAAACTTTGTCTGATAGCTTCCTCTCTCGGTTCTGGACCTTCTTCCTCCTCTGAGGAATGAATATCCCATGGTGACTCAGCCGTCGGTGGCATCGCCAGGCAGCGACGTCGCCAATAATGGCGTCTGAATCCTGACTCCATGTTCTCCGACAATTCCAAATGACTGGAATCAATGCGTCGATGACTGGAGCGTAGCGGATTCTCAGCTTCCCGATAATGCCTCTGTCTTCTAGTACCTCCTCTCTTGCGTCTCTTCTTTGGCTTGTGTTCTGACTCCTTCTTGTGCCTGGGCAATCCCTCTGGCTCAGGTGGTCTTTGGGACCCTCGACTCCATGATCCTCAGTCTTGTCTGGCTGAGATTCCTTTGCCGTCTCCTCAGGCTTCTTATTCTCAGGTCTCTCCTCTTGCGCTGACTCTTCCTCTCTCTTGACCTCGTCTTGAGTAGGCTCTTCCTCTTCTCCACTCTCTTCTGTGTAGCTATCTGCTGCTTCTTTCTCCACTCTCTTTTCAGGTGCTGATCTCTCTCTTTCTCTCCTCTCTTCTCTTTCCTTGTGTTCCCTTCGCTCTCTATGTTCACGGGAACGTGGGGGAGGTTCCCTGGACGGAACTGATCTTTGCAGAGGAGGTCTGGTATCCCTTCTGCGGCTGCGGCTGCGGGGTCTTGAAGCCCTGGCCTTTGGCATCAAGCTCAATGGCTCAGACCCACCAGAAGGGCTGAGACGTGAATCTAAATTGTGCAGGGCCTTGATGAACCTCGCAGCTGATACAGCCGCCTCCTCTGCGACCACTCGGACGCCAGGATGCTGCCAGCGCTTCTTGTAAAGAAGCACAGCAGCTTCCAGCGCCGAGCAGCCGATACACCAAGAGTCGCCTTCGGACGGTCTTCCTACTCTGCACTTGTTGCAGGTAGGGGGCATAGTCTGGCTTTGAACCTAAAAGCCCCAATTAAACGTCAAAACACTTTGCCATGCTTCATCCTATCTGTCGACACGACTGCATGGTCCTTTTCTGTTATATTACCCCTTATATTTCACTCCCTTGGTTACCCAAACAAATTAAAAAAACAAGCCAGAAGCACCTGCATGGTTTCCAGCCATGCATGGCACAGAAAACTTGGTTTGAGCCAATGATCTCCTCAAAGGAGATTAAGATAAAAAAAAATATCAATGAAAAAACAAAAGAGTAATAGTCCTTATTTAAGTGACATTGCCAAAGTTTAATAGTCCTTATTTAGGGACTAATAATCAAGAATTTTGGAAAACGCCAATAGTCCTTATTTAAGGTGAATTTTGGAAAAATTGGAGGCTCTGGGCTCAGGAACCAAAACTTTTGTTCAGCAACTTCGCCCAAATCTGAAACTTCCGCCCCAGCACAAGGGTATCGACATGAACTGTTACGTAGATAGCGACTGGGCTGGAGGACACAGACTCACGCAAAAGTACTTCCGGCGTGTCACTTTTCGCGTTGGGCGCAAACATCACAGCACACAGCAGAACACAACAATCTGTGGCACTTTCTAGCGGAGAGGCGGAACTTTATGCTATTGGTGGTGGTGTAGCTGACTAGACTGTTTCAAAAAGCCAACATTTGTGTTTTTACAAATGCAACTGCTGGCAAATCAATGGCGGGACGTTTCGGAACCTCGAGAAAAACGAAGCATGTTGAACTTAGGTATTTGTATGTTCAAGAACTTGTTCAGTCTGGCTTGATTCGGTTGCGTAAGGTTCTAGGAACTTTGAACTCCGCGGATATTCTCACAAAATATGTAGGCAAAGATACTTTGTATAGACACTTGGGTGCTTTTGGACTTCTCCCTAAGTAGTAGATGCTGAACGTCACTTTGAATTAAAAGACCTGGGAAAGCATCAGGAACTTTACAAATGCAAATCTTTGGTTGGAAGCGAAAATTTTCACACTTTCCACTGAAGGTTGAAAGCCGAACAATCGAAGTCGAACTTTCTCACTTCTCAGGGAATACTTTGTGTGAACGCCGCTGCCGTTTTTCTCATGTTCAACTTTTTGAACGTTGTGCACCTTGACTTTTCTGTATGGGCTGACGTTTTCGCTACATACCGGGCCCACTTTATGTGGAAATGCGGTCGACTTTCTCTACTTTTATCTTCATACCGCATAGTGCTCACTTTGTGAGACATGGGTTGCAAACTTTGCCGACCGAGATCTACTTTGGCTCCTGGACAACTTTGGTACAAGGAGTCATACCCAATCTTGTACAAACACTTTGGGACCCTCAGACTTTCGGATAGTGACCTTTTAGAGCTTGCGAAAGATTTGAACTTTGAGTCTGATCCAACCTTGGGTTTGGAACCTGTATATGAGGTCAAACTTTGGTTGACTCTTCGAAGTAGGAATCAACTTTTTCGTCTCAAAGAGAAGCTTTTTGGCACGCAGTCTGGAGGTTGGACTTTGTTGAATAGAGCTTTGGAAAGATTTCTGCCTAGGCCTGAGCTCCCAAGAGCCAGACTTTGAAAAGATGGCAACTTTCCGAATGACTTTTCCTGACTACAGACGTTGGTGCAGTAGAGAACCTTTTGAGGAAGCTTTGAATGACCAATTGGAGCAGTGGTGGCCTAAAGGTCAAACTTTTGCAGCAGCACGGAACTTTGAAGTCACTACTTTTGCCAAATATGGCAGATCAGCTTTATGGAAACTTTCATCTGGTCGTCGAGTATTCTGACTTTGCCGTTTTTGAACTGCAACTTTTGCATTCCGAATGTACCTCAAGAACTTTCAAATTTCATGTTGTGGATTTCTTTGCCAAGGCCAAGAGTGTGCTTTGATCAGATGTACAGGGCACTTTTGAATGGCCAAAAGTGGGAAATCCATTCTACCCACTTTAATTTCACCAATGGAGAGCTCAACTTTCACTTGTCTCCAAGATCAGCGTTACTTTTCTTTGTGTTTCAAGTCTCGATCAGCCAAGCACAGAAGGCTGATGTGAACTTTGAACAGCTGAGAGCACCCGTTACTTTAGGGCTTAGTGTACCTCACCACTTTTTCGAGTCAAATGCCCAAATCTGGAACCGGTAGTACTTTGACTATTTTGCACACTTTGGGACTCAACCTCTTTACTTTGAATGCGCAACCCTTTTGGGTAAAGCGACTTTACAGGGATTGACATTTTTTGACCATGTGAATCTTCACATGATCAGACTGCTGGAGAACTTTAACAAGCTTCGAGAACATCCTCACTTTCGCATGCTTATGCACATGCCAAGTTCTCGTCAGACTTTGGCAATGGTGCAGTCTGGACAGGTAAACTTTCAAATACCTGCCCCACTTTTAATCAAGGCACCACGTGCACGACTTTGAATGTCGTAGCTCCAACTTTGTCTACAAGCTCAGTGTAAATGATGCTCTTTGGAACTTTGATCCATGGGACAGATGCACATTTACTTTGGCTATACTTTCAATTTCAAGATCTACTTTACTTTTGGGCCCTCAATTTTTGCATGTGTGTTGCATGAAGGTTTCAACTTTAATTAATGTGAGCGACAGTACATAGTACTTTGTTCAAGGGAGCATGTGAAGAATCCACTTTTCTCCCACTTGTCATGCCAAATACTTTGATGTACTTTGGCTCAAGCTTACGATACTTTGGTATCAGAGCAGGAGTAAAAGACTTTGAGAGCTTGCGCTGGTGTGCCCTACTTTAGGGTAGATAGTCACTTTGTTTGCACAGCAGTGTCAGAGCCTGCTACTTTCGCACAAAGAAACATTTGAATTACAGTGGAAAATTCAGGTAGACTCCACTGACAAGGACACACATGTATACAGAATTGATTGCCATAGGTTCTTGCATCAGACTCTAAGTTTCTGGAATGGCTATGCACGTGATTGGTTGAAGGTGATCACTGCTGCGTGCATATATGTGGTGGTTGGTTTTTCTTTTGTTTTAGGATAGCTAGTGATGCGAATAGTTGCATACTTGGGGTTGGATTTCACTTAGCAAAGAGATTGTATTTCCAGTACTAAAAACTTTATCCACATATCTGAGCTTTTATGGGCTACATATATGTATACAATATAAATAAATATATATATATATGTACGTTAACAACTTACTAAGTAGGATGCACATCTAAGTAGAAGAGATGAAGCTAGTAATATTTGTCATACAGATTTCATTTTGTTGTATATATATATATATAAATATATGATGTCTAACAAGAAAAATTCATAAAACGCCGTAAAGATCAAGGGCCCACAGCGTTACGCTCTCGTTTTTAAAGGGACGAAAGTCGCATTTTGTGAAACTGTCGTCGATTTTGATTTGGGACATGATGATGATTTCGCGTTGCAGGCGCGCTACTTCGATGACCTCGGGCTTTTTTTTCGTGGCAGGTGCAGGACTTCGTGGACCGGCAAAAAAGTGGCTGAGACCTAGGTACAACGTCGTTTTTGATATTCTTAGAGAGAGCTTGTACAGAGATCTTGCCAAGAGACCTCTTGTAGAGATCTTCTACAGAGATCTTGCCAAGAAGTCCCTTGCATAGATCTTGTCAAGAGAGCTGCTATAGAGAGCCTTCTACAGAGATCTCATAAAGAGATCGTGCCAAGAGACCTCCTATAGAGGTCCTGTACAGAGACATTGCATAGGTCTCTATTGCAGAGATCTTGCTGAGAGGTCTCCTGCATAGATCTTCCCAAGAGAGCTTCTACAGAGATCTCATACAGAGATCTTGCCAAGAGACCTTCTACAGAGATCTTGTAAAGCGATCTTGCCAAGAGGTCTCTCACATAGATCTTGCCAAGAGAGCTGTCTAGAGAGCTTCTACAGAGATCTCAAAAAGAGATCTTGCCAAAAGACATCTAAAAAGACACCTTGTACATAGATTTTGCCAGGACACCATCACCATCATCCACCTCATCTTCCGCATTGTCATCCTCATCCTCATCCTCCTCAACATCATGATCCTAAACATCATCATCCTCCACCTCACCATCCTCAACATAATCCTCCTTCACCTCCTCATGCTCAACATCATCATCCTCAACATCATCGTCCGCAACAGTATCATCTTCATCATCATCATCATCATCTTCTTCTTCATCATATCATCATCCTCATCATCATCCTCATCCTCATCATTATCATACATTATCATACATTATCCTCACACCCCCACACTGTTTGAGGTCTCTTGCCGGGATATTTTTTAACTTTTTACAAACGCTATAGGTCAGTTGTGGGGGTCACATAACTTTATAGAACCAAAGGGTAGGCTACGAAGTAGTTGCCCAGAACATGGTCAGTCATCATGACCAACAGCACATGTATGATCGCCACCTGGAGCAGGAGCCGTAGCTTCGCTACCAAGTTCAGATTCAGAGGTCTCTCACGACCAAGGAACACCTGGCGCTGCTGAGCACATCTGCCCTTTCACACAGCGCTGCGTCTGAAGGTCATTGCATCAAGGAATCGGTCATGCAAGGCGAGAAGCCAGCCCTAGCAGGCCAATGGGGGTTGTCGTAAAACTTGGGTATGGATGGCAACAACACGGATAGATCGGCACCAAGACATGGACCACTGGTTGTGGATGGCAGGTATGCGCCGGGAACGGGTACATTTTAACTGTGAAAAGGGTAGTGTCAAGATTAAGGGCTGAAACTGCGTATCAAAAGCGTGTTGGAAGTTACTTGCAAGCCGCTTAAGAGCGTGACATCACATAAGGACGCGCAAGCGTAAATACAAATGATCATGCATAGCTCACCCGGCCCACCCCACGCCATGCCACCCTGAGCGTGCTGGAAAATATTTGAAGAATTTATGAGAGTAGCACCAAAACCGTGTTGGAAGTCACTCAAAAAGCTTTTAACGGCGCAGCATCACACTCTTGTCCAAGTACACAGACACGGTCGTAGCCCACCCCACCCTATACCCCACTCCACACAATCAACGTCATAAGCAAACAGCAAGTACATGTACAAGCTTACAGAAGTACACAACAAAAAGCTGCAGGAACATGGTGCCACTGCAACGGCTGCCAGTTTGACCATTGCGAACATGTTTTGCTCCGTTTTAGCAGAAACCGTGGTTCATGTCTGCCCCATTGGCTACGTGTGGCCTAGGCAAATACGTCCAAACATTTAAACAATGGACCGCGATGAAGGCGGGCATCTTTGACTGAGGCGTTTCAAAAGGTTTTTGGGGTTTTCACCAAAGCGCTCTCTGAGTGCTTTCTCAATCTTTGGAACGTCAGCAGCTAAAAAATTGTCAAATGTGGTAGCCTTTGGATCTTTTGATTCATTTCCGTACTTGATTTGATAGTCGAGTCGATAATGATTCGCGAAAGCCATGGTCTCAGGCAGTTCAAGCTTCACGGTGCCTTTATCAAAAACAGAAACGGAATGGCTCATAAGGGCAAAGGCGCGGTCCACATTGACCACGTATTTTGGCTGCGCTTGCATCCCCAACCCCGCGGTGCCCTTATTGATTTCTCGTTGACGCACAGGCTCCCTCCACGAAGAAACGATTTCTGGTTCATCACGTTTGGAACGTGCAAAACGATACCTCCAAAACGAAATAGAATGCACTTTGTTGCGAGAAACGTTTCGGCGTTCAGCGAAAATGTCCCACATAGAGTTCAAATAGTTTTGGGGCACAGCACCTTGAAACAGGTCGCCGGAACCCATGCGAATGTACTCATCAACATCCACTGTGGGAAGTAACCAAGCGGCGTGGTTTTTGGCACGGTACAGGCAATCTTCGTGTACATATGTGTGACGGTCATATTGAAGTTGCGGAAAACTCTGGAAATGAATCCTACTTGCTTGGCCGCTTTCAAAATAAGGCATCAGCAAATCCAGGACAGCACGATCTGTTCCCTCAAAGGTATACACAAAAAAATGATCGATGCCATGCAACAGCGAAAATTCCAACCACTCCACCAGTTGTTTGTACGGAGCCGAGAAGGATCCCTCCGGATCATCACTTTCAAATATGGAAAATTCTCTGATACATGCAACAGTATGGTATTGTTTTACAAGGCCCGGTTTTCTGTTTGCAATCACGTTCCCCAACGTTTTGCCACCAGCATCCACAAGATTGATGTCAAAAATCTCTTGGTGGCTCTCTTCCTCCGGCCAATCGCACATCAAATGCCCAAAGAACCGGAGCCTCCTGGAATGTGACCCACTGGGTCCAGTGCAGAAAATGGAAGTATGTTTCACATAGTCAGCGAATTTCTTGTGAGCATTTCCTGGGTTCTTCAAAATCAAAGCGATGTAATTGCCTGTGGGTCCAAACGTAGGAACTGCACTGATGATCGTGATGTCCATCCCATCAGTCAAAGATATACGTTGCGGCCCAGGGATCCGAGCCAGGTCCCCGGGGGTTGTCAGTGGCGAAGGATCAACTTGCATGCGTTTTACATTTGTGGTTTGGAGAAATGCATTCTGGTCAAAGACATTTTCCGAATCATTGCGCGCGCTTTGGGCATCAGGCCCAAAGCAAAACCACAGAAATAAAAATGAAATCATCGCAACATCAAGGTTCGGCGCAATCGATATGTCGCAGGGTCACAGCGAGTTCGAACAGAGAAACTCTGAACATGGGTGCAACCTGAAATCACTAAAATGTATGTTTGAGGTTGAACCGTTGAGAATCACTGTGCGTTTTGCAAATTCTGGCCTTGCTGTTTTTGACTGTGATCAAATTGCACTTGTGAAATTGTTGTCAGTTTTGCACACGCCTGCAGCCAACCCGCAATTTGCAGTCTGGTTGCAGGACTCCGTTGACTCTGCAAGCCAAGAGGAAAAAAAAAAATCCGCGGGTGATTCTCACCAAAGGACATTCTATTTGACAGATATTTTGACATTCTACCTGGCATACTATTTGACATGCCATCTGCCATTCTATTTGACATTTCATCTGGCATACTACCTGACGACCTATCTGGCATCCTAGCTGGCATTCTATCTGAAAAATATTCTAAAAACTTTTACCTATCTGGCATTTTATCTGACATATCTTCTGCCATACTACATGGCATTCCCTGGGCATCGTCTATTGATCCTAATCAATAGGCTGAAACTTATTGATTTGGGATCTTGAAAATCATATATTTTTAATTGATTTTAAAGCATCAAGAATCAATACCAATTCCCATGTAAAAATCAATAGAAAATTGCATGTTTTCTAAGGCAAAAATCAATAGAAGAATCAATAGAATCCCAGCTCAATTTTCATCATTGTTGGCTATAATGTTTGCACATTCTTTGATGTGGTGGGTGAAACTGAACTAGAGATCTTCACCCTTTCTGCCAAAGGGTGCTGAAGGCCACCCTTTTTGTCAAAGGGTTTTTGTGGGCAACCTTTTTTTGTCAAAGGGTTCTTGTAGGCAACCCTTTTTGTCAAAGGGTATTGAACTCATCCCTTTTGTCAAGGGTCACAATCATCTTCTGCTGCATGGCCAAACCCTGGCTTGCAAAGCTGAAGNTGCAAAGCTGAAGGTGCAAAAGTACCAAATACTTCTGGGAGAGTTTTTGACAAACTCTTGTGGCTTTGTTACCAAAGCTGATGCTATGGCCTATCACTGATATTTGTCCTACAAAATCCTCTGCCCTATAGTTTTGGTGAAGTCTAAAGTTCAGATATTTTGAATTTTTGATCATATGGTGCATTGTGTGAGTCTTGAATGTTTTGTTGAAGAGCTTCCTGCCTTTTGTCAAGGCCCAATCGTGTAAGTCTGAATACTGGTCAAAGAACCTTTTGGCAAGGTTTTCAGCCCTCTCAAATTCCCCAGGGGTGGGAAATGCACTGCTATCAAATAAGGCAACCAACTCATTGAAGGCTGTCAAGCAATCCATCATTTGTACATGGACTGGGTCATCGTCATCAAGAACATCAGCCAAGATCC
>BGPT01000557.1:290511-305309 GCA_003297045.1 Symbiodinium sp. clade C Y103 | reverse complement strand
GCCAAAAGAAGCCAGTGGAATCAATAGTGAAATCAATAGTGAAATCAATAGTGAAATCAATTGAAACCATGCACATGTCAATCAATAGTGAAATCAATATACACTCTATTGAAAAAATCAATAATTATTGATTTTTAAAAAATCAAATAGAAAACCTATGGTTTCTATTGATTAGAATCAATAGACGATGCCCAGGGAATCTATGGGCAGGTAGACGTAGCTATATACTGCAGCGTGGCAGAAGGCGTTTCGGATACTAGATGATCCCAGTTTTACGGATACACGACATGGCCCACCTAGCTTCCGATTAGACCGAACAACTTTGTACATACGGTTCTCCGAACCGGGACTGGCTTTGGGGAATTTTTGAACGCGTTGCATGGCAAACGATGCGCCATGCATGGAACAGTTTGTGACATTATGGCGTTTGAAGTTTGCGGAGCCCTTTGGCGTTGAAGGTTTCAAGCGGCATGATGTGCATGTGGCGTCAATTCTTGCTAAAGCAGCTGGATATGCAGATTTCGGATACAGTGCCCGGTTGCTTCCTCAGTGCCACCGAAAAGAAAAGGGATCCGTGCATGTGCTTGGCTTGAAATATTTTGCAGAATTAGCTGATCGGTGGCCAGTGGGTATTCCTACAGCACAGGGTAATGCAAAACCCCTCGCGTGGGTTGCAGATTTGATGGGCATGTCGACGTCTGCTTTGATTGTAATGGTTGTGGCTCGCGACATTGGCTCCGTGGTACCCGATTTTCTTTATGCTGATACGGCTGTACACTTGGGGCCCAATGCGAAGCGGGGGTTGCAAGCCGTGTTGCCTGTGCCTCCTGCAGTTGCAAGACGCATGAAGGACTTGATGTTCGTGTGCTTCGCTGCCAGAGCGCAGTGGGCACTGCCGGACTTCAGCCGCGACTGCCATTCTTTCTGACATTCTATCTGACATATGTTCTGACATATGTTCTGACATTCTTTCTGGCATTCTTTCTGGCATTCTATCTGACATTCTTTCTGGCATTCTATCTGGCATTCTATCTGGCATGATAGGATTTTACATATACTTAAAGGGCTCAACCTTAGTTGCGGGATCCATTTTCATGGCTCTTTTTGAAGGGCCTGGAAACTACGTGAAGTCAGTGGCAAATGAACAAACCTTGCGGTAAAAATCACATCAACTCAAAAGATTTTTGGATTTCCTGAGTTGGCACGGTGAAAACGTTGAACCTCGAGAAGACAGCATTTCTTTTTTTTAACTGTGGTACTTCATTTTGACATGTCCATCTCTCAGGCTTGATGCGTGGATGAATTCTCATGGAACTACTCGACCTTGGGGCAGGTGGGAGTAATTGCATGGCTATTCGAATCAACACCCCCACGGTTAGCTAATAACAGTGTACATATACCGTATACTAACACAACCTAACAGATGACAATAAACCGCCTGTTAGTCAGGGTGATCATAGAGCAACATCCGTTGTGCGTGCAAGACCACACCAGTCCCACACAAGAACAGAAGGTATGTGCAACAATCGCCGGTTGGGGTTTCAACAAGCACCTGTCCAGCCCCCCTGGTATATACGCATGTCAGGGAAGATGGGTTGAAAACGAATATTTCCGTAAAATTGAGATTTTGCTGGTAAAGTATTGTCATTAGATTATGGGTTCTTGTGGGTCGCCAAAGACATGGGGCAGATGACATCGCCTTGGGTGAGCGGCTCCAATGCCAGGCTTGGACCTATGAGAGACATTGCATCATTGCTGAGCTGTGAAAAGTTCTCCCGCTGTGTGTGTGGTCATTCGTGGAACTTACGCATGTCTACTTGACTATATAAAGCACTACTTTTTGACTATATAAAGCGATTTTCAAGAAGATCATCCTGACAACCCTGTTAAGAGTTAAGTTTAGGGTTAAAAGTTATTTTTCTAAAGTTAAGTCCAGAGTTAAAGGTTAAATTTTAGGAGTTAAATTTTGGGTTAAAAATCAAAAGCCTTTAAAGTTCATTTTATCAAGTTAGATTTCGAGTTAAAGGTTAAATTCTAAGAGTTAAATTTTCGAATTAAAAGTCGAACTTGTAGACTTAAATTCAGAGTTAAAGTCATATTTTAAAGGTTAAATTTCGTGTTAAAAGTTCAATTTTAGAGTTTAAATTTGGCAAAAAATAAGAGTTAAATTTGGCAAAAATAGGAGTTAAATTTAGCAAAAGAGTTAAATCATAGCCTTGGCAGGCCTAAAGAAAACCTGTTAGACCTACTGCCTAATGTATATATATATATACATACATACATACATACATACATACATACATATATGTTGATACATATAAATAAATATATACATTTTTATCACGAATAACTGTATATATATATATATACATATTGCATACATAATTAATGTATATGTCATTGTACAAAATTATTTACAAGTATATGTAATTACAAATAATTATGTACAATCATATGTATATATATATAATTATGTATAACTGTATGCGATATACATGTGTACTGTGTATATATAATGTGTATATCTAATCTTGTATATGTATTTGCAAAGAATACTCTTGGATTCACCCATTATTGTCTTCTTGTGTGTTTGGATGCGCGGTCACTTGTATTTCATGATTCACCATCGCAACGTTTTCGTTGATGCACCTAGTGGGTGCTGTGTGGGAACGATCTAGTACACTGATGCTGGCTGGATCATTTGCAGGTTGAGGTACTGAACTCCCCTGTGACACCTGCGTCCAGGTTGACATGCACAGTACGGGTCGAAGGGGCTATGGATGCAGTACCTAAAATACTGATTCCTTGTGGGATATCTTTGCGTAGTTGCTACCTGGTATGGTATCTTGCTGGATCTATTCTTTATATGTATTGGCCCGGTATCCGGTATCGTACCTAGCCGCTGCGGTATGGCAGTGTCAGGCGGATTGTGATAGATTCTCCGCCCGCTTCATTACATTCATATTGTTCATGTGCAATTCATGTGCATTTTCTGCGTACAATTTGTTACAGTTTGACACGCATGGGTCGCATGGTATTTCAGTTAATGATCGAAATTATGTATTTCCAAATATTTACAATGTTCACAGTACCTGTTGGATATCCGCCAAAGAAAAGTACGTCTACCTACATGTATAGAGGGTGTGTTTTCTGGTCTCAAAGATTTCTGCCTTGTGCATTCCATCCTAGGAAGGTTGGAACCAGAGTTGAATCATGTTGACTGTATCTAGATGGGGCATGGTCCATGGGATTAAGGGGGATGTAAGCCACTTAGTAACCAATTCGCTCAAGGGTCACTCTAAGTACATCGATAGATGACAGGTTGTGTTAATAATTGGGGACCCAGCAACCAGAACTTCAATTGGGACATCAATCATTGTTTGGTGGTGTTGAACTATACTCCAGCGTTGGAGTAGCCTCCTGCTCCCATTTGCAGGGTAATTCTGTTCCTAACACACAACTTGAAATAATTAGAACCTCTTTGACAAGAGCTTACATGATTCACATAGTACTCTTCCCTTGATACGTCCCAGGTTGATGGAGCGCTTGGAGGAAGTACCCCAGGCCAGAGACATGGCTGGGATTTGTAAACCATTTGGAAAAACCAAGATATCTTAGGAATATATTTGGAAACCATTTGGACACCATAGATAATTTGGGATTTTGAGATATGTTCGGACATCTTTTGATGTATTGGGGGGTATTTTTTAGGAGATTGTTCGGCAATTGAGGGAAATGTTGTCGTATTGTTTGAATATGTTGGGAGATGTCGAAAGATCTTGGAAGATGTTGGTGCATTTTTGGAAGATTTTGGTGAATTTTGGAATACATTGGTAGATGTTGGGAGATCAAAGTGGACATGGAACTGGAAGAAAAAGAGCAGACTTGACATTCTTTCTGGGAAAACTAGAGTGCTGAATCGAGTGAACACGTGTTTTCCTTTCAGCTGGTTTGTATATTGTATAAACATGTATAAACCATGAAGATCGGACCTTGGAATGTCGGAACTCTGGTGCGCTACTGTGGGATGGCATGTCGTTGCCGGATTTTCGGTGTTGGACCCAAAATGATGATTCAAACAGCAAGAATCGTTTTTTTACAAATGGAGCACCGGAGTAAATGTAGCACACAATTATGATTGACCCCACTGAACAAGTCAAAATGAAGTAGCAAACCTGGAGATTCAACCTGTGAACATTCAGGTTTAATCCATGAAAAATGGTGACCTAGGCCTAGGCAACAAAAAATTACCAACAAACCTGATTAATCGATCATGAAATGGCCATGGAAAAGCTAAGACACTTTGGGAATGTTCCGACGCCATTGCCATTGCTGATGGATAGTGTTCCTATTTACCAGCCAGGGTTCACCAACTTGCATGCTGAGAGAAGCTCACAAATATAAAAATGCCACTGGATGGTTGATAAATCATCATTGTTATAATCCCCAGTCAATTTTGGTATAATCCCATATCATCAACAACCAACCTTGGTAAATTCTGAGATGATCTGCAGCCCTCACAGGTTCGGCTTTCCCACTCGCAATGGTCAGGTGGAAGTGAGGGAGAATATCATTGAGGTGCTTTGATGGATCGGAAATCATGGACCCGTTTATATAGGGATTATGCATGCTTATAGCAATTGGTAAATTTGGTATAATTTGGTTTTATGGGGGCTAGATTCTGGCTGGCGCTTTGGAAATATGTGTTGATGTTCAACCAAATCTTGGGTCATCAGTCATCATTTGCAACGATAGCATTTTTGGTGCAGGGCTGAAAAAACACATGTTCATTGTTGGGAATCCCAAAGAAAACAACATTTGTTTTGGGATATCCCCCCACATTTTTGGTATTGCACCATTTTTATTATGATTTCACGTTCATTTCCACCGTTGGTCTTGGGGGGAGAGTGGATCCTGATGATCCTTTTTTTCAGCGGTGTACTTGGATGTGCCTCTCTGTTTGTGATTACTCACGATAGAAGTAACATGAAATAACCAAAGTATATATATATAATGATGTACCCTGCAGTTGTCAATGGAAGATATTTGATATTTGTGTCTCTTAGGAAAAACCATGGCCTTTCTGCAAGGCCTCGTTAACATTGCGTTTTTTTCTCAGGTCCCTCGGGTGGAAGTACGCGAGGCTTGGCCGACGCTGCACATATGATGTACTTTTTTCTAGTGGGATTGGAATAGGAATTTAGGATGTAATGAGATATTATGGAGTAATATGTGGGTGTGAAAATTGGGAAATCACATGAAATCACCCTGGAATTCACGGCAAGTTTATCAGGACAAATTGTGATTGACCGACCAGTGGATTTTTTGGGTTCCCTATTTCCAGACAGATGTGTACATCACATCATCAGATGCGTATATGTTTGTGACACAATATATGTATATATGGTAATTGCATGATATGTATACAGATAGACAAACACACCATATATCATGGTTATTGGCTATGGAGATATACATGTACTATTACATCATATACACCATATAGAATAGATATGTATACATTCATGCATGCATGCATACACTACATAGTTACATAGATGCATAGAATTACATCGAATTGTACTAGAGTTGCACGTAGAGTTGTACATGGAATTACATGGAATTGCATAGAATTACATAGAATCACATAGGAATACAAAGAATTACCTTGTGTTATAGACAGAGTTATACATAGAATTCTATAGATTGCATAGACTTAGATAAAATTAGATAGAACTAGATAGAATTCGATAGAATTAGATAGATGCATCCATACATGCAGAAATCCATACACACCCATCCATCAATACATACCCATCCATCCATCCACCCACCCATCCATCCATCCATTCATCCATCCATCCATACATACATAAATACATATATACACACATACAAATATAGTGTATCCGAGCCTGGCAGGTCGTTCGGCAAGTGCCCAAAGTTCAGGTGCAATATGTGGAAAAGAAGGCAGGAATGGAGTCATGTCTTTTTCCCACTGGTTTGTTGATTTAAATTGTAGGTTCCCCCCCATTCACCAACATTCAACAAACAATAGGTAGATGATAATAGAAACTATACCAAACCGGTCCCTCTATTTGCTCTAAAAGGACAAGATTGGCCAGGAATGGATCAGGCCATGTATTGTTAGATGATTTTTATCATACCTTTCGCGATGAAAGAATGAAGGTAACCCCAGGATTTTGCCACCTAATCATGTATTTTTTAATTGTGGTCTATGTTTCTATTTCTTGATAAGCATGATACGAATGGGGGTTTACTTCAGGTACCTAGTTGGTCATGTTCATGATGGTGGTGAATCACCGAGGGAATCACTGGTTAGGCATATCTCATCCCTAGTAACCTGTGAGTATCCCAAACTGGGTAAACTCAGCGTGGTGGAAAATTGTGATGGGTGTTGAAGACCTGCGATGCTCCATTTGCACCTCTATGACATGTATATTCAAAGATCTATAAGCTAGTTTCATGGGAAAGTCAGGATACTGCTTCGGTTTTGATGCTTATGGGGACGGGTTTCGTTGTATTTCTGTGGATCATCATTCTCCATGGGTTTGCTGGTGGACCTTTGAAGCACCACTCAGTTGATACCCTCTGGTAAACTGTTACAAAAAACTATGGAAAATCACCATGCTATTAATTGGAAAATCAACTATTTCTATGGCCATGGCTTCAATAGCAAACTGTTAGGCAATACCAGAGGGTACTGGTTGCCTTTGGCTGGTCATGGAGATGTTCCAACCAGGGGGTTGGACCTCAATGCCTCGTCAATCGATTCGTGATCGGTAGCTGAAGATGTGGTTTTTTCTTGTATTTCTTTGGCATGAATGATCATATAGCTTATAAACATGGAAGAAACTATCCTTTTACAAAGTAATTCACTTACTGTTTAAAGCCATGTTTTTAAAGTTCGCCCTGACCATACCGCATTGATCTTTTCGACTCCCTGTGGCCGTGTTGATGATCATCATTAATTATTTTGCATTGATGGTTTCACCAAGTCGCGCAGACGAGCCTCTTTGTTTCGCCCGGAGTATAAATGGATTGTGAATGGCTCTTTTATATTGTCCCTATAGTGGGTCATAATTTATACGTAATTATGACTATGTATATTCCCAGTAGAAGTAAAATAGAAATAGGATGTTGAATGGATTGGTCATAGTTTGGAAAAATATATAAAAAAAACAATACCATGACGTCAGTAGAAGTCATGGTTAGTAGTGGGGCACTCATCCCAAAATGATCAGTGAGATATCCAAAAAAGTCCAACACGATCCCAAAACAATCTCAAAGTAATCCAAAGTGTTTTCAGACATGGTCCCTTAAAATGATCTCGAAATGATCCAAAACTGGCCATTTCATGAGTTGGTGACTGATTACCCTCTGGTAAACTAACATAACTATGGGAACTCATCATTTTCAATGGGAAAATCCACTATAAATGGCCATTTTATACCATGATTCAGCTCAATCAGCCATCAATGCAGGTTCCCAAGCCGGTGATTGAGTATGTTGAGCGCGTGGTTGAGGTGCCCCAGGTGCTGTACCAGGCGCGGTGAGTTTCTCAGCTTGAAGACCAAGAGACTCAGCATGTATTTTGGTACATGCGTTTCAACATGTGCAAGACTGCAAGACTAAATCTAAGCATCTATTGTGTGAATATGTACATATGTTTCGCTTATGATAGATATATTTGTATAATATGTCATGTCTATATAGATGCTTATTTATATATATATGCTGTAATTATATGTGTCTCTCCTAGGTTGTCCTGGGGTCAGGGGGGTGCACCGCAGAGTGGTATCATCTCATGATCGATGCAACGGTCTGGGCGGGAATTTGACCGAAATGGAAGGAACAAGGCTTTGAAACTTGGGTCAAACCCAGGGGCAAGCGGATTGCCATATAGATAGATTGATAGGTAGATAGGTAGATATCTTATTTTGATAACTCTTTTGGGTAAGTCCGCATTCCAAGGCTGAAAAGGCTCAAAAGGCTCAAAAGTCCCAAACCGAAGGTCACACCTGGGCTCAAGTTAGGTTTGCAGCGATGGAATAAATATATCTAAAAGTCAAGTCAATCCAAATTTTCAGATGCTGCCCATGCCCCAGAACGACTATGGCACACTATGGCACCAGGAGAAAATTGTGGAAGTGCCAGAGGTCGAAATCCGAGAGGTGGTCCGCAAGGCCCCACGAGCCGATGATCGCAGGGATGGAAGGATTGAGGGTCTGTCGAGGGTCTGCCGCCTGAAATTGGATGCCAACGATGAAGTTTATACATTCTTTACACCATGTTTATCCATGTTTTTTCTATCCTCCAGTCCCCAACGTTGCACTTACCAACTTCAGATCATCCAAGCATTCATCCTCAGCGTTTCTCCATTTGAAACACCACTTTTTGTCTTCCGAAGGATGTGGACCTACCAACGACTGGGCGTAGGGCATCGGCAAAATATGGCAAGCCCTCCAACTATCCTAAACTTGGTACTCTCCAGTAAATCAACATGACTGACTGCTTGGGTGATGATCCCAATTGGGATTGGGATTGACGCATTTCCTTCACTCTGGGTGAAAGCCACAGATGATGTACTGGAAAATCCTGCGTTTGTAGATGACCTGCCTAGTGAAAACAGAGACTTTCCATTGCCAGAATTTGCCGGGTACTGTAAAATTACCTTAGCGCAAGCATGGGTTCTAGCCTTAGAAATCCACTCTGAAATGTCATGAGGTATGGGCATGGGAAAATATCTCTCTGGTGAAGATTCCCGAAATGAGAAATGAATTGATGATGATGGTTGGGATGCGAAAGTTACCCAAGTTTTCAAATCTTTTCATGTTACTATGCAGACTTGGTGGGTCACAGGTTCCAATCTCTCATGGTTGTCACCCGGTGATGGTCCTGAGAGTACCGCCAAAGAAGCCTCGTCAATGCTGGTGAAGAACGAGGAAAACATAGGAAAAGCAACATATCCGATTTGGGATTCCCAGAAAATAGTTTGTCCAGATGTAGTTTGGTGTAACACCATCAAATCTGGCTGGTGATTTCCCATCATATTGCTTCAATTCCACATTTGTGGCTGGCTTTGCCCAATGTTCTAGCAGATTTTTGATCATGTTGTGATTTGCTGCAGGAGTGCATATATGGGGATGGATAGATAGATAGATAGATAGACTAGATTAGATTGGATTAGATTAGATTAAATTAGACAAATAGACTTGTATGAACTTGTATGGACATGATCAGCTGAAACCCCCAAAAAGCACTCACTGGCTGGCAGTTAAGTCCCGGTTTACTGGGGTCACTGCCACATATGTTATGTATGTCATTGTGAAATGTTTGGACATATTATATATATTATATTTATATGTATATGTGATATTTACACAGTAATTCACATATTGTGTATACATGTTTACATAAATATACATATACAGAATATAAATATACAGATCGGTAACAGTAACAGAGATGGATTTGTTTCTGGATGTTCCGTGTTCCAGGTGCCGAAGACCATGGTGCAGTACGTGGTGCCTCGGCTACTAATGGAGATGTGGACAAGCCAAGGGGGAAAGCCTGGGAAAATAGTCTACAGATACTGGAACCTCCACATCCTTTCGTAGGTTTGCAGGGTAATTATCTGGTAATTGGAGTAGTATATATACTATGTTGCACTAGGAATTGTGTGGCGGTTTTTAAAGGGATAATCAAAGGTATGCCCAACTAACAAAGATTTTTGGATGTCTGAAAATTGGGGAATTGAACATGATTTTACCATCAACAATAGGGAAACAAATGGGAAAATCATAAGATAGTGACTCGTGTGGATATGTTACGGGGACATGTAACCAACAATATATGATCATTTGGGAGTGTCTGAACATGGGGTATACCCCTATCAATAGCTATGTGTTAATAGGGACAATGATGATTAACCAGTGGATGGAATGGGGGATACCCTATTCTCTGTCAAATGAACTTCAGCATGCAATGTTTCACCAACAGAAAGAAAAATGACACAAGATGACTGCACTTTTTCAAAAGAGTACTAAAGCATACTATATCATAGCTGTATTATAGATGTACAACAGCTTTTGAAAGGCAATTGTTCCATCACGATATACAAGAATACGAAAGAAGGCCGCATCGCGCACGGAACTCTGCACCTTGGAAAGAAACCCTTATTTTGAAAGTATAGTACTTAATTGAAATGGACTGCTCAAGCAATCACCTTCCAAACAAAACATACACAACTACGTACAGTAGAAAAGGTGCATTGAAAGGAGTCTATATATATATATAATATACACACATAGAATCACATAGATATACACACACACACACTCTATGCACACATTCATGTATATATGAGTCTTGATCTAGAGGCCATTCTACAGGATTGTTTTTCTCTTGAGTTTGCGAAAGTGACTCGCGAGGTATTTGTGAAAAACGATACGGCAACTTTGAGAGAGATACATATAGGGGTTTCCTAAAATAGGGGTACCCCCAAATCATCTATTTTCAATCCGGATTTTCCATTATAAACCATCCATTTTTGGGTACCCCCATTTTAGGAAACCCCCATATAGAGGGATATGTTTGCCATGGTTCCGCGATGGTTCCGCAAAAATTATACCAGGCAGTGGGCAAATGATTCATAATACTTGAATAATTATACTATCGAGCTACATATTCATCTACCTTTGCATAACATATGTATATACACATACAACATATGACATATAGTGTGTATATATATATATATATATATCATCATTATACATCCATATACTGATGCAATATCGTGATATATCGTGTGTCTATATACTAGGCATGAAATGAAGACTTGAATATTGAGTAGTTCCGGGCCCGACTTGAGGACAAACCCATCAAGCGCCATGAACTCCGCTACTACGAGCGGATCGAGGAGGTCGACCGGTCCTGGTGGTTTTTCGGTCAACGGGTTAAGAAATATGATCAAACATGTGGGATCAAGATCCAAGTATGATATTGGAGGGATTCACAGACGTATGTATTCTTCTATATTCATATATGATCATAGACATACATCTCTGTGTATATATACAGTGTTTTTAACGCATTCACTAGCCGCTTACCAAATTCACACATCATTTTTCTTAAAATGAGCTGCTGCCATTCTGCTGGTCGAATGTGTCAAACGCTGTGAGTTGTTTGTTTCCATAGAAGTCAATGAGAGATTTGGCTGCCACTTAAGACTATTATTACTAAATTACCTCAAGAAATTGCTAGGTCCTTACCATAACCTTCCGTTTCGCCATGTGACGCATGGACGCAGTTTCGCATGGATGCAGTTTGGTGCAGCCAGCGTGCCGTGTCAGGTTCCTGTTCATTTACAACATGAACAACCTGTTGAGGCGCTCGACATACGGATGTTAGTTGGAAGTTGGCTGAATATTCATCCCCATTTTTGTGCAGATTGCTGTTGGTGTTTCTGTGATGTTTTGTGCCAAATGATAAAGTGACTCAATTTTTAACCAACGACGAATTTCTGAATGTGCAGATGTAGTGATGTTTGTATTTGCAAAGTGACAACAAAACACTCATTTCAGTTTCATTAGAAGCTACAATTTTCCTGCAAAAGTATTCCATAGACATGGGGGTTTCCAAGACTAGGGGTACCCCCTCAATCATCAACTTAAAATCCGGATGTTCCATGAAATCAACCATCCAGCTATTGGGGTATCCCCCATTCTGTGGAAACCCCCATGTGTCCCTAAGCAACGTTGGTCGAAATCGGTGCAGGTGCCACAGGTCGTGGCGGTGGACCGGATCCGGGAAGTGCCCAAGTTACAGTGGTATCGCGGCCAAGTTACTGCGGTACATGGAAATCAGATGAGCCATGGCTTCCATTTTACCCTCTGGTTATTTAACATAGCCCTGGAAAATGTTGGATGATTTTCCCATTAAAACCTCCACTTATATCGGATTTTCCATGGCTATGTTAAATAGCCAGAGGGTACTTGGAAAGGTCAATGCAGGGACTCTACTAACTTTTTTTGGGATTATACTAACTTTCATTATTGGATCCCTGATTGGTTAGTATATAGGGATTATAATTATTAACTTTTAGTATGGGATTACCATTGTAAATCCCCTAGGATGATGTAATTGTGTGACTTAAGCTAATCTATTGGGGATTATGATTGCCCATAGTAGGGAAACCAATCAACCAACTAATGAGATGAGATATGTCTCATGTGAAGTCAGATGAAATCACGGAGAAGTTTTCGCGGGAGGTCTTAGAGGATATATATATATATTACATATATATATATATATATGTATATATATACGTATATATATATATATACACAAACAACTTTATTTGATATGTGTTTTTCGCAATGATGATTGCACTTAATTCATGGATGTTTACATGGTTTCGTTTGTTTAAACGTCTAGGAAGCCAGGAATAGCCTAATTTCGCTCAAACCCAAATAGGGATGGGTCAAAAATGGGATCCCAACTGGGGATACAACTCACTGCGATGTCACCTTGTACGTCCCACTTTGGGACGGGCCTCCAGTCTGCTGCTACTTTAGTGAACCCCTTTTGGGTGAATGATGAGCTTCACTGGCAGACAAAATCCCAGAGAAGTGTTAGGATTCATCGGAAGTTGTTAAATTGCCCAACCATGGGCAGCATATTTCTGATGGAACTCAAGTATACTAAGCTCTGTGATTTTTTGTGGGACGTGTTGCAATTGGTCATAACTTTGTGCTGCTGAGCTGCAAACTGGGCCAACTCAATCGGGAATGGTATCTGGATGTATTTGGTGTCCACTCGGAGGATGATTTATTGGAAAGGGATGATTTCTGGGTACAGTAAAGAAAGGCTTTCCATACTATTCTGATTGAGTTTACCTCCATGATAGGATCCTTCTCTCAACAAACAAACTGGCAAACTGTTGATTTTGTCAGAGGCAAGACATGCAACACAGCCAGGCAAGATGTCCCGAGGGAATTCCCGAAGGCAATGGGCCATGGCTGCACCATTGGGTCAGCTAAGGGATCTGTATGTTTTTGTCATTGCTCAACACATATTGATATTTATATATATATATATAATATAGTATATAATTATATATAGAGATGTATCTAGATATACTGTAGATACGTATACATATGTGGACTCACATTGCTACATATACGTATGTACACATAATGTATATATGATTGTATTATATTGTATTATATCTATACATGTTCATATGTATATACACGTCCATAAACACATATCTATTGCTGGTTTTGGATGGTTTTGGTAGGTACAGACGTATTTTTCGTATTTTTGTTGCCTTAAGTACGAATCGTATCCCGGTGACCCTGAGCCCCGTCATCCTGGAGGTTCAACTGCAGGCAGAAACCAAGGCTGGGGGTTTCCGCGTTGGTGAAGGGATGTTTTTAGGGTGAATTTCGGGATGAACATTTTGGCTGAAGATCGATAGCTTGTGGGCTGCAGCAGCCGTTGACCGGAAGGTAGCCAAGGGGACGCTGTGGATAGGAAAAGAATCAGACCCAGCTTTAGGTGATTTGTTTGGAGGGTATCCAACATTGTCCACGAGATGTTTAAGTGTAACATCTGCTCTAGAGTTGTGATAATAGAGCCAAAGATTTCGGCCACTTTGAACAGTAAAGCATCCTTTCGAAGCACCTATTGGGTGCCAAGTATTGACCAATACCCAACATGAAGAGGGTGCAATCTTCATCAGTCTTCACTATGCAGCTAGAAGGGGTGCGAGTCTATATTTCAATCATACTGAATACGTTTGTTTGGTGAATCTGCAGATCGTTGCTGGTTTATATTCTATTGCCCTACTGTGATGGTTGCGCTTTGACGATAAGGCCCGTCAATAAGACAACCACTTTGTGGATGCTTTAGCCATTGAACATGGTGATTGTCCATTGTCGTGCTAGGCTTCAGAAAGTTTGGGGCAAATGGTAGACAGTATATTTCACTCACTCAGTCCTGTATGGGATATAATTCACTTGTAGCTTATAGATACATACATATATATATATGTATATATACATCGCATATTCCATATTCCATAATACGTTGTATGTGTACATTCCATTTCCTGAATACATGTCCATTTCCATTCCATATCCATATTCCAATCCATATTCAAGAGGAATATGAGACCTCTGGATGTTTTGCTCACCCAGCAGGCCGTTGAGGTCCCAGTGAGCCTGGTTCATGAACAACCTGTGGAGGCCAAGATTTCTGGAGCCGTGTGATCAGCCGTGCTTTAAGTTATTTAGAAAGACCACCTTAAATGGTAAATACATATCAATCATTTTACTGTATATCATAGTATATCAAATTATCCAATATGGTATCTTTTTGTATTTGATCGTAGATTATTATATCATATAGTATCTCATGCATCCTTTGCAATGGTATGGTAGGGAAACCAAATATACCCAACATGAAATGCAATCAGTGGCCACTACATAAAGAAGACGCATGAAGTATATTTGTTAGTCGCTATATACACACATACACATCCCCATTTCGGATGATACCCGGGAGTTGGTATCACATGCTCACTTTGGCTCGTTCATATCCTCATCAATTTCCCCTCTTCTGGATATGCGTTGATTGAACGCGCCTCGCTTATTTGTGCGTGTTGTGTTCAAACGATCAAAGACCGATTGGATAACTATCGGCGATTTGGAAACTACGATTTGGAAACTACGGTTTGGAAACTACGGTTGGGAAACTAAGAATCTCCG
>BGPT01000557.1:258188-270880 GCA_003297045.1 Symbiodinium sp. clade C Y103 | reverse complement strand
TCCATCCTTAGCAGATCTTAGCACTATACATGCCATGGTCAAAGCATGGCGAACATTCCCATCCCATTTTCATAGGGGTGGTCTATACCGTCCATACCCATTCATTGGGGAACCCCATTCATGATAGTGGGATGACNAGATGCGATGGTCACATCCAAATTTGTATAAATTTGTGGCAATTTACTGGGAACAGTTTTTTCTCTACTTGTGGCAGAAGTGACAACGGGCTGAAGGTAGAGATCCCAATGTGAGTCTGCCGGGTACTGCCTCACTTCAGCAGTCAGTGATCCAAATTGGTTGCAATGCATGGTCAACAGCGTGGGATTGTTTCTGGAGAAGAATATGGGGATGTTCATCAATTTGGACGAAGGGTTGCTGGCGATTTGAACATGTACTTTTGGATCTTTGTGGGTACATTCCACGATATTCCGTTCCCAAAATCTTTGCTGTATAACTTGCATCTCCCANCATGTACTTTTGGATCTTTGTGGGTACATTCCACGATATTCCGTTCCCAAAATCTTTGCTGTATAACTTGCATCTCCCATTTCGGGTTGGAAGATTACGATTATCCATCCTTAGCAGATCTTAGCAGTATACATGCCATGGCGAGCCTCTGTCACTCAAGCCTCCCCGGGGCGAGGTTGCTACCTGCGGTACTAGTTGAGTGGTGTTATCGCCATGGTTCCTGATGGTTGGCTTGGAGATATTCTCACAGCGTTTGACTGGGTGGGAATTGGATCTGAATTGGTGGTTGATGGCNTTGAGTGGTGTTATCGCCATGGTTCCTGATGGTTGGCTTGGAGATATTCTCACAGCGTTTGACTGGGTGGGAATTGGATCTGAATTGGTGGTTGATGGCCATTTCAACATCCATTTGAAGAATGTTACTTTCTTGGGGACCTCTTCCATTTCCGAGTCATGGGTCTTTCAAGGTAGCCTTCATGCACCTGCAGGTCAGCTTTTGAGATGTTGCTTGCAAGCAAATTGCGCCGATCATTCATGTGCCAGGCCAGTTGANATGGGTCTTTCAAGGTAGCCTTCATGCACCTGCAGGTCAGCTTTTGAGATGTTGCTTGCAAGCAAATTGCGCCGATCATTCATGTGCCAGGCCAGTTGAGGATGCATGCATGCCAGTGGTTGAAGTCATGGTGGACATTGGTCTGATGTCCGCTCAGCAGTGCTCTCAGGTGACTGAACTCTCTCTGCTGCGTGTGAAGTTTGATGGAGCCACCATCGGCCCTTTGGCGAAGTTGGTCTCACATGCATTGTGTGAAACCTGCAAGGAGAACTCCAGTAAGTCGGTGTGTTCAACTGTGCTTGACCCTGATTCCAGTGTCGCGTCTGGTTCATTCATGTTTCCAAGCCCTCCCGTCACTGGGGACGTGGAGTGTATTGCATCCGATTGCCGGTCTTGTCCATGTCCTGCCACCGTCCAGCCTGTCGGTCTTGCCTGGTTTGGTGTCCTGGTCCCGTCGGTGTCACAGGACAGTGGTACACTACGGTTCACACCTGTACTAAAGGTCTCTGACTCCATGCAAGTGCAAGTCCTCCGTTTCCATGTGGTTCCACATGAAACCCTTGTGCTGCCGAGAACAAGTTTGAGCGATGATTCACCATGGTTCCACCTTGAGCTTTTCGCTGGTGGGTTTGGGGGTTGGAAACAAGCGACTGTACTCTTGGACAAACACCTGCATAAGCACATGTACTCCCTTGCCGTTGAAATCGATCCAGAGATTGCCGAAGCTTACGCCAGGTCATTCAATGTTTCGTTTTGCCTCCGAAGTGATGATCCCATGCTCAGCAATGCCCTGTCATGCTTTGGACCCTCACCGCATAGCAACCTGTTGTTTGTAGGTGATGTTTCATGCCTTCAATGGATCAAGATGCTGCCCTGGAATTCTCACACTGTTTGTACAATTTCCAGCCCGTGTCCACCTTGGAGCCGTGCTTCAGACAAGGATGGTTTGAATGATCCAGCAGGTCGTGCCCTCATTGAAGCCATTGCCACCTTGCGCATTGTCCGTCCAAAGGTTGTTGTCATGGAAAATGTTGAGACCATTCGTCAGCACCCGCACTTTCAGGGGGTCCTTGATTGTTTGCGCTGGTCGGGTTTTAGTTTGGCCTGGGAATCTGTGGAAGATTTGAGGGATGTCTCGCCAGTGTCCAGGAAACGTTGGCTTGCAGTCTTTCTCCAGACCAATTCTCAAAGTGATGTGATCCAAGGCCAGGGTTTTATTGCAATGCCACCGTGTAGTCTTGGTGCCTTCAAGGCTTTGATTCCTCTCCCTGATGAACATGAGAAGGCACTCACCCTGACACAAGAGGTTCGTGCGATGTACTCAAACCCAAAATTTGCCACCAGAGGTCTTTCCCTGAAGCGATGCCTGAACACTGATGATGAACAGTTTGATCACATTTTGCAGCAGAGGCTTAGAGGCCCATCCAGCTTTCTTGCCACCTTTGTTGCACAATATGGAAACCAACACAATCTTCCAATCAGTGCCTTGGAGAAACGTGGTCTTTTTCCGGAACTATTCCAAGGTAGGTTCGGCGTTCGATTCTTCAGCCTTTGTGAAATTGCCATTTTGCATGGAGTTTGTGTTGCACTTTGCTTGCCTTTGCAAAACGCCCACTTGATCGTTGGAAACTGTATTGCCACACAGCATGCCTTGTTGGCCATGGTTAAGGGTCTGAGTTTGTGTGACCGCACTTTTGCCATCCATCGAACTGTCCTGAACGAGATCAGTCTTCTGTCAAGGTTGCATGCCGAGAACTCTGAAGTCTGGATTGATGGTGACTTTCTTTGGATTTCACCCAAAGTTGAACCGAACTTGACACAAACTGGAATTTCTGCCTGGATTGACGAGTCCATTTCTGTTGTGACGGAACCAGAATCAGCAGGAGATGAAATGGTCTCCCCTATGCATGTGAGTGAAGATGCAATTGAGTCCACACTCTCCTTCACATGTTCTTTTCAGGTGTTTTGCGCTTGTGAAGGGATTCAACATGTCCTGCACACTGACGGAGCGATGTCACTCTTGGAAGTCCTTGAGACGCATGGTATGCATGACACTGCCAACATGATTGCCACCTGTCCCTTGGGTAAAGTGATTGACCCACACGCTCTGGTTGAAAGTGACCTGCACATTACTTTGCACAAAGCGTCCATGCAAGCATCCGACCTGTGCCTCAATCAATCTACGTGGATTGTCTGCAAGGCTGGTCAGACGATTGATGGAATGAAGAACGAGTTGCTTGGTACCCTGAACTTTTTGCAGGTTGTTGCCTGGAACCAGTCACTGTGGCCAGTGAATCCTTTTTCCCTGTGCGATTCGGACACTTTGTTCTACCTCACGCTGAACGATTCGGAGAGTCAAACTCCTGTCCTTTGTGATTTTGCTGAAGCCAAGTCGTTTTACAAGGATGTTGGATTTGGACTCCCAGTTGAAAATTTGCCACAGGTCAAGGTACTGCCAGGATCAATTGAACTTTGCACACCAAACGAGGATGCCAGACATGATTGCAGCACTTTGACTGACTGGATGATTCATGCCCTGACGAAAGTACTCACTGCCACCGATTGGGAATGGGTCGCATGTTGCGATCATGAGACAAAATGCCTAGGGTATTTTCAGCCAAAGTCATTTGCCGCAGCACCAACTCATGCCATCGTTCATGCAGTCTTGCGCTTCCTGTTTGAGATTTCGATGGCCCGTTTCTCAAAGTCTTTTGGGAAACATGTCACGCTCAAATTCAATGGACTTCTGTTCTGGTGTGGACATCTCGATAGAACCCTTGAGATCAAACAGCTTGGGCATGTTGTGCACACTGTTCTTGCTTGTGTGGGTCAATTGGTTCCCTCTTGGATTTTCCTTGCGAGACGAGTGCATATGGAAGGTGTCCTTGATGACTTCCCATCCAACTCCCGTGACAACGTGAGCTTCAATCTCGTTGGCCCCATGCATGGAGGAGGGGGAAAAACTGATACTTGGAAAGAGGCAAAATCTCTCCTGGGAAAAGAGCTTATCACAAAAGGTTGGCCAGTACATAGACTAGATGATGTCACCACCAAATGGATCCGTGAAATCGGCACAAACAAGGTCTTTGGTATCCTGAAACAACCTGATGCAGTGAAGAGATGGAACTCTCTTGTTGACGCAGCAAAGTGGCATGGGATTCAAGTTGAGCCCGATGAACCAGTGCGTTTGAAAGCCATTCAGAAGATTCAGCAAGCAATCCGAAAGAAAGCCCCACAGTCTCTTTCTGCCACTGGTTTCCAACTTGTTCCTGGCTTTTTTGTTGACATGAACAACTCTGCCGTCAAGGTCTTGGGTGCCGTTACCCTACAAAGCTCAGGAATCTGCCTGATTGAATGGGAGCATGCATTGCCATGGCTCCAGAAGGGCGACAGCCTTGTGGCTGATGAACTCGCAATTCTGACACTTTTCTCCGAAAAAATTCCAGATGGCTTGCCGACTCCTTCCGTTGTGACCTTTCCTGCTTTGGATGTTCACGACCGTAAAGTCATTCTGCGGGGGCACCTATGGCAGTTAGGAGAGAAACAGATCAAGATGGCTACACATGAGCAAAAGATTGACATGGAGGACTCCATTGTCCTTGCTTTCACTGTATGGCGTGATGAATGCAAAGAAGAACAGTGGAAAGATGCTTGCAAAAGTTTGGTCAAATTTGCTTTTGCCTGTTTTGATGCCAACATGCAGGAAGCCACCATCCAGGTATGGGGACGTTCCTTTCGTGACCTTAAAGGACGTGTCGAGCCATCACAAGCCAGTTCGGCCCAGTTTCATTGCCGTGTCGACAGTAGGAAAACACTGGTCTAAAACTTCGTTTCACCGTCACCTCCAGTTTATGTCACACCCAAGAGTGAATCGAATCTTTCCCACCCTGACTGGGGAGTGATATGGCTGAAAGACAAGATTGAACTTGAATTGGCTGCATCAAGAGCCACTGAACATAGCGGCTATGCCAGGACAAAGGACCGTTTTGCTCTCCATGTCCGAACCCAGCTTTTGGAACAGATTTCAAAAGAAGTCCGACCTTCAGACCCTCCAAAGCATGTCATCCCTGTGAATCTGATGTTCAAGATACAGCCCTTGCCGAAAGGCATTGTACTGGATCAAGTGGTGAAATGGGCCGAAGCCTTGGATTGGAAGATCCGGATTATCAAAAAGTTGGGACATGATGCGGTTTTGGTCGGATCCACAAGCCATCCTCAACATGAGCACATGACTATGAATGGTAGTCTGGTTTTGGTCAAGCCAGTGNTGATGCGGTTTTGGTCGGATCCACAAGCCATCCTCAACATGAGCACATGACTATGAATGGTAGTCTGGTTTTGGTCAAGCCAGTGACACCGATGCGCAACCGACAGCCAAAGTCCTCACCTTTTGTTGCAGGACCTCGCCAGCCACAACGGAGTGTGAACACCACTGCACAGGCAACATCCTCAGCTGACCCAATTGGAGATCCTTGGGCTGGCTACAAGCCCACTCAGGCCGTGACAAAAGCCAGCATGCCGGCTTCCCATGCTACAGGAACAAATGCCATTGCAAATGCCCCTGCAAGGCAGGTTGATGCCCCGATTGCAGCGAAGTTTACAGCAATTGAAGGAAGACTGGCCCTGTTTGAATCCAACCTCAAGGAGATGCGTGGTGAACAGCAAGCCGTTGCCGCAGCAATGGAAAATGCAGCCAAGCACTCAGTTGCAACGGAAACCAGAGTGAAAGCCATTGAAGGAACGCTCCAGAATATCAATGGCCAGATGCAAAATGCCATCGAGAACGCGATTTCCAAGGGACTTGCTGTCAAGAGAAGCGACTGGATTCGAAGTTTCAATCCTTGCTGGATATGCTCTCAAAAGGTGGCAGTTCAAGTGCTTCCAAGCGCACAAATAAGGATGAGGATGGAGATACAAATATGGACTCACCACTCAAGCCGCCATCAAAGAAGTAGTCTGTGTGAGATTGAGTGATCATGTTTACTGTGGCAGTCGCTAACCCTACTGCCATGAGTAACAATGCAAGTAAATTCAAGCAGCTACCTTTCGATGTTTGCTTGGTTGCCGAAACAAGTGCGACTGCCTTGATGCAAAAANAACCCTACTGCCATGAGTAACAATGCAAGTAAATTCAAGCAGCTACCTTTCGATGTTTGCTTGGTTGCCGAAACAAGTGCGACTGCCTTGATGCAAAAAAATCATACAAAAACCTATAAAAAATCGGGGATGAAGATTGTTTGGGGCCATCCTTCCCCTTCTCAGCGTGTTTGTTCAAATGATGAAGGCTCCCGAAGAGGTATTGCCTGTGGGGTTTGCGTTGTGGCCAAGTCAACGGTGGTTGCTAGACCAACCAGAGAGCCTTTGCCCGGCCACTGGAGCGAGACATGTAGGATCATGGTTTCCTTTGTACAACTCCCAACCATGACAATTCGTTTGATTTGTATATATGGAGTTCAACATTGTGCACCAGGAGCTGCAGCTAAGAACCGCAGTCTTTGGATGGCGATATTGGAACTTCTTGCAAGCTCAAAAATCCCCACCCTTGTTGGAGGAGATTTCAATCTCCGACCGCAGGCTACTGATGTTTGGCCGGACATTCAAGCACTTGGCTTTTCTGAAGCTTTTGAGCACCATCAATCTATAACTGGTGATTTGCTTCCAGCCACCTGTGACCAAGCAACCAGAAATGATACCTTGTTGTTTAGTTGGCACTTTGCCAAATTGTATCGCACTGCATGGGTGGACCAAAACCACCACTTCCCCAGACATGATCCACTTCTTGTGTCATTTGACCTGCCGACATGTTCCTTCATCCATAGGTCGATTCCAATGCCTGAGCCTCTNCCAAAACCACCACTTCCCCAGACATGATCCACTTCTTGTGTCATTTGACCTGCCGACATGTTCCTTCATCCATAGGTCGATTCCAATGCCTGAGCCTCTATGCGATGATGTGCTCTCTTCCGAATTGTTTCTGCAGGAGCAATTGTGCGGATTTGAAGCCTTGCCAACTTTGCCAAAAAACCTTGTAACCCCACCGAACGATGATGACCAAGTCTCAACTGCCCTTGTTCATAAAGATTTTTCCAAAGCCTTGAGCCATGTTGGCTCCACCTTTGAGAGAGCCTACGACCGAACTGTTGCAGTTTTAAACTTGCGAGCGGGGGAAAAGGAATATGCTGAAAGACAGGTTACTGCTCAACCTAGATTGCACAAGCGTGCCCCCCAAAAATCACTACCCAAAATGTCCCCTTGTCCAGCCAGGCAAGGCGACTATGAGCCTCCTTGTGAAGTCTTTTGGGTTCGTAATCTGCAGTTGGTTAACCAAGTCCGTAGGTTGGAAGCCCTTGTAAGGAGACTTGCAAAATATAGAACTGACGCAAGTGACAGTGTCACCAACCAAAACTTGCGTGAGTGGATGGCCATTTCCCATGCGAAAGGCTTCAAACCTTGTTTCCAAAAATGGGCTTTTTCCCATGGCCTGGTAGACATGTGGTATTGTAGTGGTTGCCCTCCTTTAGATTGGACCAAATCTCTCCTCGAAGCCTTGCGGATTTGTGCGGATTGGAGTGCAAGACAGGAGCAGAAGGTGCGAAATGCGCAGTTTCAGCATCGTGTTGACCTTGACCTCCTGCACTTTGGTGGGTCATTCACCAATGCACTCATTAAACCGCCCAAGTGTACTCCACCTCACTGCTTTGAAGTTGATGTTCAATTTGAAGCTACACTCCTGAGGAATTCTGGTAAACATAAGCCTTGCCTTCTTGTTCCCAACCATGCATTCCTCCGGCCACATGAACCGGTCAACATCCTTGGGAAACCCTGTAACATTCTCAACTACTACGATGATGGGAAAATTGAGGTTGATAAACTTCCCAAGTTGAACTCCTCCAAGTTTTCAGTATGGCAATCCAAAATTTCCAGTGACCCTGACGAAATTGCCAAAGCTTTCTTCGAATTTTGGGCTCCATACTGGCTAAGAGATAGCGAAGAAGCGCTTGTTGACAGCAATTCTTGGAGTGATTTTCTCACCCTTCTCGACGGCATCCCAGGACTGCCTACTCCTAGCCTTGAGGGTGATCAGACTCTTGATGAATGGAAGTTTGCCATCAAAAGTACCAAAACCGAAACTGCACGAGGGATCTGCGCCTTGTCCCAACCCGAGCTTGCGCATATGCATGATTTGCTTTTGGGACGCCTTGTTCAATGTTTCAATTCTGTGAAGCAGCGAGGTTTGCCTCACTGGCTAATGCTGGCGAAATTGTTTTTGGTGCCAAAGGTTGCTGAAGCCACCACCTTCAACNTGTGAAGCAGCGAGGTTTGCCTCACTGGCTAATGCTGGCGAAATTGTTTTTGGTGCCAAAGGTTGCTGAAGCCACCACCTTCAACCAAATGAGACCC
Organism: Symbiodinium sp. clade C Y103; assembly: GCA_003297045.1. NCBI lineage: Eukaryota > Dinophyceae > Suessiales > Symbiodiniaceae > Cladocopium > Cladocopium sp. clade C. The sequence continues at coordinate 262,458 of BGPT01000557.1, read as the reverse complement.
ATGACAGTTTTTTCGCTGGTCTTTAGAATCTGGACTAAAGTTGCTGCAAGACGTTTGTTATTGCAATGGAAGTTAACTCTTCCTCGAAATGTGGTTGGAGCTATTCCCGGAAGATCATGCACCACCCTGACACTTGACACAGGTTTGCGCATTGAAGAACACTTGCGACTTGGCACAGAAGCCGGTGGTTTCAATCTTGATATCTCCAAGTGTTTCAATCGTTTTGGCCGCCTGCCCATTTCCCTGCTTCTTCAAAAGAATGGTTTTGACGAGGTTAGCTGTTCTTTTTGGATCTCCTCACTCAATCGCATGTCCCGCTCTGCTTGCCTGTTGGGTTGTATGAGTGAATCCTCACCGGCTACCACTGGCCTAGCGGAAGGTGATCCTTTGAGTGTTTGTGGAATGATTTTGGTAGGCTACGGTTGGCATTGCCTTGTTTCTCAGTCTGGTGCCATAACAGCCGTTTTTGCAGATGACTGGTCATGGATGGCCGAGACAGCAGCAACTNCATTGCCTTGTTTCTCAGTCTGGTGCCATAACAGCCGTTTTTGCAGATGACTGGTCATGGATGGCCGAGACAGCAGCAACTCACATTGCAGCTATGCAAGTCACACAGCGCTTTCTCAAAGCTCTTAAGCTTGTTTCAGACCCTGCGAAGTGTTGGTGCTGGGGAACTACACGTAAAGCGAGACAAGCCTGGAAGGTAATCAATGATGCTGTGGTTGGCTCGCCTGAGCACTTTTCCATTTCCCTTGCCGAGCGTGAGCTTGGAGTTTTCATGCATTTCTCAAAGGTCACTGTTCTTGGTTGTCAAAAGCAGAGGATTGATGATGCAGTAGCCAAGCTCCAGAAGCTCTCCAAACTGTGTATCAGTACTGCCGATAAGGCTAAGCTCATCCAGGCAAGCGTTTGGCCAACAGCTTTCTTTGGTGTTGAGGGAGTTTACATTGGCCAGAAGCATTTCTCCACTTTGAGATCCCATGCTTCAAGTGTTTTGACAACAAAGACAAAGGCAACGAGCACACTTTTGTGCCTTTCAGCCTCACATGGACAGGTCACTGACCCTTTTNAAGTGTTTTGACAACAAAGACAAAGGCAACGAGCACACTTTTGTGCCTTTCAGCCTCACATGGACAGGTCACTGACCCTTTTCTTTATGCGGTGATGCGTGTTCTGCAAGCTTGGAAGCGCCTGATGTCAATAGACCTCTCTAACATTTCTTACTTCCAGCATGTCCTTGTTTCAGCCGCGTGTGACCCAAATAGAGCATACGGACCTGCTGCCGCACTGAAATGTTACCTTGACATCATTGGTTGGAAGATCAGCGAGAATGGTGCTTTTGTTGACCACCTCAACCAAGATTTCCAGCTTCCATTTGTTTCTCCTCAGTGGTTAAAGAACAGTTTGTGGAATGCCTGGGATAAGATAATCACCGATAATATAAGGGGGCGTAGTGGTATGCAAGATTGGCCTGAGGTTGACATGCAACACACCCGTCGCATTCAGTTGCCTGAAGACAAACGCGAAGCATCTGCGATCTTAATCCAGCGCTCATTAGGCACTTTGTTTGCAACTCAGAGAGACCACTGGGGGGGTGATGGCCATCCAGAACATGTCACCTGCCCGCTTTGTGGAGGTCCTGATGATCGTGCGCATTTTCCGATGGTTTGTGAAGCTTTGAATGACCTTCGTTTACAGTTTCATGAAACCCTGGAACACGTCAAAGATGCCTTTCCACACATGTGCTTTCTGCCAGTGATTTACAAACACCCAAAAACGCATGTGCTGCAAACAATCCTTCGTTCTTGGAAGATGCCGCCTGCCTTTTCACTGNCACACATGTGCTTTCTGCCAGTGATTTACAAACACCCAAAAACGCATGTGCTGCAAACAATCCTTCGTTCTTGGAAGATGCCGCCTGCCTTTTCACTGGATGAGTATGGCGATTGCGACCAGCAGATGCCAGTTTTCTACACGGACGGTTCTTGTCCTTTTCCAAAATTGCCTGGTGGAGGTCTTTGTTCATGGTCTATTGTTTGGGATTCCCTTGATAATGATTGCGAGCGTCGTCAAGTTGCTTCTCTTGTCAAGGACCAAGACATTATCCCTGAATCGTTAATTCCGATTCAAGCCTCCCTTGCATTTGGACCCCAGTCTGTAAACAGAGCAGAGTTGACTGCAATCATTCAGGTGATTCGTTCAGTTGTTTGCGGGCGAATTTTTTCCGATTCTGCTTGGGCGATTGGAGCCTTTGAAAGAGTTAGAGATAACCCTTTTCCAGAAGCACACATCCACGAAGCGAACTCTGATCTTCTGCTTTGGCTTTGTGAACTTGCAGAGACTCGTGATTTGTTTGCTTTCGATGTCCAAAAGATTAAGTCCCATTTGTCCAACCAGCAGGCCGAAGATGATTTGCATTTGTACCATGTATTAGGTAATAGGTTAGCAGACCAGGTTGCCGTCAAAGGCTCAAAACGTTGCCGCTCCGACTTGCATGCGGCTTGAACCCTTCAACGCCTCACCATAAGACTGGTCTACTGACCCTTGGATAAACTATCGCCTTTCTTTGCCCAAGCATATGCAAAACGCCTTGATGCCTTCCAAAATAATGATAAGCAGCAGGTTGAGAAGAAAGAACGATTCCGAGCACTGCATATCTCCACATGGAATATTCCTGCGGAACCTTGTGTTGCAAACTTTGATATCCCACATGATGCCTTGTTAGGTTTTTTACCTGGTGCTAGTGTCCTTAAGTCCATTGTTCGTTGGAGCTCTACAATTCGCTGGCCGAGCGAGGACGAGGTCTCGGGGGGTATATCGACATACGAACTTGCGGCACATTTCGTAGGTACCACTGGCAGTGTTTTACCCAGACGTGTTGCAGGCAAATACCATGCCAAATTTCTTGATCCCCTTTTGGTTGAGGAAGCAGCTCTCCTGCCAATAACCACATGGGATGTTGTCAGAATTCTTGACATGGCTGTGGCTTTCTGCAAGAAGTACCTGAAGCAAGATCTTTTTCCTGCTGAATTGTATGCCAAGAAATGGTACCTTGGCTGTTTTGGCTATCGGAAATACATTGCTGGCTACACTAAGCGTCCGGTTCTTTCACATGCCCTTCAACACTACGAGGCCATGCAGGGTTTGGTATCTGGTGACAGCTTGGCTCTACCAATGCCATATCCTATTCAACATGAAGGAACAAGGTGTACTGACCCCTTGGACAGTACGCCACATGAACAAAGAGTTTTGCAGCTGAAGAAGCTAGATCATCGGATCCGAAAGGTTGGCTACATTTGATTTTCTGCTTTGATTTTCTGGTGTGATTTCCCCTGGCATCTTGGGTTTTGCGACCTTCTCCTCGAGGCCTTTGTCATCCCAGTCTTTGATCAGAACATCATGTTTTTTCCATCCTTTGCGGAGCAGAAGTGTGAATTGACGTCGATCGATGCCTAACATGTCAAAACTCCATGCACCAAGAACCGTGCAAAGTAAAACGGCTCCGGCCTTGTTTTCACTTCCTTCCATTCGTCCCCTTGCCTGCTAATTAGCTAGCGGGGGAGTTGGCAGCGTGTCCGCCTGGGAGAAGCCAAAAAGATGCAGAGGACCCAGCAAAGACCCAGCAAATCACGTGGAAAGCTTTCAGCCACGATTTTTCTGCTCAATGTGAAGCCCTTGCGTGTGATTNTGCAAATATAGTCGCTAAGATTGCACACCCTAGAAAAGGACTGAAAAGCTACAGTACCTTTCCAAAATGATGTAGAGGACCCATCAAAGGCAATATATTTGCACATATGTATATATATATATATAGTCACATATACATAAGTTCATTCACATACACACCCAGAGTTCCTTCACTGTTGGAACATGACTTATGAGCAGGTTCAAGTATACTGAAATTCCCCTAATGCGCCATCTTTGGGATCCAGGAGGCTGTATTGCGGAAAAAACGACAAGAACCGCGAATCTACCAAATTTGCTTAGTTTTCGTCTAGGCCAGCTATTCGGGGACCGCTATATATATATATATACACACACACCACCACCCGACATGGGGTTTTTTCCACCTAGATGTTTTGTTATATATAGAGGGATCCCTATAATCCGGATTTTGTTNCGGATTTTGTTTGATGCATACCAGGTTGGGTTGAAAGTGGCTATTTGAGCAAACTTCAACAGTATCTATGGCGCATTCTCGGAAATATCTTTTGTTTTGAGGCGTGCACCTTGGATACCTACACTAAGATGGCACATTCTCTGAAATATC
>BGPT01000557.1:243209-258133 GCA_003297045.1 Symbiodinium sp. clade C Y103 | reverse complement strand
AGATTGGAACACTAAGATGGCACACTACGGGGCTACCCTCAGATTGGGAGGTGGTACGGTTGACAAAAAAAAGTTGTTGATATGCCATCTTATGGTTCCGATCCGGTGTGCCATCTTAGGGTTAATCCCTATACGTATAAGATCAACCAGAGTTGATCAAATTGGGGGTTGGCCTTGCGGATCAAAGTTTGATACTCTGGGACTTGCAATGGTTTGGTCATTTGTAGTCTCTACGGATTTTTGGTGACCCTAGTTTTGGACCCAACTCACGTGATTATGACGTTTCCATGGAACCCACCAATGTTCTCGAACAAAACATAGTGACAAAGCATGGCAAAGCATCCGTGCGGGTCGGGGCGTCCGACAATATCATGCCGCTTTTTCAAATATATATTTTATTGAATTGTGTTTTTATTTCTCTCTCTCTCTCTCTCTTTCTCTCCTTCTGTATACCCAGTCTCTGTCTATGCATCGAACGCCAAAAAGCATTGATCAAAACGGCTTCCGGTACCTTTTTCTAGCCATGTTCTTGGCTTCACCTTTCTCCAATGGGACGGCCTGGAAGGAAGCTGAGGAAGCTGGGGGATCGGCAGAGCAGGACTGGTCCTGAGCTCCACAAGCGTTGGAGGTTTCCAGGATCAAATAAGGAACCAAGGAATAACAAGTTGGATATGATTCAAACACAAGGACGATTGTTAGGCAACAAGGTGTACAAATTTGACAAATGCAATTGCTAGCAGAATCTCTCAAAGTGTTTTTTTTGGTACGTCACGTCCAAATTTTGACTACAGAAGCCAGAAACATGGTGCTATAACCAATCACCGCAGAGCAATCACAGTTTGGGAACATGTGGTTGCAGAAAAATCCCCCAGTTGATGGTCTTTCATGATAGTCGCAACCATTTTTTTCCCACACCTCGTTTAACCGTCGGGGAGTCACCATCTATTATGCACAAATATACACGACTATAACGAACTTGTATTATATACTGTCATTTACCAGACACTCTACCGCCTGTGTCGCTCGTTTTTGCCTACCCTGTCGGATGCTGAAACAGAGGACGAGGTCCCTGAAGATGCTGGTTCCGAAGATGATGTGGCTCCAGGTTCCACTTTTAGATTCTTGATGCGCGGCAGACGTGTTTTGAGGTCAAGAATCTATAACATCAGCATTTAGAGTAGGTCAGATTTTTGGTCTCAGAAGGTGGACCACTGGTAAATTCATTCCGGTTAATCACAGTTGTCATGGAATCTGAGACTTCTTGAGCAAGGTTGAACAAAGTTCCACGTTGCGACTTGAGATCACTTGCTGGCTCACCCCAATTAGTAAGTTGGTTACTAGTCACATCCCCTGTGAAGAGCAGGGGAAGTAGTGTTAGTCCAGCTATAACCAGGGTCACTCCAATTCTTTCACTGTTCTTACAAGTCATTTCAAATTCCAACTGGTCCAACTGGGGTTACAACTCACTTCAAATTCCTCCGGTGAACATCTTACAAAAGGTGAGTTGTAACCTCTCCACCGTTGGTCTGGGTCTGAATCACCAACATCTCGTCCAGGTGCAACTCCGGTGGAAGATGCCCCTGCATCCCAGGAGGTTGGCCCGCGGGTGATGCTCCAGTGTTTAGCCAGCAAACTGTAGGATTTCAACAACCGTTTTCTGGAGATTTACAGTTGATTTATGTGAACTAAGTTGGCAAACATATCTCCAACATACTCCCAGAACTGTTGGGTTTATGGTAAATATATCAAACTATAGTTGATGTGGGCTATAAACCAATAACTTGGGGGCCACCACCTTGTAGGTACTGGGCTGTGCTTCATTGGCCCGACCTCCTGAGACACCAGGATGCAGAAACAGAGGACGAGGTCGCTGAAGCCGCAAGTCCCGAAGATGATGTAGACCCAGGCGGGGTTCCAGACTTGAGATGACAGTGACATCAGAAGATTTGCAGTCTCACAGGGGAAATCATGGTTCTCCTCTCTCCAGGTTCAGCCGAGCCGGAGACTGTGGAAGATGCCCCAGAGCCGGTGCTAGAGGTGAAGCAGGGGCCTGGAATGGTGCTACTACCCTGCGGTACACTAGTATGGCAATGGGAAATCCCCTGTAAATAAAGGTTCTAATCAGAAAATCATCGAACTAAATGGGCCAGGGTTTCCATTTAGTTTAAACTACCAGAGGGTCGTGATGCGGCTCAATTTGCGAGTCTGTAGCTCAAATTCGATTGCGTCGGCTGCTGGTTTCTTCCAACTATGTCATGAGATTTGTGTCTGCAACTAGAAGAGGATTTTATGATCTCTTGTGTGATTCCATTCAGTGAAGGGGTGCGACTCTCTGAAATGCCGTGACACGGGGTGACTCTAAACTGCTCCGGGAATCAGGACGCAGAAGCAGAGGAGGACGAGGTTGCGGAAGCTGATCCTGAAGATAGTGTGGATTCAGGTGGGGTTCCAGAATTGAGAAACTTCAACATGTTGCAGTTTTGAAAGTAAAGTCACAGTTCTTGTCACCAAATTGAGATCTCTTGACTTTTTTGATCTTTTTTGTACCCCAACATCCCCAGGTGAATCGGAAGTGGAGACAGTGGAAGATGCCCCTGAGCCGGCGCCAGTGGACGAGGTGATGCGACTGAAGTTGGTGGGATGGAGTGATGCATCTTCCGTGTTCGAACACCGTCAAGAAACGCAACAAGATCAATGCAAACTACCAAAACTAGGTCACACCGTGTCGGGTGGCTTGTGGGCCGCGTCGCATTTTCACATTTTCATGGGCGCCATTTGCAAATCTTTCCCAAAGCTGTACACATTTGGCTCGGAGTCAATTTCTTATCGACTGCTTTGTTGCGTCGCCAGAGCCACTGAAACACTCTTTGTTTCAGGTGTGGATTGACCACTGTAACATCAACATCTTAACAACCTAACATCAAGAACGCACTGGCAATAACGTTATTGCCCCCCGCACCCCACCCCGCAATAACGTTGTTGCCCCCCCCACCCCACCCCACGCCAATCCATACAATATCATTAAAAATTATTAAGTTTGCAGAAAACGCACAGGCCACCGGACACGGTGTGTGAGCAACTACCAACATAGGCACTGTCTTTCTTGGGAGATTCTGGCATTTGAGATTTTCACTGAGTCTTTTTTCTTCGAGACCCAAGGATGCAGAAACGGAGGAGGAGATTGCTGAAGATGCGGGTCCTGAAGTGGATCCGGGTGATGCCCCTGAGCAGGGGCCGGCTGAGGAGGTGGGGTCTTGGCTTTCCCTCATGTATATAACTGTAAGCAGGTCCATTATTGACTATGGGAGTGATAGATGACCCATGCCATGCCAATGATTGCGGAGGCCGATGCCGACCCTGAGCCCTCTGGGGAATCTGAAGCTGAGGACCGTTGATACTTCTGATTCTGATACGTAAAACTGGTCGTTTGAAAATGGATGGTGGTGATGGTGATGGTGATGGTGATGGTGATGGTGATGGTGATGGTGATGATGATGATGATGATGATGATGATGATGATGATGATCTTTATGACGACGACAAACCATAGATTAGTAAAAGGGTCAATAAATGAGACAACCTTAACGGATCAATGGAAACCCACACATCATACCAATATGGGTCTGAGTCGAAATCAAAAGTTAAGTCCCAGGAGACTGCTCATTTTCAGTATATAGTAACAATCCAATTTTAGAGTGCACCATGCCCACAATATCCCATAATACGCTCCATGTATTTGGGCAGTTTTGGCATAAATGTAGATGGATTTACCATACATAGGGGATCGCTCTTGGGATATAAATCTGGCATTTGGCCTGCAACTGGTTGAGTGTGAGTAGTTCTGCAACTGGTTGCCATATGTTGCTATTGCATTTGTAGATCTCTTTTGGGATGTCATCCCCACGGGTACAGAGGCTTGGCCATGATTTAGTTGCCGAGGAATCGTAACTGGGGAGTTCGAAAACACAACAATGGCGGACAATGTAGTTTAACCAAGAAAAATGGGCAGTCCAACCAACAAGAACAGTTTTTTTTCAAACTAAAGATTGACAAGATTTTGGGAATTGTGCCTAGACACCCCTTGAAAACTTCCTGGTACTCTCAGGCTTTTCTTTTTTCCCCGGAGGATCCCGAAGAAGCGGATGCAGAAGATCAGGAACCAGAGGAATGGTATGGTAGGCCAGCTGGTATCCACCAGGATGTGGGGTACAGTTCTTTAGAAGTCTTAGTGCGGATACGGATGGAATCTACATAATTCCTAAAGTTGCAGATTTTTCGGAAGGATTTTGAAGTTACATTCCTAAAGTTCCTTCAGAGAGGTGCGATAAGTGTGGGATGCTTGACATGAAAACCTTAGGGCAAAAGGGTTTGCTCAGAAATAGGGGGATACCCAATTCATGGCATTTTTGCTGGGAAAATAGGGTGCATCATTGTAAGATGTATAAACTTGCAAAACTTAAACGCTCAAAATTCCATATCAAACTTTGGATTTGTCTGAAAAGACGGTGGTGACCCCCAAGTTTATGACAAATGATCATCATTTTCCTTATTAAGACAAGCAGTTGGAGGGACCCTGCAGTAATCAAACATGATGTGCTGAAAATTCACCATTGATAGATGATTTTCCCAGCTATAAACCTCCTATTAGAGCGGATTTTCCAGCTAGCCACGTTTGATTACCAAAGGGTATGTCATAAAATATCCACATATATATATATATATATATACATATACATACATATACATATATATATATATACACATACATATACATATGTATATCTAATATCATATCAATCCTTATTACCCCATGGTTATCCCAACATAAGTCACTATGAACCAGCATTATAAACCCATGGTTTCCGACATGCCTCGGCAGGTCCGAGAACTCCTTGAAGGCATTGGCGCAGACCGTGCTGGCAGTGCCCATGCCCGAGGATCCACTGACTGAGTGCCGGCCCTCCAAAATCGTGGCGCTGTACAAGGCAGGTTAAAATCCCCCTACAGATGGACATTGAGATGGGAAAATCATTTATAAATGGGGGATTCTCCATTGCCATGTTTGATCCTGAAGGGGTAGGTCAATGGTCGTTATTTTTGCGGTTTGGACCCGTTAAAAGGGTTGTGGCGCCCCAAAATGGGGTACCTTTAAGGACACACAAATGGCTTGGATTCTTGGTCATTCCTTCTACGTATTAAAACATTCAGATTTTGAGGTAAATCCTTTTAAGCCATACCCAAATGGATGACCATTCCAGGTGAGTTGAGGTGTACACTTCGGCGATCAAACCTGGAAGTGGCAAATCCCAGTTTTGAAGAGGATATCAATTCCAAATGGCTATAAATCAGGTATGTTCCATTGAAAGCTTTGACCAAAGTCAGACCATCGACTCATATTCTGATATGTTCTGCAGATTTCTCTTAGGCAGGCCATGACCTTTTGCCTGAGAGCACCCGGTAGGTGGCGCGAAGAGAGGCTCCTTCTGTCTTTGATGCCGTGTGGAAGCAAAGCATGCTGCGTCTGGTTGCGATGATCCCAGGATTTCTCCTTCTATCACTTGGATTCTGGTGGGGGCATGACCTCTGGACGAAGCTCACCAAAGGCACAGGCACAATGCCTGCCTATGCCTTGAACCTTCCGTTTGGGCAAGCAGAATCTGCAGACGTTGCTGGGCAGGGTTGAGCCCGGAGGTTTTGAAAGGGTTGGGGTGGACATTCATGGGAATAAACAACCCCAAAAGTTGTAATCGATTATTGCCCCAAAACTATGGTTATAGATCCACAATGACCCACATATAACTGGAACTGAGTACAGTACCCTGTGTCCATCGAGGAAGGAGAAGGAAGCAGAAATACTGAAAGGAAATACCCCAATACCGGATGCATACTCTCCGGAATGACCCCACGTGTACGTGCCACTTGGGAAAGACAAGAAAATTCCGGGGAAACCGCGCCACGGCATGAGGTTCAGATGACGCACATGTCCCAGCCGCTAATGAATCAGCACTGATGGGTCATGCGCCTCAAAGGGCCAGCGCGACCCAGAGGATTCCACGCGGAAAAAACGCGGAAAATGCTGCAGCGTCACTGTGGGGTGGGTCGGCAATAAATCTAGTAGCGAATGGGAATAGTCTGTTCCTTCGGTAAACTATCCATTACCATCTGATGGATGCTTTTCCCATTAAGAACTCCATTTATAGATTTTTTCCATTGTCCCATTTGAGTACGGGAGGGTTTTGAAACATCTACTAATACACACAGATTTAAATAAGATTATCTAAGAACAGGCAGCAGGTTCTATCTTTCCAGGTCCTTTCCCTCCAGGTGCTGTCGGAGGCCATCGACCTTTTCTGCCACGAACGCTCGTGCCACAACATCACCAGGCGCTCAGATGATGCCTGGAGTTTGGATCCACCAGATGCCCATCTGATTCACTTTGTTACTTAAAGCATTTGCTAAGCATCCTTTTCGCCATGTTCCATCATCTTGAAGTGGATTTTGGATGATTTCGGTATATTTTTACATATTTTCCATCAATTTGAAGTGGATTTTAAACGATGTTCCATGATTTTGGTATATTTTCACATCCACTTCCAGACTTTTTCCTACTGCAAAGGCGCCGGCCAACTCCGCCAGGACCATCATAGGATGCGACCGTCTTCAGGCGGATGCCGTCGGCGGCTCAGCCTTCAGCGATCGGTTGCGCAGATGTTGGGATGGGTTTGGCCATTTGACAATCTATAAATGGCTATGGCTATGAGTAATATTTAACCATCAGATAGCCAAAGTGTTTTTGCTTCTGATAATTTCTAATATTTTTGTCTTTCCCTCAAATTGTGCGACTAGCTTTTAAGCAGTTTAAACTGATTTTAGTGGAGTTCTGTTTTGAGAAACGTTGGCCTCTGATATCTCTGCACTTCCCCGAATGGCTGAACGAACACGTTGGCCCTGCACCCGAGGCAGTTCAGATGGAGGGTGTGGCGGTTCTTGCACCCGACCCGAGGCACGCGGAAGACCGAAGGCTGCTAACTGCCAGCCCAAAAGATCGGTAGAATGAAATATGGCGTTTGGTACCTGAAAAATGATTGGAAACAATACACACCCACATACATGATGCTTTAAAGCTCCCTTATCCCTCGTATTTGATGGCCATTTTGTGGTATACTCCACTTTCAGACACAGCCATATGAAGGAAACATGGACAGTTTCAGCACGGATCCACTTCAGGAGCCTCCAAACTCCACCGCGAGCAGCGATCTCAGGATCCGTGCGAAAGTCCAAACATCATGGGTTTATATCCCATGATATCCCAAATGTCTGGGTGATATTGACGCCCCATATCCCATGAGAACGTTCAAGATGATGGTTCCCCTCTGGGAATTCAACATTACAATGTAACATCACCATTCTTTACTGGTAAATCATCGAACTAAATGTGCAATTTTCCGTTCCAGAGGGCAACCTGGGTTTGGATGCTCACCACAGTGACCGCTACACGTTTGAACGTGCAGTAGATGCTGTTGCGACATTCCAATGTCATGAAAAAGAGTCAATGTCAAGATCTGGCACTTGTGACGCCCGGGGCTGATGCAAGTTCACTTCTTGATGCTTGTAGATATGTCGGAGAAAAGATAACTGCAGATATGGGATGGCATGGGTCAAGGCGTTGCGTACCCCGAAAATATTCAGTCTAGATTGCCTGTATTGTTGAGCCCAGGAGACCATAAAGTTCCATTACCAGTTGGGTGGTATCAACATGTTTCCAACTACTTTGTTGTTTCCATCCTCAAACCTAACAGTGAGATGATGATCCTGATCCAGTAGGATTCAACATCATCCAAATCAAGCAACAAATTGTTTGCCAACAATCGGATGATGATCCAAACTGAGCCAAAGTGATGATACAAATAGCAATCCCCAAAAAGATAGAACCATAGAACATCTTACTGACACTAGCGATGCATTGCTTTGCCATTTGGAGGTTTCCAAAGTCATGGGGGTAGCCCCAATCATCCAATTCATGTATGACCATATGACTTCAATTTTTGATTGAGCTTCCCCTGATGGCTTGGGGATTTGTTTATACAGTTTATCCGGTTGTAAATCCCATTAGTCTAGGTTTTCCATGGTTTTCCTGGGGATTTTCCATGGTTTATCCAGGGTTTGTCCGGTGTTTCATCGGAGATCCCAAACGGTTTTGGGGCTCCCCATGAGCCAAGCACGGCCACGGCCACCCCAGGTGGCGCCTCGGGAGTTGCTGCCTCAGTTGCGGATCTGAGGAGATCCAGCAGTGCTCAACCTTGGAGATGTGACGATGATTTGAAGATAGTGGACATTTAATGACATTTATATGTATATGATATGATTATATATACATATATATATAGATGTATATTCATATATTTATAAGACAATCAGCATATTCTCCAGGTAAAATGAGGAACATTCATTTTTGCAGTTGGTTGCATGTGTGTGCAAAACAAAAGACAATTTCTCTCGTGCAATCTGGAAACGATCAAACACAGCACGGCCAGAGTGATTCAACGTTGAACATGCATGGCAGTTCTCACCTCCAGTTTGACCCATGTTCAGAGTTGCTTGGTTCGAACCAGCAATGTTCCTGGGAGATTTCTATTGTGCCGGACCTTTGTGTTGCGATGATTTCAGTTTTGTTTCCGTGGTTTTGCTTGGGGTCTGATGCCCAAAGTGCCTGCAGTTGCTTCGGAAGATATCTGAAGTACAATAATGCACTGCCCAAACAACGCAAAACCAATGCAAGCTGATCCTTCGCCGTTGACAAACCAAAAGGGACCTGGCTCGGATCCCGCCACAACGTATTTCCTTGTCTGGCTGGTGGGTTGGATGTCAGGATTGTCAGTGCAGTTCCCCTGTCTTGGACCCAAAGGCATGTACACATCGCTTTGAGCAAAGCCTTTATGCATTTTAAGAGCAACATAGCTGCAACCAAGTACTTGACAATCTGGAACACAACTCCTTTCCTTGCACTTGTGCAAACGGCCAAAGGGTCACATTCGGCGAGACTCTGGTTGTTTGGACATTTGATGTGCGATTGGCCGGATGAAGAGAGTCACCAAGAAGTTCGCGACATTAATCTTGTGGATGTTGGTGGCAAAACATTGGGGAATGTGGTTGCAAGCACAAAACTGGGCCTTGTAAAAGAACACAATACCGTTGCATGTGTGAGAGATGCTTTTTTGAAAGTGATGATCCGGAGAACTTGTTCTCCGGTGTGTACAAGCAATTTTTGGAGTGGCCGGAATTTTCGTTGTTGCCTGGCATCGATCATTTGTTTATGCATACATTTGAGGGAACTGACCGTGCTGTCATGGACTTATTTGGAAAGTGGTCAAGCAACTAGGATTGATTTCCATTTCATTTCCAGGATTATCCCAAATCCTCAGTTTGCCATTTCCAACCCACGATTGTCTTTAACGTGCCAAAAATCTCACCTTTTGGCTGTTGCTCACGGTGGATGTTGATGAGTACATTCGCATGGCTTCTGGCGATCCGTTTCAAGGTGGCAAGACCTCGCTGTTCGGGATACTGTAATTCATTCTATTTCGTTTCGGGGGTATCATTTTGCACGTTTCAAAACCGATGAACGCCAGAAATTTGCACCTTCGTGGAGCGTCAACAGAACCACCAGATCAAGGGTGGAAAAACTCGAGAAAAGTTGTTGCATAAAGAAGCGCCTCTGAAGTTTGAGAGTTGCGCAACACTGTGCCTTTCTCAGCAACAGAACTTCGTGGCACCAGATCGGACAGCATCTTTAACATTTGGTGCCCTGGAGTTTCTGTTGCTGAGAAAGGCACAGTGTTGCCCGACATGCCGGATACCATTCTTTTGTCGCATCAGCAATGGCAACCACATTTGACGACTTTCTGACTGTTGACGTTCCAAGTGTTGAGAAAGGACTCGGTCAGCGCTTTGGTGAAGACCCCCCAAAACTCTCAAAAACTGATGAAACGCCTCAGTGAAAGATGTCCGCCTTCATCGCAGTCCATTGTTTCAAAGGTTTGAATGTATTCACTTAGGCCACACCGAGCCAATGCGGCAAAGATGAACCACAGTTTCTACGAAGATGGAAAAAAACACGTTCGCAGCGGTCAAAGTGGACGTTATCTGTAGTTTACCAACGGACTGCAAAACAGATGCCATTGATGTGTAAGATCTTTGGTTGCACTCACATGGAATCTGAACAGCTCGAGGCAACTCTCGTCAGTGAAGACCATGCCTCCGCAAAATCGGGTGCCCCAAATGATGGGATGGACCACCCCGCAGGTTGGATGATCCCCAAGAGGGTGCAGATGTGAATTTCACCTTTGGAAGCGGCCAAGAAATGTGGATAATTGGGGATAAGACCAACACATGATGACATGTGGTGATAAAAATGGGATATATGTGGATATGACTTGACCAACCAACAAGTTGACTTGACCTGAGATTTGTAGCCATCCTGGGTGGACCCTGTTTGGGGTGGACCAAGGAGATGTTTCCCATAAGTTTACATTCATTCCGGATAATTTTACCCTATAAAATGGAGGTTCCTGGGAACATCATCGAACTACTTGGGGGATTTTCCATTTTATGTTTCGAGGCCCCAATCCCCGCGCCGCTCTGCGCCTGGCTCTGGAGCTTTTTCTTAGCTGAAGGGCCTCTGAATTGGCAGCGAAGACTAGAAGCACCGCCTATGGCGAGCACCACCCACCCGTAGCCTTAGCCTCACTCAGAACATGCATTAGATGATGAATATGTTGACCATTGGGGTTGTGAACCCATTGTGAAGACCCATTGGTCTTCCCTCAAAAAGAGATGCTCTCCGTTAGCCACTTGGTTGACCTTTGTAGGGATGACTCGATGCCAGCACCACAGCACAGCAGCTCGTTTGACACAGCTCGTTTAATCCCCAAACATGTGTGAACATTTCAGTTGTTGGATGACATACATATCATTGACTATATGATTATACATAATTATATGATACATATATATATATATGGCTGTGATCGTGCCAAGGATTTCTAGAATGACCCACCCACTGAGAAAACACGCCCCGACGTTTCTGCACCCACCGCCCGGGGCACGTTTCGGCGTCGCTTGATGGCAGCTGATGGCAGCTGGCAACGAGACGGATGGGTCTGGAGCTGAAGATCCGGATGGGATTTTGGATATGCCGGAGGGTACCCTCTGGTAAACTAACATAGCTATTGAAATGGTGATTTTCCAAAGCTATTTTAGTTTACCAGAGGGTAAGTGTTTGTTTTTGATGGGTCAAAACCTATTATTACCATATTTTGGGGGAATAACGATCCATTTACCAGCTATTTTGATGTTCACCAGGGGCCGGTTTTGACCCATAACCATATATATATATATAACCCATATACAAACTATATAACTTTGGTATCATATGATTATCACTAAAAATTACCACTTACTCAGTGTCATACACCCCCAGGTGGTCAAGTTTGTTCAACTACCCACCCGCCGGTTTGAACCGACTCAACAGTGAATGAGCAAGCTGAATGGACGTGAGTTGATGCGATGTCACTCCTCAACTTGAAGTAGAGCCGACGACCCAACTTACAAGTGTTCCCCCAAAAAGAAGTACAAGTACAAGTACAAGTACACCATCCTCATCACATCCAAACTAGTCAACCAGTCTTTCAAAATCTCGGGAAATCGCGTGTTTCTGGGAAGGCGATTTCCATTGAACTTTCCCTGAGGCTCCTGCACGCGGCTCCGTTGGGTGAGGCGACCGCCGGTTTCTGTGTTTAGCTTTGAGAACCTGTAGAAATTACTTATAGATTGTGGAGAATCAACCACTTATATCCACTTATTATAGTCTTATAGTATCTTGTAGTGTTTTTTTGGTTTCAGGAATTGCTTCTAGAATGTGAATAGACTGTAGAATGTGAATAGACTGAAGAAATTGCAGATACCCTGGAGACCTCCCCCCAATCTGGGAATGCGGGAAGGCCGCGCCTACATAGGAAGCGGCAACTGAAGGTCACCCGAACCAAGTCTCACCACCATGTTAAAAACGAAAGATGGTTTAACGCTATTGACAAGCATCAAATTTCAACCACGGAAGACCCAAAAAATGTATATAAATCCAAACGGAAACATAGAAGGTCAAATGCAGCATACCTAATGCGTAAGAGCAACAGGAATTACAAGCGCCAGGAAAGGCGCAGACTTTTCAGAACGGTGAGGAAGTTCTCGCCTGTTGAGGCCCCCCAGGCGGGAACTTATCATGGGGCTCAAGAAGACTTGTCCATTGATCCTAGAAAGAACCTAATCTCTATCCAAAAAACAAAAGTGACTGAAACACTCAGAATTGCTACATTCAACTGCAAGGGAGCAAATCACATCTCAGGACGAGAAAAGATAGTACACATGATGAAAACCCACAATTTAGATATTCTATTCCTGCAAGAAACTCACGTCAACACAAACACTGAAGAAATACACGACAACTACTATTTTGTTTTCTCCACCTCTGTCACTGATCAGCAAAGAGCGGATGCAAATAAAGTCAGGGAAGAAGCACAGAGCAAAAAGGGAAAGGGAAAACAGAAAGGGAAAAATAATCTTGAGTTATACAACTTAGATGCGGAAAAACTTGGCACAGCGGTAATATACCACAAACGACTGAATTCTTCCCAAATTGATGTCATACAACACGACAACCGTAACATCACTATGTCTCTACGCAGCAAAGATGGGACGATGAATGTCACAGGCACACATGCACCGCACTCGGCCAAATCTACAGAAGAAAAAATGAGATATTATAGGAACCTCCGAGAAATCGCTAGAACATACGGAAACCATAACCAACATTTCATCATAGGAGATTTTAATGCAAAATTGTTCACAAGACACCCCGAAGAGGAGGATTATATTGGGACCTTCATCTTTAATCCTGACGACCATGACATTGAAGATGTCCCGGAGGCACAGCTTGAGAACAGAGAGATGCTGGTTGAATTTTGTTTGGAAGAAGATTACGCAATCTCATCCACGTGGTTCCAGAAAGATCAGGCAGAATTAATCACATTCCGAAACACAAACACAAATTCTTTTTCCCCTCTGTTCACCACAGCAAGATTTTCTCAAATTGATCATATACTAGTCAAAAGACGCTGGAAAAACGCAGTCCAAGACATCAATACGAATCACTGCACAAGTTTAGATTCGGACCACAAATTATTAGTTGCTCGCATTCGCATTAAGCTGGCATGCAAAGGCAAGCAACCAAAAGTCATGGCCCCAAAATACCGGACCCCTACAGAAGAACAATTGTCGGAATACAACCATAAAATTCGACAGTTACACCACCAAGCATCCCTAAGACACGGTGACTTTCCATTGACGGACCTTGCTCAGCGCATGCAATCGGCTGCAGCACAAACTCTCATAAGAATTCCCCCCAAGCAACGGCAACAGTACATATCAGCCAACACTTGGAACCTCCATCAAAGTAGACAAAATGCCTTAGTACAAGGAGACTGCGTAAGAGCAAAAAATCTCAGTTACATTATTAAACAAGAAGTCCGCAAAGACAAAGAAGAGCATTTAAGAAGGGAACTGGAGGAATTGGAAGGTAATACGTACTCCTGGACAGGATTGAAACGGTTACGAACCAAGCCGAGGTAAAGTTCACAAAATTCAAAGACAAGGACGGTAAACGGATCCCAAGGAGTAAATACCCACACAAAGCTGCGGAATACCTGGCAGAGGAGCAATGGAAACGAAACCGAGAAAACCTGCCCAGACCAAAACCCAACCCAGAGTGTTTGACAAAAGGAGAATTCCCAATCAATGATTCGCNTGGCAGAGGAGCAATGGAAACGAAACCGAGAAAACCTGCCCAGACCAAAACCCAACCCAGAGTGTTTGACAAAAGGAGAATTCCCAATCAATGATTCGCCATTTACCTTGGAAGAACTGAACGTCGTCATTGGTAAACAAGGAAACAACAAAGCGCCAGGAACCNATTCCCAATCAATGATTCGCCATTTACCTTGGAAGAACTGAACGTCGTCATTGGTAAACAAGGAAACAACAAAGCGCCAGGAACCGACAACTTAAGGGCCGAGTTAGTCAAATATATGGACGAGGAAAACCGAACAACACTCCTACAGCACTTCAATCATATTCATCATACTGGAAAACTCGAAGCTAGAGACGTGCTTCGGAGTCAGCAAAGATAAAAGTTTTTCCCCCTGAGATGCAAATTAGAAAACTATCGCCCCATCTCACTTTTACAAACTTTTTACAAACTGTTAGCTGCGATGGTGAAGGATCGACTAGCACACGGTCTTGAAGAATGGCTGATGACAACTCAATTTGGATTTAGAAAGGGAAAGTCCACAAGCCATGCTATTTTTCTCGCCAAACGCNTGGCTGATGACAACTCAATTTGGATTTAGAAAGGGAAAGTCCACAAGCCATGCTATTTTTCTCGCCAAACGCCTACAAAGCATATCTGAAGCCTCTGGTGAAAATTTTGGCTATCATACTATTGGACTGGGAGAAGGCATTCGACAAGATCGATCATGATTGTCTCATGGAAAGTTTACAAAAAAATAGAAGTTCCCACGCATCTCTTAAATATTATAAATGACATTTATTCCAAGCCAAACTTTCGAGTCAGTTGTGAAGAAGGTTCATCAGAGTTTTTCCAGCAACAGTCAGGATAGTCTGTTCCCACGGGTGAGAGTGGTATGAATAAGTAGAACCATATGTCAGTTATGTTTGCAGATATCAAAGCGAGACTCAACACTCCAAAACAGCTCGAACCTATATCAGGAGTATATTTTTCTGAAATCCTTTACGCCGATGACACTCTTCTCTTTGGGGACCATACAGCCTCTTTAAACAAATTGTTGAAAGAA
>BGPT01000557.1:225351-243168 GCA_003297045.1 Symbiodinium sp. clade C Y103 | reverse complement strand
GAAAACTTCATCAATCAAGTTCAGAGACGGCTCCTTAGTACCACGACAAAGACAGGCAACATACTTAGGTACGATATTAACTGACACGGCGGATAACACAGCGGAAATTCAAAATCGTCTGGCAAAGGCTATCAAGACATGTGCTGAATTGACACTTTTTTGGGACAAAGCACACACCAGTATTGAATGGAAACTGTCAAAAGCTACAACGTAGATGTGACAGAAATCTCAACTGTATGGAAAAAAGAAAAACTCAAACTGTTTGGGCACATACTTAGAAGGGATCATACGGATCCACTTAGACAAGCACTATTTGGATACAGGACTTTTGCGCCTAGAATTCTTCCAACCAAAAGAGTAGGCAGACCAAAACTGGATTGGCTTACCGAAACAGCAAAAGATGCTTTAGACGCGCTCGGTAGGGTGGCACCGCCGCACCTCAACCAAGTTGACATTGATTACTTGGCGGAAGCTGCTATTTACCGAAGAGGTCCTTTTTAGTCACCAAGAGTCACCAGGCCATAACCGGCCATCAGCCTACGGGCTTACCACGTAAATACAAAGAAAACATTGCTCCCTGACAGTCCCTCTCAATATGTACAAATTTGTTAATTCTTAAATTCGACTACGGCATCAATGGCAAGCCGCGCACCTTCATTGGCGCTTGGAAAAAAATATGAACCAACCCTAAGTAAATCTTCAGAAAAGCACAAGCCGATCCGCGAAAAAGAAAAAACGACGCTAAGTAAACCCAAAACACGCCTTAGGTAAATCTGAAACGGATCCGAAACAAAACCTTATATCAAACCAACCCTGAATAGATCCTAAACCAACCTCAAATATTGATGTTAAGCCCAATTAATTTTAAACCAACTCCAAACCAAAAAAACAAACCAACCCTGAATAGGTTCTCGGCCAACCCGAAAGAAACTTGAAACCAAGCCCACATAGATCCTAAACCCCAAGTAGACCTAAACCAACCCTGACTTCTGTAGCTCTTACAGATAACTGTAAAAATTATCCCGGCAAGAGACCCCAAACAGTGTGGGGGTGTGAGGATCATGTATGATCATGTAATGATGTATGATAATTGTATGGCAATGTATGACAATGTACTAAGATTCTGAGGATGAAGGTGATGATGATGATGATGATGATGATGATGATGATGATGATGCGGATGATGCTGATGATGATGATGATGATGATGATGTTGAAGATGAAGATGATGTCGAAGATGAAGATGATACTGTTGCGGACTATGATGCTGAGGATGATGATGTTGAGGATGGTGGGGTGAAGGGGGATTATGTTGAGGATGATGAGGTGGAGGATGATGATGTTGAGGAATGAGGTGGAGGATGGTGATGGTGTCCTGGCAAAATCTATGTACAAGGTGCCTTTTAGAGGTCTTTTGGCAAGATCTCTTTATGATATCTCTGTAGAAGCTCTCTAAACAGCTCTCGTGGCAAGATCTATGTAAGAGACCTCTTGGCAAGATCCCTGCACCAGATCTCTATGCGCCTCTGTAGAAGATGTCCAAAAGAAGTGTCCTGGCAAGATCTCTTTACAAGATCTCTGTAAGAGGTCACTTAGCAAGATTTTGTGTATGAGATCTCTGTAGAAGCTCTCCTGGGAAGATCTATGCAAGAGACCTCTTGGCAAGATCTTTGCGATACAGATCTATGCAGTGTCTCTGTACAAGATCTCCAAAAGAGGCGTCTTGGCAGGAAGACCTCAGTACAGGATCTCTATAGGAGGTCTCTTGGCACAATGTCTTTATGAGATCTCTGTAGAAGCTCGCTAGAGCAGCTCCTTTGGCACGATCTATGCAAGGGAGTTCTTGGCAAGATCTCCGTGGAAGATCTCCAGAAGAGATCTCTTGGCAAGATCTCTGTACAAGCTCTCTGCAAAAGTCTCTTGGCAAGATCTCTGTACAAGCTCTCTACAAGAGCTTTGTTGGCAAGATCTCTGTAGGAAACGTCTTGGCAGATGTGCAACAGATCTATGCAATGTCTCTGCGAAAGATCTTCAAAAGAGGTGTGCTGGCAAGATCTCTTTGCAAGATCTCTCTAAAAAATCTTTCAACAAGAAGTTACAAAATCGCAATTTTACATCAGTTTTTGACGTTCGACCTCCATTTGGTGCGAAAAGGTTGAAGTTGCAAAATTACAAGTTTACACCAGTTTTTGACGTTCGACCTCCATTTCGTGCGAAAGGGTTGCATCTGAAGTTGCAAAATTGTAATTTTAGACCGGTTTTTGAAGTTCGACCTCCATTTCGTGCAGATGGGTTGCATCTGAAGTTACAAAATTTTACACCAGTTTTTGAGGTTCGACCTCCATTTCGTGCGAAAGGGCTGCAGCTGAAGTTGCAAAATCAGCACCGCGCCGCAGCGAGAGCGATCCGATGCGCGCAAGGTGACGAGAGGGTCGCACGAGCACATGTTAGATTTTCAGAAGACATTGCGCGTGCCACGAAAAACGAACTTTGAAAATGTAAAACGAAGTTTTACCTAGGTCTCAGCCACTTTTTTGTGGAGGTCCACGAAGTCCTGCGCCTGCCACGATACATGAATCCAAGGTCATCGAAGTATTGCGCCTGCCACGCGAAATCATCACCATGTCCAAAATGAAAATCGACGACAGCTTCACAAAACGCGATTTTCGACCCTTTAAAAACGTCGTCCAAGTTCACCGAATATTGCGCCTGCCACGAAAAATGCCTTCCGAACGCACCTCTCATTTTGAGCCACGCCTGCCAACGTTTTAGCAACGTGCAAAATGCCCCGCGCCTGCCACGAAAATTGAAAAGTGTCATTTGTACTGCGCCTGCCACACAAAACGACGTTTCAGACCGCCAAATATCCCGGATGCCCCACGCCTGCCACACGAAATGGACATGGCTCAAAAAACGAACACGGCACGCTGGTAAAACGACGCCTTTCGACATGACCACCGTCGCCCCGCAAATCCGTGCGAGCCTGCGCAGTCGAAACGCACATGGACATTTCAGAGGGAACTTTTATACGAGAATTTACAGGTAATATGCGCGGCCCAGTCCGGGCCCCGAAATGGGACGCAAACTTTGCGCAAGCCTGCGCAATCGAAACGAAAGGATGAAACACATTATGCGGAAATTCAACGGAAAAATGGCGCGCAGCTCGACCGAACCAGGCCTTTACCCTTACCGTAAGAACCCCTCAGTGTGGACACACTGCTTGGGGAAAAACATAAAACCAACCCTAAATCAACCCGAACCAACCCTAGATAGATCTAAAATTTTAAACCTAGTTTCAATAAACTTTTGATACCCAACCCTAGAGCAACTTAAAACCGACCTTTGCAACACAGTAAATAAACAGTAAACAAACCTTAACTCCAGAACCAAGCATGAAATCGAAACCCAACCCTAAGAAAAAATTGAACCCAACCCTGACACCAAAATAGATTTTAATTGCAAATTACCAATTGCATGAGCAGTCCGGGCACCAACATGATGTAAACACCGTGCAAATGAGAGGCTCGAACTCAAACATGTTGCAAATACTGCGAAAAGGGTTTGCAGCTGCAAATGGCAAGGAAAATGGGCAGAAGAGGAAATAGAAAGAATACACCACACGGCAAAAACAAATTCCCAAACAATTCCGGGTGTTTTTCCTTTTTGGTATACTAATTTTGTACTGAGGCTTTGGTGCTCTGGTATATTTTTGGCCTGCGTTTGGCATTACATGGTATACGCTGGAATACGGGGTTTCTCTCTGGTAAAACATTTTTTTTAACCAGTCGAAACTCTGGCCCGGCAATTTTTGCAAAAGTTTTTAAATAATTTGAAGCGGGTGTGCTGCTCCAAGTTTGCATGCGGAACTGAATTGAAGTTATCAATTTTCAGGGCGCGCAGCTCCAAAGATCACCGGATTAGACACATAGTTCTTCCGCCCCACCGTCCGACATATAGCGGACGGCCCGCTCCAAACGGAGCCGCCAAAAAACGTGACATGTGTTACACAATGTTTCAGAAACACATTGCAGCCACACATTTAAGTAAGTTTTTGTGCATTACCGAATTTACATTGTAGAATCAGAACTATAGTCTAGCACCTTGAAGTTTTTAATTGTTGCAGCTTTTGCGGCCCAACGGCAGCGAGGAGTCCAAATTCAAGCTGAGAAGATTCTCGAGTAGCGTCCATGTTTGGACCACACCCTGACTCTCAGCGCGGGGGGCGGGGGCAAAATGACAGACAAAGCGGGAGACACAGTGGGAGACAGAGTTTGAAACAAAGCGAGAGACAGAAAAAGCGGGGGACGCAGTCGGAGATAAAGCGCGGGACGTCGTCGGAGACAAGGTGAGGTAAAATGGGAGACATGGTGGGCGGCAAGCTGGAGACAAAGTGGGAGGCAAAAGTGGGGGACCGAGTTGTAAGGCAGTGGGAAACACAGTGCCGGTGCCTGGGAAAAGGTTGATTCCCAAGCATTTATTTCCTGAACAAGTTCCAACGACCCACAAATATTTCACGTGCTCACTGACTGCTTTCGTTTGCTTTTGATTCCCACCTGCCAGGTGAGGGTCTCTAGATTTTAACAAAGGTGCCGCTCCTCCTTTTCCTCCTACTCTGCTTCGTCCTCCTCATGTCTCCTCTGCCAGCCTAGCTCTAGATGTTGCGGGCCATTTTTGGACCCGAACCTCACATCGCGAGCTCAGGAGGCCGTGGGCCCGAACACCACATCACCAGCTCCTGGCGCTGTGACACCCCAACTGGGCCCGAACACCATATCGCCAGGTCCGGAGGCGGTGGGCTCCACTTGGACCCGCCCGAACACATGTCAGAAGCATGCCAAACAGAATGTCAAAACAAATGTGAGATAAAGGTTGCCAGATATGTCAGAATAGATGCCTGATAGACTGCCAGAATGAATGCCAAGAAAGATGCCATGATACCAGAATAGATGCCAGAAAGAAGGTCAAAATAGATGCCAGATAAAATTCCCCTAAGAAGGTCTAAGACACACACACACACACATATATATATATATATATATATACATTTTTTATTTATTTGTTTTTAAGCCAGACAGTATGTCAGAATAGATGCCAGGTAGAACGCCAGAAATCAGAAAGAATGCCAGGGCATATGCCAGAAAGAATATCAGATGGTATGTCAGAAAAAATATACACATAAATGCCACACACACATATATATATATATATATGTATATGTGCATATGATATGTCAGAAACTATGCCAGACTAGTGTGTCAGGGCGGGGATCACTTGAAGAAGGTGCTTTGCTTGTTTTTCCGAGACAGACATGTGGAAAGTTTATCGGGAAACAGGGCGCGCAGTTTTGGCAGATTTTGATGGTGCAACCCGAGCTTAACGGAGTTTCACGTGTCAGCTGTCAATGGTTCAACTTCACTACTGTGTCCAAGAAAACCCTGGGAGTTGGAAGTTTCATTTGGCGGCGGCAATTTTCCACTAAAACTCTTGATGCTCTTGCGCGCGGGTCTGTCGACAAAACGCAACAGTGTTCACACAGGCTCCAAGGTTGGCGCACGGGTCTTGTTTTTCAAACCCATTGATCGACAACCCGCGTTGCGATACGTGGGTGATTGTTTGAAGAACCGGTTGTGGGATCACACTGCGCAAACCGGGCGCGCCCCCAATTTGAGGGATCAAGAAGCAATGGAAGACACGTTGTTTACATTCAAACATATCCAAACCTTGCAAACTTTGTGCGAAGCCAAAATCTGAACATTCTGAGGATAGCGACGTCCGGCGCCCCGATCCACACGTGCTTGCACAGAGCGGCGACCTGCGATAATAGTGGTTCCCTCAAAGCTGCGCCAATGTAGTATCCGCAAGGCGCGCGTCTGCGCATGTTTCCAACTGCGAAGGCCACTGCGTTTGCACCGCTACCAGGCATCGTCACGACCTGCTGGCAATTCGGGAACCCAAGGGCTGGCGGAAAACACATCAAGCTACGGTGGTTTCTAATACATGCCCAAGTACAATGTCGCCAACTCCATGAAAAGACACTGCGATCCATCCAACGAAAGCCTGATGGCGTGAATCGCACAAGCCTCGTCGCCGTTTACCATTTCAACGTGCTAAAATTAAAGGACCGGATAACCCCACAAGGCAACTCCTTCCAAGAAGCGCCAAACAGATGTGAGAGATGGTAAAGGCAGGAAAGAGAAAGGACATGGTGGAAGAAAGAATGTGTTCAAGAACTTGTGTGTGACAGTGCTGTGTGTGACAAAGTTGAGTGTCAGAGAGCTGTGTGTGACAGACTTGTGCGTTACAACGTTGTGTGTGGAAAGAGTTGTGTGTGCGAAAGTGCTGAGTGTGACCAGGCTGTGTGTCAAAGAGTTGTGTGTGACAAGGTTGTGTGAGAAAGGGTTCTGTGTGACTAGGTTGTGTGTGAAAGAGTTGTGTGTGAGAGAACTGTGTGTGACAAAGTTGTGTGTCAAAGAGTTGCGTGTGACAAGATTGTGTGTGAGAGAGTGCTGGGTGACAAGGTTGTGTGTGAAAGAGTTGTGTGTAAAAGTGCTGTGTGTGACCAGGTTGTATGTCAAAGAGTTGTGTGTGACAAGGTTGTGCATGAAAGAGTTCCGTGTGAAAGAGCTGTGTGTGACAGAGTTGTGTGTGAAAGAGTTGTGTGTGACAATGCTGTAAGTGAGAAAGTTGTGTGTGACAATCAATGTTGTGCGTGAAAGAGTTGTGTGTGAAAGTGCTGTGTGTGACACAGTTGTGTGTAAGTTGTATGTGGAAGTGCTGTGTGTGAAAAGACTTGTGTGTGTGACAATCAGTCAAAGAGTTGCGTGTGAAAGTGCTGTGTGACCAGGATGTGCGTCAAAGAGTTGTGTGTGACAAGGTTGTGTGTAAAAGAGGTCTGTGTGACAAGGTTGTGTGTGAAAGAGTTCCGTGTGAAAGAGTTGTGTGTGACAGGATGTGTGTCCAAGAGTGCCTTGTGACAAGGTTGTGTGCGCGCGTGTGTGAGAATGTTGTGTGAGAGCGCCACGCCTGCCACACAAAACGAAGGCAGATGTCACCAAGCGCCACGCCTGCCACACAAAACGAAGGCAGATGTCGCCAAGCGCCACGCCTGCCACGCAANACAAAACGAAGGCAGATGTCACCAAGCGCCACGCCTGCCACACAAAACGAAGGCAGATGTCGCCAAGCGCCACGCCTGCCACGCAAAAGAGGCGCGGCGTCACAGGGGACCAGCAGCGACCAAGGCCGCCACCAGAGCCAGCCCAGTGCCGTGAGTGCCACGCATGCCACACAAAACGAATGCAGATGTCACCAAGTGCCACGCCTGCCACACAAAACGAAGGCAGATGCCGCCAAGCGCCACGCCTGCCACGCAAAAGAGGCGCGGCGTCACAGGGGACCAGCGGCGACCAAGGCCGCCACCAGAGCCATCCCAGTGCCGGAAGTGCCACGCATGCCACACAAAACGAAGTCACATACAACATTGTCACATACAATTCTCACACATACAACATTGTCACACACAACTCTCTCACACACACAACATTGTCACACACAACTCTCTCACACACAGCTCTCTCACACATACCACATTGTCACACACAACTCTCTCACACACAATTATGTCACACACAACTCTTTCAAACACAACATTGTCACACGCAACTCGTTCACACACAACATTGTCACACACACACACACAACTCTCTCACACACACACAACATTGTCACACATAACATTCTCACACACAACTCTCTTACACACAACTTTCTCTGCCTTCATTTTGTGTGGCAGGCGTGGCGCTTGGCGACATCTGCCTTCGTTTTGTGTGGCATGCGTGGCACTTACGGCACTGGGCTGGCTCTGGTGACGGCCTTGATCGCCGCTTCGTTTTGTGTGGCAGGCGTGGCACTTACGGCACTGGGCTGGCTTTGGTGGCGGCCTTGGTCGCCGCTGGTCCCCTGTGACGCTGCGCCTCTTTTGCATGGCAGGTGTGGCGCTTGGCGACATCTGCATTTGTTTTGTGTGGCAGGCGGCGCTTGGAGACATCTGCCTTCCTTTTTGTGTAGCAGGCTCGCGCTTACGGCGCTGGACTGGCTCTGGTGGCGGCCTTGGTGGCTGCTGGTCCCTGTGATGCCGCGCCTCTTTGCGTGGCAGGCGTGGCACTTGGCAACATCTGCCTTCGTTTTGTGTGGCGGCACTGGGATGGCTCTGGTGGCGGCCTTGGTCGCCGCTGGTCCCCTGTGACGCCGCGCTTCTTTTGCGTGTCAGGCGTGGCACTTGGCAACATCTACGTCGTTTTGTGTGGCAGGCGTGGCACTTGGCGAAATCTGACTGTGAGAGTTGTGTGTGACAATGTTGTGTGTGAGAGAGTTGTGTGTGACGATGTTGTATCTGAGAGAGTTGTGTGTGACAATGTTGTTGTATGTGAGAGAGTTGTGTGTGACAATGTTGTGTGTGAGAGAGTTGTGACATTGTATGTGAGAATGTTGTAAGTGTGAAAACTGTATGTGAGAATCTTGTGTGTGAGGGAGTTGTATGTGACAATGTTGTATGTGCGAGAGAGGACGCGGAGGAGGAGAGGCGGCGGGACGGGAGGTGCAGAGCAAAAAAACAAGAACCCCACACAATGTTGTGGGGAAAAATATCTGGCATTTGATGTGGGGGTGATTTGGGTTTTGCGATTTCTTTGTAGGAAACACACCAGGACGGAGACATTTAATACACATGTTTCGCGATATGTTTCTATGTTAAAAGCATGATATGCATGGTTATTCAGCAATTCAGCTGTATTTGTCTTACGAAGTAGAAACCTTATACTTGCAAGACATTTAAAATCTTTTTAGCCAAAGATGAAAACAGCGAAACTGTGAGGGATGCCTCCTTCAATCGCATGGACCATGCCCAGCCACTTAAGTGTTTTAAATGCGTTTTGGTCATCTTTGGTGTTTGCCAGTACCCATCGAAAGAAAGGTGAGAGCTGTTGTTTTAAGACGCTGATACGCGGAGCCCCGCTTGGGACAGTCCTCCTCAATAATTTCAATGCGCAGGTCTCCGCCCTGGACGGCACTGCAAGGTTTTGCCAGGTTTTGATGCAAGCCGAGCTTGTAATAACGGAGCTTCACGCAACTTCAATACTTTGCGCCCCAAAAACGAGAGAAAGATTTCGGCGGACGTTGGAAATTTCATTTGGCGGAAACAATTTTCCACAAAAACGCTTGAAACGCTGGTTTTTTTTTGCCTTCGAACGTACGCAAAACTGTCCCGCCTCGGTACACGCGAGATCAGAATCATTCAGAGTCCAAATATTTTGCGGGTGTCCACAGGAACAGAACACGTCGTTCATTGCACAGCAATGTTGGTGCCTGCGCACAGCGGCGACGAGCAACAATATTTTCGTTAAAGTTGCGCCAAGTAGTATCCACAAGGTGCATGTCTCGGTGCATGTTTCCGGCCGCGAAGGCGATTGCGTTTGCACCGCTACCAGGCATCACCATGACCTGCTGGATACCGCAACATTCTTCGTGTCCTTCGGTGCCTGGGTTCGCTCTGTAATTCCCATTCGTTTAACCTGGCGTTCTGCGGGCAATTCGGCAACCCAAAGGCGAAAAACACACTCAGGTAGCGTTGCGGCCGCCACTAACATTTTAAGCATGCAAAACGCCGCGCGTGTGAAAATATATAGCTGGGCCGATACCAAAAATACCATGCACCTTATTGGAATGATGGTTTTGGGGTTGCTCGCATCCCATGGCAGGTATGTAGACCAAGCGTCACTGTGCTATACCTGCTAACTTTTTTGCGTGCGGCTTAGGCAGTTGTGGCCTATGGGTAATGAGCATGACCCAAGATTAACCATACAAAAAGGGCTCCCACTAGCCCACTGCATAATGAAGCAAAAAATTCTCATTGTTTTGGGGGATATGCAAGATGGTGAATGATTATGAATTGCTTCTGTGTGGCTATTTGTTTACGTTTTTCTTTTCTTCACTCGTCTAAATTTTCTGTGGTTTTTACGTTTTCCCCCTTTTCTTTTTTTTATTTTTTTACGTTTTCCCTGATTTCCTTTCGACAATCATGAGTTGTCTAAGTCTTCTCTTGTTTTTTCGGACTTTCCTTTTTTCTAACAAAATTTTCCCGCCAATTTTCCTTTTAAATCCAAATTAATAAAATATTGAAAACTTGTAGGTTTAAGAATTTTCTGGTTTTCTTTGATATTTCTGAATTGTGTGACTTTCGTGTTTTTCCGAATTTGTTTTTTCTTTTTTCCGACATTTTCGGAAATTTCCAACTTTTATCTGTTGAAGTCAAACCAAAGTTTTGAAATTTCTGACTCTCTGTTTTTTCTGATTTTTGTCCAGATTCTGTTTATTCTTCTTTTCTGACTTTCTTGCAATTTCCAAACTTGTTTCCCTTAAAATCGAAAAACTTTCTTTTTCGAATTTTCTGGTTTTTTTCGATTATTTTGATTTTTGAATTCATTTTCCTGTAAATAGATTTTAAAAATGTGACGTTTCTATTCTATTATTTCTCTTATTTTGTTGTTGCTCAATTTTCTGAATTGTATGGTTCTTCGTTTTTCCCGAGTGCGTAGCAAAGGGTTTTCGTTTTACCTTGGGGGTCTGGGGGTTGGGCTGTGTTCGTTTCATGTGGCTTTACCGTTCGCTGCCGTCGTGGTGGCGGCTCGTGGCGGCTCAGTGTCGGACGGAACGCCGTGTCTATGGGGGAAGCTACAAAGGTGTTCATTTTTGGACGTTTCAGACGTGTCGAAAGGTCGTTTCGTGCGGCAGGTGTGGCACTTTCTGACATTCCAACATGCTCCATGTCGTGACGAAAGTCGTTTCGTGTGGCAATGGCAATACTTTCGCGTCGTTTTCAAAAGCTGAGTTGCATGTTTCGTGGCAGGGGCAGCACTTTGGACACTTCCATCGTCATTTTTCGTGGCAGGTGCAGCACTTTAGACGTGCCGTGTTCCGTGTTTTTGCGAACCGCATTGTCAGGGCCGCGTCAAGTGGTGACAATGTGCAAATCGTGTGGCAAGCGTGGCATTTTCTGACAGGTGATGCCGAAACGTCGTTGTCTATGGGGGAAGTTGCAAAAGTGATGATGTGTTGGACGTTTCAAACATCGTTGTCTGTGGGGGAAGCTGCAAAAGTGATGATGTTTTGGACGTTTCAAACGTGTCGAAACGTTGTTGTCTTTGGGGGAAGCTGCAAAAGTGATGATGTCTTGGACGTTTCAAACGTGTCGAAACATCGTTGTCTATGTGGGAAGCTGCAAAAGTGATGATGTTTCACTCCACACTACTCCACACTTTACACTCCGCACTTCACACCCTACACTCCACACCCGACACTCTACACTTTACACTCCACACTACATTCCGCACTCCACACTCACACCCCACACTCTACACTCCACACTCCACACTCTACACTTCACACTCTACATTTTACACTTCACACTACACTTTACACTTTACACTCCACACTTGACACTTCACCCCACACTCTACACTTTACACTCCACACTCCACACTTCACACTCTATATACACTTTACTCTCAACACTCCATACCCCNACTCTACACTTTACACTCCACACTCCACACTTCACACTCTATATACACTTTACTCTCAACACTCCATACCCCACACTCTACACTTTACCGTCCACACTTTACATTCCACACTCCACACTTCACACTCCACACTCCGCACTCCACACCCCACACTCTACACTTCACACTCTACACTTTACACTTCACACTACACTTTAGACTTTACACTCCACATGTCACACTCCACACTTCACACTCCACACTCAACACTTCACGCTCCACACTCCACACCCCACACCCCACACTCTACACTTTACACTGCACACTCCACACTCTACACTTCACACTCTACATTTTACACTCCGCACTTTACACTTCGCACTACACTTTACACTTTACACTCCACACTTCACACTCCACACTCCACACCCCACACACCACACTTTACACTCCGCACTTCGCACCCCACACTCCACACCCCACACTCTACACTTTACACTCCACACTCCACACCCCACACTCCACACTTCACACTCTACACTTTACACTTCACACCACACTTTACACTTTACACTTCACACCCCACACCCCACACTCTACACTTTACACTCCACACTCCACACTCCACACCCCACACTCTACACTTCACACTTTACACTTTACACTTCACACTACACTTTACACTTTACTCTCCACACTTGACACTCCACACTTCACACTCCGCACTCCACACCCCACACCCCACACTCTACACTTTACACTCCACACTTTACACTTCACACTCCACACTCCACACTCCACACTTGACACTCCACACCCCACACTCTACACTCCACACTCCACACTTCTATTCTACAAATTACTCTTAACACGTCATGCCCCGCCCTCTACACTTTACACTCCACACTCTACACTTTACAGTCCGCACTTTCCACTCCACACTCCACACTTCTCACTCCACACTCCGCACCCCACACTCTACACTTCACACTCTACACTTTACACTTCACACTACACTTTACACTTTACACTCCACACTTCACACTCCACACTCCACACCCCACACCCCGTACTCTACACTTTACATTCCACACTCCACACTCCACATTTTACACTCTACACTGTGCTCTCAACACTCCACACCCCACACTATATACACTTTACAGTCCTCGCTCCACACTTCACACTTTACACTTCACACTCCACACTCCACACCCGACACTCTACACTTTCCACTTCACACTTTAAACTCCACACTTTGTACTTTACACTTTTTACTCCACACTTCACACTCCACACTCCACACTTCACACTCCACACTTCACACTCCACACCCCACACCCCACACTCTACTACACTCCACACTCCACACCCCACACTCTACACTTTACACTCCACACTTTACACTTCACACTCCACACTCCACACTCCACACCCCACACTCCACACCCCACACTCTACACTCCACACTCCACACCCCACACCCCACACTCTACACTTTACACTCCACACTCCACACTCCACACCCCACACTCCACACTTCACACTCTACACTTTACACTTCACACCACACTTTCCACTTTACACTCCACACTTGACACTCCACACTCCACACTTCACACTCCACACTCCACACCCCACACACCACACTTTACACTCCGCACTTCACACCCCACACTCCACACCCCACACTCGACACTTTACACTCCACACTTTACATTCCGCACTCCACACTCACACCCCACACTCAACACTTTACACTCCACACTTTACACTCCACGCTCCACACTTCACACTCCACACTCCACACTCCACACTCTACACTTCACACTCTAAATTTTACACTTCGCACTACACTTTACACTTTTCACTCCACACTTGACACTTCACCCCACACTCTACACTTTACACTCCACACTCCACACTTCACACTCTATATACACTTTACTCTCAACACTCCATACCCCNACTCTACACTTTACACTCCACACTCCACACTTCACACTCTATATACACTTTACTCTCAACACTCCATACCCCACACTCTACACTTTACCGTCCACACTTGACACTCCACGCTCCACACTTCACACTCTACACTCCGCACTCCACACCCCACACTCTACACTTCACACTCTACACTTTACACTTCACCCCACACTCTACACTTGACACTCCACACTTTAAAACTCCACACTTTATACTTTACACTTTTTCCCGAGAGCGTCTGAGCGAAGGGTTTTTCTAGCAGTGAAGGTCTGCCATTTATTTTCACATCTTCACATCTTCACATCTTTACATCTTCACATCTTCACATCTTCTCATCTTTGCATCTTCACATCTTCACATCTTCACATCTTTACATCCTCACATCTTCACATCTTCACATCTTTACATCCTCACATCTTCACATCCTCACATCTTCACATNCTTCACATCTTCACATCTTCACATCTTTACATCCTCACATCTTCACATCTTCACATCTTTACATCCTCACATCTTCACATCCTCACATCTTCACATCTTTACATCTTCACATCTTCACATCTTAACATCCTCACATCTTCACATCTTCACATCCTCACATCTTCACACGTTCTCTCTCTCTCTCTCTCTTTATCTCTCTCTCTTCTTTCACTCTCTCCTTCTTCTTCTTCCTTCTCTCTTTAGGCCGCGGGCAGTGCCGACGAGCCGTCACGAAACGTCAACCTTTACGCACGAAACGAGGTTCGATCGTCAAAAACTGAGGTAAAATTGCGATTTCAACTGTGCCGGATGAACCCTTCACGCACGAAACGAGGTTTGATCGTCAAAAGCTGAGGTAAAATTGCGATTTCAACTGTGCTGGATGAACCCTTCGCGCACGAAACGAGGTTCGATCGTCAAAAACTGAAGTAAAATTGCGATTTCAAGCTGTCGGCGGCAACCTTTACGCACGAAACGAGGTTCGATCGCCAAAAACTGAGGTAAAATTGCGATTTCAACTGTGCCGGATGAACCCTTCACGCACGAAATGAGGTTCGATCGTCAAAAACTGAGGTAAAATTGCGATTTCAAAGTGTCTGCTGCAACTTTTACGCACGAAACGAGGTTCAATCGTCAAAAACTGAAGTAAAATTGCGATTTCAACTGTGCTGGATGAAAATTTGCCGCGCTAAACGAGGTTCGATCGTCAAAAACTGAGGTAGAATTCCGATTTCAACTGTGTGTGTGAAAGGGTCTGTGTGTAAAAGCGCCTGTGTGTAAAAGGGTCTGTGTGTAAAAGCGCCTGTGTGTAAAAGCATCTGTGTGTAAAGGCCTCTGTGTGCAAAAGGGTCTGTGTGTAAAAGCTTCAGTGTGTAAAAACGTCTGTGTGTAAAAGCGTCTGTGTGTAAAAGCGTCTGTGTGTAAAAGCGTCTGTGTGTAAAAGCTTCTGTGTGTAAAAGCGTTTGTGTGTAAAAGGGTTTGTGTGTAAACGGGTCTGTGTGTAAAAGGGTCTATGTGTAAAAGCTTCTGCGTGCAAAAGCTTCTGTGTGTAAGAGCGTCTGTGTGTAAAAGGGTCTGTGTGTAAAAGCGTCTGTGTAAAAGGGTCTGTGTGTAAAAGCGTCTGTGTGTAAAAGCGTTTGTGTGTAAAAGGGTNTGTAAAAGGGTCTGTGTGTAAAAGCGTCTGTGTAAAAGGGTCTGTGTGTAAAAGCGTCTGTGTGTAAAAGCGTTTGTGTGTAAAAGGGTTTGTGTGTAACAGGGTCTGTGTGTAAAAGGGTCTGTGTGTAGAAGCTTCTGCGTGCAAAAGCTTCTGTGTGTAAAAGCGTCTGTGTGTAAAAGTGTCTGTGTGTAAAAGGGTCTGTGTGTAAAAGCGTCTGTGTAAAAGGGTCTGTGTGTAAAAGCTTCAGTGTGTAAAAGCGTCTCTGTGTAATTGGGTCTGTGTGTAAAAGGGTCTGTGTGTAAAGTTGTTTGTGTGTAACAGCTTCTGTGTGTAAAAGGGTCTGTGCAAAAGGGTCTGTGTGTAAAAGCTTCAGTGTGTAAAAACGTCTGTGTGTAAAAGGGTCTGTGTGTAAAAGGGTCTGTGTGTAAAAGGGTCTGTGTCTAAAAGCTTCTGTGTGTGAAAGGGTCTGTGTGTAAAAGGGTCTGTGTGTAAAGGGGGTCTGTGTGTAAAAGCGCCTGTGTGTAAAAGCGTCTGTGTGTAAAAGCGTCTGTGTGTAAAAGCTTCTGTGTGTAAAAGCGTTTGTGTGTAAAAGGGTTTGTGTGTAAAAGGGTCTGTGGTAAAGGGTCTGTGTGTAAAAGGGTCTGTGTGTAAAAGCTTCTGTGTGTAAAAGCGTCTGTGTGTAAAAGTGTCTGTGTGTAAAAGGGTCTGTGTGTAAAGGCGTCTGTGTAAAAGGGTCTGTGTGTAAAAGCTTCAGTGTGTAAAAGCGTCTGTGTGGTAAAGCGTCTGTGTGCAAAAGGGTCTGTGTGTAAAATTGTTTGAATGTAAAAGGGTCTGTGTGTAGAATTGTCTGTGTGTAGAAGCGTTTGTGTGTAAAAGCTTCTGTGTGTAAAAGCGTCTCTGTGTAAAAGCGTCTGTGTGTAAAAGGGTCTCTGGGTGTTCTGTGTGTAAAAGGGTTTGTGTGTAAAAGGGTCTGTGTGTAAAAGTGTTTGTGTGTAAAAGCGTCTGTGTGTAAAAGGGTGTGTGTGTGTAAAAGCGTCTGTGTGTAAAAGGGTCTGTGTGTAAAAGGGCCTGTGTGTAAAAGGGTCTGTGTGTAAAAGCGCCTGTGTGTAAAAGCTTCTGTGTGTAAAAGCGTCTGTGTGTAAAAGCGTCTGTGTGTAAAAGGGTCTGTGTGTAAAATTGTTTGTGTGTAAAACGGCGTGTGTGTAGAAGGGTCTGTGTGTAAAAGCGTCTGTGTGTAACGGTGCCTGTTTGTAAAGGTGCCTGTGTGTAAAAGCGTCTGTGTGGAAAGGGTCTGTGTGTAAAAGATTGCAAAAGCGTCTGTGACGTCTTATTTCTCTCTGTCCATCTTNAAGGTGCCTGTGTGTAAAAGCGTCTGTGTGGAAAGGGTCTGTGTGTAAAAGATTGCAAAAGCGTCTGTGACGTCTTATTTCTCTCTGTCCATCTTCCCAGCTTCACATCATCACTTCTTCACATCTTCACATATTCACATCTTCACCTCATCGCATCCTCACAACTTCACGTGCTCACATCTTCATCTCTTCACATCACACATCTTCAGATCTTCACATACTCCTCAATCTCGTTTTATTTGCGCCTTATTTATTGACATCTTCTTTCTTTGAGACATCTTCTTGTATTTCTCTCTCTATATTTCATGCGATACGATTTTCACAATTACATATCTCACTATACTTCTCTTCGCTCTCGGGCCATCCGTCGTCTAGCTTACTGCACATTCCACATCCACACTCCACACTCCACACCCCACACCCCACACTCTACTACACTCCCCACTCCACACTCCACACCCCACACTCTACACTGTACACTCCACACCTTGCACTTCACACTCTACACTTCACCCTTCACACACTACACTTTACACTTTATCCTTGGCACTTCACACTTTACACCCCACACTCCACACTCTACACTTTACACTCCACACTCCAAACTTTACACTGTACACCCCACGGTTCACACTCCACGCCCCGCACTCTACACTTTACACTCCATACTTTACACTCCACACTCTACACTTTACAGATAGGGGTCCGAATATCCTGTACAAAATGAAGGGGGCCGATGGCCTCAAAACCAGTGTTTTTTAAACGGGATCCTGGGGGTATGTTTGGGCAGGGGGGCNGATGGCCTCAAAACCAGTGTTTTTTAAACGGGATCCTGGGGGTATGTTTGGGCAGGGGGGCCAGAGGCCTTCATTTTAAACATACCCCATGGTCGTGATTTTAAACAGCCTACAGGCATTCATCAAATGGGGCCATGGGCCACCGTTTTATACAAAATCATTTCTTTTATGTTGAGGGTGTTTAGAGTCTTCTAGAAGGGGTGTAGGCTTTCATTTTAAGCAGAATACCTTTGTCGATTTGGGTTGCAATATATGGTAACAGGCCTTCATTTTACACAGGGAGTTGGTGGAACAGATGGTTTCCAGAAAGGGTCATAGGCCTTCATTTTAAACACCGGCGGCAAGACGAACCAAGAAAAAACAATGAGTGGAGGTTCCCAGAGCTTCAGAGGGCAGCCTCTGTACAAAATGGTGGCCCTTGGGGTGGCTTCCAGCAGTGCTACCAAGGGATCCATGCTGCTACCTAGCAGAGCTTCTGTGGCTAGATG
>BGPT01000557.1:170721-224876 GCA_003297045.1 Symbiodinium sp. clade C Y103 | reverse complement strand
TCCAGCAAGGTTAACATAAGGGATCAAAAGAACTGATTTGCCTGAAATGACAGCCATCAGGGGCCACAAAATATACAGCTTAGTCTTTGGTGGTAGACAATTTTTTTTTGTTCATAGCCCAGGGCAAAGGCTTTCATTTTGTAGAGCAGCTCTGGTGCATCCCCCTGTCCCCTGGGTCCCCTGACGGTTCACATTTTGTAGACAGCCTGGGTTATGGCTGGGGCCATAGGACCCCATTTTGTAGATAGAAATACCCCAGCGGCTTCATTTTAAACTACAAAATGGGAGCCACTGGGGGGACGGGGGTAATTCCAACCCCTATTTTTGTGGTTTGTCAGGAGAGGATGCATTTCAACTCCTTCGTTGGTGGAGCTGGTCGCCAGGATCTCTCACCTGTCTGTGCCGTGTCGTCCAGACAGGGTTGGGAGGTCGGAATTGGAACGCTTTAGATCCTTGTGGTAATCAAACACGTCCATGGAACATAAAGGAAATATATGGAAATCATGGCACATCAGAATACGTTCTTCTCAAAGTGGACTATATGTACTGTAAATAGATGTAAATAGGATGATGCTAGAAATGCATTATTTCATCCTAACTGATGGTTTTCGATGGACTTTGCGTGTTGCCTGCAGCGGGCAAGAGGGCAAGACCAGCAACATCGTGCTTTCATGTGGTTGCTCCTGTTTTGCTCGCACTTTGGCCCAGTCACTCAATTTTGTGGGGATTTGTTGTGGCAATCCAAGAGTGAACCTTGCATCCTTGCGCAAAACCCCGTTTCAATAACACAACGGCAATGCGTAGTGCTGTGCGCATAATGCGACGAAGTATTTCATTACTCGACCACGCAGCAATCATCATTTCTATAGCTCTGTCAATTTCTCTGCCATTTTCGTTCCGATCTATCACACACACAGCATGATGTAAAGATATATAAATCATATAAATCACATTAAATCTTGAATTATAAATTGCCCGTTCTAACAAAACACCGTGGAACTATATTCAAACAAAGCAATTCCCATGTTTTCCCAACGTGTTTTCCCACATTGTCCCCCTGCCAACTCCCTCGGCCGAGGCAAACGCCCGGGCGCCGCCACGGTCAGCGCCAGCAGCGCTTCAGCGGCCAGCACGTTGAGCGCCACGATGCGCGGCGCAGAGGTGCAGGAGATCGACATCTCGTCCTTGCCACAGCGACTTGTGGTCCACCTAGGGATGGGATGGGGTTGTAACATGTTGAAACGTAAGGGGATGTGTAACTTGTTTGTTTTAAACAGTTGGGTGAGAAACATATCTGTAGTTGGAAGGTGTTTTTGTTTGTCCAGATCCATGGTATGTAGTATTGGAGTTTGTCAGTCAGTTTATGTCATGTAGCACAGGCGACTAGAAGCAAGTTTGTGACTAACGTGCTTTACAAAATTTATAGTTACTTTAGATATGCGATTTCGTATTCTGGAGTTAGATGGGGGTTCATGAACCAATTCTGAACCATTTATGGGTGATATGTATTGGATGTTTTGTCGACAGAAAGAAAGAAAGATAGATAGATAGACAGACAGACAGACAGATAGATAGATAGATGATACACGTATGTAATTGAATCTAATGTCATATGATGTAACGTAGGGTTTCGCAAGATAGTGCAAGGTTTTGTAACATAGTGTGATGTAATGTAATATAACGTAATGTAATGTAATCAATGTAGTGTCAGTGCAATGTATGTACGGCATGTGAGGTATGTATGGTATGTGGTGTGTGTGTGTGTGTGCATATTTACTTACAACTTATATATATATATATGTGTGTGTTATGATGTGGTATGCATGGTATTGTTGATGTTTACCTATGGTGTGTATGGTATGGTGAGATGGTATCGGATGGGACGGGATGCCATGTAATGTGCTTAAAAGTGATGTAATGTAAAGCAAGTAAGTGTGCATGCCCAGTGATGTTGATGATGATGATGATGATGATGATGGTGATGGTGATGGTGATGATGATGATTATTATCATTATTATTATTATTACTTTTATTATTATTAGTAGTATTAGTATTATTACTACTGTGATGATTTGGATGATTTGGGTGATGTTGATGACATTTCAATTTGTTGGATGGGAACTTCCGATACAGCCCTGGCAGCCCAGGCAACTGCAGAACATGTTGCAGAATCTGGATCTCAACAGCGCAGCCGAGATAGACCTGGATGACCTCATGCGTTTCTCGGATTTGCCGCAGAATGGCGGGAATGAGCAGCAACGAAAATCGCAGTGGAACGTTGATGTTTGATACATTTTGGGTGCTGCCAAAGGTAGGTGTTGTGACTACTAGTGGCAGAAATGCATGTGTTTTAACTGTATGATACTGTATGTGGATTCTTTTTTTGAGGCGCAAACAGGTCTTGAATTTAGTTTGCGCAAGGCCCTTCAGAATCCAACCGCAAATCCCGTGCTCTTTGCACACATTTCATCATGAACACCAGTCACTAGTTACCACCAAAATTTATCACTTCAGTACCGGCTTCCACATCTCTAAACAATGTCCTTCCGGATTGTTTTGCCTCCTCCTTTTTCATCTTCCAGGCTTTCCTTGTGTAACGAGGCAAATTGGCTGGGAACTTGGCCACTGCCAAGTCCAAACCCAGGGCGGAGGTCAAGGTGAATGCCGAACCCAAGGCTGAATCCCATTTCTTGTGCGGGATTGTGTCCTGCTTGGGGGTGCATTACCTTTTAAGAAAGTGAGTGAGGGGCCATATTTTTGGGGGTTATGGTCCAATTTGTGGAATTTATTGCCATTGTTTTCTCCCAATAAGAAAGCTACTCCCCCAGGTGGGTACTGCTAACCAGTGAAAATTGGGATGCCATGGAAAACTCATATGTGGGTTCAACCAGCACAATGTGGGATTGGTAGAGTACTTTCTCGCCATGCGAACAAAGTGGGTTTGTTACTTGCGGTCCAGCTGGATATGGGATCATACGGGGCCTCCTAGTTGTAGGTTGGTTTTTAAGTCCATCTAACTATAGTTATGTTGGGTTGGTCCAGCTTACTTACCTCGCTAGGGGCCCTTTCCTGTATTTCGCACATTCGTGGTTTCTAGCAAAAGTCAAGAGTCCCATAACATCTTCGAGGCTCCCCTGGCAGGCCACCAGCAATGTGGCAAAGCAGCAATATGTCAAGCTGCCAGTGGGTGCCAACGGTTGCCCCGTGGGCTCAGAAATCTTGACCTTTGATGAGTGCAGGCAGATGAACTGGGGGCTCGGGAAAAGTATAAATGCCAACTCTGGATGAGTAAAATTCCTATAGGTTGTTTCATTTTTGGGCATCATTGCAACCAGGGGTTTTCTGTGGTGGTGAAAGATACTCGCGGGAGCCATGGGGACAAGTATAATTAATGTGCTATTGCGAACTGCATCAGCATATTACGTATCATCTATTTTCGTTTAACATGTATAGCCTCCGTGAGACTTCTGATTGAACCATCCACATTGAATTTATTATTTGCAAACGATGAAAGCATGCGTGATCTATGTTTCGTATTTGTGCTGGGTTCTGTCGCGGTCTTGAACACCCAAACTGGTAAATTCAATATTAATTTCTTGGTGGGAAGACGTCTGGGATGTCATGACATGTCATGAGTCATGACTAGAAAAAATTGTAGGGTTTTGGGGCCTAACATGGCCTAACGAGAATAAAAGGCTGCCAAACTCCATTACTATTTCCTTTCAAAGTCACGTAGGTGTTGGATGAATGAAACCATCTCATAAGGCAAGGTTCAGATCACTATGCTGCAATCACCTGTGTGCCATTAAAAGAAAGCACTAAACGTTCCTGACAGGGACCATGCAAGACTCTGTTCCATGCTGGGTGGGTTGCGCCGTTT
The DNA here is from genome assembly GCA_003297045.1 of Symbiodinium sp. clade C Y103. Lineage (NCBI taxonomy): Eukaryota > Dinophyceae > Suessiales > Symbiodiniaceae > Cladocopium > Cladocopium sp. clade C. The sequence continues at coordinate 220,995 of BGPT01000557.1, read as the reverse complement.
ATCCTTGGATTGCTCAAACCATACAGAATTGGACACGGAATGACGTTTCTTCTGTAGGCTGTGTCCATCTTGGGATGGCAGACCGCATCAGCAAGATAGTAAGGGCAGGGACGTCAATTTGTGACGTCAATGTACAACTTGAATTGCTTTAGCGAAGTTGTTTACCAATAGTAACCGCCATGATTCCCCATGCACTTTCGCAGGCAAGCGATTTTGTCGCTTGGACTGAAGCCGGATCCGTATTGGCAGCTCGGCACCAGCAGATGGTTTTGGGATGTTTTGGGGAGACCTTCAACAGACCATCATGGCCGAAAAAACCGAAAAGGAAACACTTCAAGAGACCACTTCTTTGCAGATATGGCTTGCTGATTTGGGAAATGTTCGGCCTCTACTGAAGGGCAGCTGGGAATTCCTACCAGGGGCGAGGTGGGACATGGCAAAGGGGGATGACCTTGGTAAACCTTGGATATGATTGGAAGCGTTTGCCACAAATTGAACATCTACCCGAAAAGGATAAACAGGAAATTGTCCATAATTTAAATAGTAGGAATTTATTTTATATTTCACTTTGTATATTTTTGGGTGGATTGCTACAAATTAAATGGGTGAACATCATGCCCTTTATGATTTTATATCTGTTGGGGCAGTCGCTCTAAGAGTAGCCGTGAAATACACGCGGGCCTGGTGCAGCCAGGACCAGCAGTTACGAGGGTTTGCCCCGGCATTGCTCCCTCCGCGAACGCCCGGGCGAGGGTATCGGCTTGGCAACTCAGCCGCACCTTAGAAGGGCCGTGGGTGGACGATGTGGAGGTGAAGACAGGATGTGATCACGTGGTCAATTGCCAAATTGTAAAGAAAGGTGGGATGTGGTCAACAACCAAGTTATCACTGTATTCTTCAACGATAGGCTATGTAGAAATCCGGTGGCAGATGACATACCCATGGAGATTCCAAACAATTTACGGCTTAGTAGTCTGTGGGACCCAGCATGCATCAAGTCTCGTCATGGAGCCATACCTTATCATGGTCAAGAGGCCAGCAAGCTTCCAGATTTGAGTTTATCCGCTTGGCTCGAATACCGACGAAGTCAGATCATTCGTGAACCATCGTGAACCCCTTGGATCACCTAATGTTTTTTTTGTGGGTGAATGGCATCAACGTTTCTTACGAAAAGAAATCATCCCCTCTCCGCTAAAAACCGCTCCCAACGTTTTTTTGTTTCTCCACCTCGGGGGAATCGATCCAATCACTGGATTGAAGGGAAAATCGACACCGGAAACCATGAGGTTTCCCCATTTTAAACATAGGGGTTTCCTCTAAATGTTCCCTTTAACCAATCCAATGATCCAAGGAACGCATGCACTTCAATACGGCCAATCGTGGCAGCGGCCGGGACGACCTGGCCCCCATCTGTCGGAAACCAGGACGCCTTATATACGTGGAGATGGCTGGGGCGGTGAAGAGGTGACCAAGTGTTGTGATATCACAAAATGTCTAGGTATATTTAATTTATATAATGTGGGTAAAAATAAAAATAATAAACCACCCATTTGGGAATGGTTTATACCACCTATTTATGGTGATTTTGGGGATGGTTTATTATTGTTTTACCGACATTACATAGGATATCATAGGATCTTTCTACTTATTTAGTATCCTGACATGCTATCCTAAATGGCTACAAACAGGTGGAAAGACAGAGGATGCATTCAGAATGCCATGTTGCTTTTGTTCTTGAAGATCAGGATCTTAAGGCTACATGACTAAATGCAACCACTGTTCGATGTTTTTTAATGAAGATCTACAGAGTAAACCTTGGATGGATAATTATTTAATACTCATTATTTGTCTTGCCACAAACGGAGAAAGCTACTAACGACTAGTTTTGTTTCAACAACATGCTTGGTATCTATCTAAGATTGGCCATGTATATATTTTTTTAGGGATTTAGGCTGAGAAGGTCAGAAGAAACCCTCCATTTTTCCAACTTTAAAGCTTTCATACAGGGGCGATGGGCAGCTGGACAGCTTCTGACTGGTCATGAATGGTCAGAAACCTTCTTTTTGGTGACCATTACAGTATTTTGTGGCCTTCTAGTACCTGAAGATGCAATAACTTGGTGTCTCGGGTTTGTGAACCCAGAGACGTCTTTGATGACCCTCTGCGGTGAACAGAAACCCTAAAAAACCCAAGAAAGACCCAGCAAAACCCTCAATTAACCCTAAATGAACCTTACTGTAACTAAAGAAACCCTTTAAAAAACTGGTAAAAACCCTCAAGAACCCTATGAAAGTGTACATAGTGGAGTCCCTGTGGGGCGTAGCGCACGTGGTGCGGGTATTTATGGGTAGGTAGATTGGCTGGGTGCGCAGGCATGAATTTTGCCACGGCAACATTCATTTGACACACTGGGATCAGTGTGCAGATGCAGGACAGACTCGAAGCATTGAAGCGACATCCTCAAAGAGCAAACATCAACAGAGACAGCCTGAAACTCGATGGCTCGACGGGATTGTTGTTTCCAGGTTGGCTTTGGTCTCGGAGGAGGTTCCTTCTGGTTGATGACTTGTAAGGATTTAGCCAGAACTGCAGCAAGAAACAAGTTGAAAGTATTGAATCCTCCAAACTGCAAGTTGAAAGGTGGTGGGGTGGTCATAGTGGGCCAGAGGATGTTTGATACATCACTGCTTGACAGTACGACTTTCTTTCCGCTGGGTGGTTTGTCCTTCTGGAAGCTGCAGCGATCCAAGACTGGTGGTCACTTTAGGGGCTGCCTAGATTTTCCTGTTTCATACTGGCAGCAACATGAGTGGCGTGACATGGCACCCATATCCATGTTTTGACGCAGTCTTTAGAATTCCATTTCAGGATATCAACACGCTACAGCACGTTTTTGGCAGGTCGGGCAGGTTTAGTATGGCTAATGGGCATAACTTCTGAATGAACCAACCACCCTCCAATCAATAGTCGCCAAAACTTGCAAAGGAAAAGAAAAAGGGAAGTGCCTTGACTGCAGCTGAGCTAGTACCTCAACGTTGTCTGCCCAAATTTCTTGGCGAGATGTTCAGCAGATGTAAGATAGGTGATTTGAGGATCGTGCGCCTCCGCTCCCCCCAAAGTTCTTGATGGATATTCAGTGCTTCACACGGGTGCTTCCACACTTTTTGTTGGAAATATTGCACGGGGAGAAATTGGACCGAACCGTCAAAGATGCATTATTCCTCGTTCCACTGAATCAACCCAACTGACCCAACTTCTCTCTTTTTTTTGGGGGACGTCCAGCTTCTGCAGCGATGCCCCTTGCTCCCAGTGTGTCAGGTGTGGGGATTGAGACCTCGCCGGTCATTCAAGAGCTGAACATCCTATCGCAGCGGAGGCTCTTGAACAGAGATCCTCTGACAGAACTAGTTGTGGAGGTTTGGGGTGCCACCAAAGTAGCTCTGGCCATTTGGGAAGAATCTCCCCGCACCTGTGCAGACCTTCACAGCTGACCTATCCTTAGAGTTCTTGAATGGGCTGTTTGACCGCCACAGCGACACGGCATGCAGTGGAACCTCTGCCCCGCCAAGGACAAGTACTATTATTTGGTGTACATGACCAAGGGTGGCTTGACCAGCGCGGACGAGAGCATGTTGCTGGATGTCAAGGATCACTTTCAGCAGCGACTGGACGAGCGAGGCGTTCTCATGGACTTGCTTTGGCTCGAAGCTCGTTTCAGGGGACTCGGTCAGGTCTTAAGGCCATGTAATGCTGGGAGACATGTCACTGTAAGTCACGTCTGATGGTGGGCAATGATGTCTGGAAAAAAAGATATGAGAGACAGCACGTTTGGAGAAAATGGGGTTTCTGAAAGTTGATCCTTACATGTGCATTTTTGCTGTTTCAATCATGTCAATGCCTGCGAGCTACTCGAATCTTGCTGAAGCTTCATCACATGCTCAATGCTAGACTGTTCTCTTCCAAACGATTTTGTGGCTATATCTTACTTCACCTGACTGATATAGTTGCTATCATGTATAGTATGCATTCCATATTAGATGCAATGCGATTCTCCAGAGCCATTTTTGCGTTCAAATCTGAAAGTGTGCAATTCTTTTGGGGACATATATCCTGTTCCGTGCAATTTCGTAAACGCGGTGAGACACTAGTACACCCGGCCCAATCTGGTATGCTGCAAACTGTGTAGAATACAAAGTTGCAGTGGCATTTACAAGTTGTTGGACTTTACAATCTCTCTCCCTCAAATGGGTTCAATCGGTATAGATGTCATTCAACCTCATTCATTATCGTTGTCATTCCATCTGCCGCATCTGCCCAAGAAATGTATGGAATAGACATTGCTACAATATCTATCATTTTTTTACAATCAGAATTATTTCAGAATCCATTTGCATAGAACATTCGGAACCCATTTTACATTTAGAATCCATTTCGAATATTCATATAGTTATTGAGCATTCATTGAAACTCAATAAAACTGGTAAAATCATGTAATATCACCCCATAAACAAATTAAAACTGGTAACATGACACCACCCCCCCCAGGACTTGAGCATCGAGCGACAGCTGAAAAGTCTCTTGGATCCACCCGCGCTTCCATCCGCCATGGTGCTCAGAGGCGGGAGAAAGCGATGCTCCAATGGTCTAAACTCAGTGACGACTACCCTCTGGTAAACTAACATAACTATGGAAAATCACAATTTTTAATGGGAAAATCCATTATATAAATTGTCATTTTCAATAGCTATGTTAGTTTACCAGAGGGTAAGTGACTAAAGTGACTGATAGGATCTGAGAAAGGGAACTTTAAGATACTTAAAGTGAGTTGTTTTTAGTGACTTTCTAGTGACTTCAGCTGACGCAGCATGCATAATTACATAGTCACACACGCTTAATTAATTATATAATGACTCATCATATCTATAATCATTCTACGCTGTAATATTGCGATCCTGTGCGATGTTGTGTTTTTTGCGATAGCGTGGCTTGCAGAAGTGTAGCGGGCCATTGTGTCAGAACATGTGGTGATGTGATGTCGGTATGGCACTGCATTGTGAATTTCAGGTGGTGGCCAGCCCAAGTTCGTGTTGGCTCACCACACAGAGGAAGATGACGAAGCAGTCGGAGTAAAGGAGGAGGAGCCAGCAGAATGACCAAGGTTTGCCCGTCGCCAAACAAGTATAAAAATGGAAGTGGATGGTGTTCATCATGTTCATCCTAATGTGGGTAAAACAATAATAAACCATCCCCTAAATCACCATAGATAGGTGGTATATACCATTCCCAAATGGGTGGTTTATTATTGGTTTACCCACATTATTAAGATTTGGCAATTTTCTGTACCTGTGAGCAGGACATCATCCTTTTGGTCAACAAGGTCTTGGGAGATGAAGCCAGGCATGGCAGCCTCCGTTGTCCAGTTTTCCGCCCCAAGATTCGCTGGATATTTTGAGACACCAAGAAGAAACAAATATGGCACTGAATGTGTGCATCTCCTTGCGCTGGAAAGATGAAAAGCTGCAGTGCTGAACTGCTGCACTACTTCAGGGGATGTTCATCCGATTTTTGTGCAAAGCCTCTCTCCATGTGCCAGTTGCTTCTCATGTTCTCATCCCATGTGACGGAGCTATAATTACTGGACATCAAAACGTCGATTTCCAATTACTAGGCATTGGTTCCCAATGTTCCTGAGTGTTTGCTGATTGGAGTTGTACACCCTGAAAATCTGCTAACATGTGCTTCTCTACTCAACCAAATGAAACCAGACCAATTAGACCCTTTAAAACCTCAGCTTTGCCCACGGGTAAAATGCCCTGCAGGTTCCAGCGCCTGAATGCTAAGAAGTTGGAAATGTCATGGACCAAGAGGGGCTGAACGATTCCAGCGACCTCAGCAGAAATGGCCGCGGCGGATGGTCTTCCAAGGAAGTCTTGCAACTGTCAGCGCGAGCACATGTCCAAGTAGGCAGTGTCATGTGTTTGAGAAGACATGTTCTGTTTTCATGGAATGCTGTTTCCTGGGCGAATGCCCATCATGCACTTTTAGAATATCATGTTCTAAATGTTTGTCTACCTAGGCGCGCACCTGATATGTGTAGGTGTGTGTGTGTGTGTGTGTTTGCCTTGGGGCAAGAAGGGGTCCACATGTCGAGGTTAGATTTCATTCAGCAATCAAGCCGCACAGTTTCTGGCAACTGCAAGGCAACGAATTATATGTTCATGTACCTGGGTTTCATTTGGTTTCTGCCATCAGATCAGTCCAGGACTAAGGTGTTTTTGGGCAAGGTGCTTCCAATGTTTCCCTCCTGTCACCGGCAGGCTGCGCGTCCGGAGGATGTTTGTCAGGCCAGGAGCTGTTGCTGGCTATGTGGTGTACATCCCAATGACTATAGGTGGGTATGTATACAAAGTGCATATATATATATATATATACATACACACACACACACACATATATATATATATACATATAGCAATCCAGTGACACATGGAACATCACCAGTTGTAACAACGTACAGTCAACTGGGACCCGCACATCCAAGTGTTGTTCTGCCGAGCGATTCCCCATGACAGGGCGCCCTTGGCAACTGCTGGTTCGCTGGTGCCTTGAGTGTTGGCGGAGCCCAGTCAACGGGGAGTTGCTACCTTGCTACCTTTGGTAAGCATGGAATCACAAATTGGGTCTTAAAGATAGTTCTAGCGGGAAGAAAGACACCGTGAAATCTATTTGCGGGCTTCATAATTTGAGTTTCCACGGGTGTAGCATGCTTGGTCCTAGATTTTTTGGGAGTCTACGAGCCAGGAAGGGTGGGGAAAATCATTGAAGAGCGCCTGTCTGAAAACTGCCTTCAAAGCCTCAAGTTAGCTGAGCCCATGCTGAGCTTGGAATACGTTGCCTGAACGTGCGTCAAGCATGGTCCTGTAGTTAGTTTGGCTTTTCAGACGCTGGGGTTGATCATTGGTTTCCCATATTGTCCCTTATTTTCCCTATATTTTTTAACTTCAAATCTTGCCCTAATTGGTAGTATGGGCATGGGTGTTAGTCATTTTGGGTCAAACCCAGATGGCTTTTGCACAGCTTCTGGACAAAGCCGGCCCGCAGAATGGGGCCTGTGACTTTGCACCTGTTGGAATCGAGGTTGTGGCGCAGCTGTAGGGGAGCCCGGGGGAGACTGGCAAGGGGCTGAACACATTGGATGCCAAATAAATCATACCAAATTGTTCCTGCAGTATCCATGGGTAGTCTACGATTTTCTCCACGCATTTCAAATTGGGAGTATGATGAAGTATGGCGTTACAGGATGTGTAACATTGCCTTTACGCATGTGAAGTATGAGTTGCTTGGTGTTCCAAATTGATACCCAGAGCCACCAGGCAGATCCAAATCAAAGCCCAACCCTACCTAGGCCGCAACTCATCGACCGCATTTGCGTCACCAAGGAGGGTCTGGAGAAACGGATTGTTTTTTTGGCAGCTCCTGATTAGGATGTAGCCGTGCCTTAGGTGATGTGAAGAGATGTGAAGTGGTAATGGTTCACAATCAAAGGGATAAATAGGGAAAATCATGGTCGGTTGATGGTTTATAAATACATACAAATATTTCACGTCCCATTTTTAGACCATTATATAACATCCATGAATCATTGACTTTCCCTATTCACAAACCAACCAACATGTCATTTCCAATGTGCACCCCGCAGGCAAAATGTTGCCCCCCCCCCGTCCCGTTCGGCTCAAAGCGCCACAACGCGACATGGGTGTGGAGGCAAGACGGCGACATTTGAACATTTTAGTGGATGTGTATAATGTATATATCTACATTTGTATATATATATATATATGCATGTGTGTGTGTGTGTGTGTGTGTGTGTGTGTGGTGTGTGTGTGTGTGTTGTATCTTTCTGTATCCATAGGGCAAGCCTCCAAATAGATGGATCAATTTGCCCACGTACTCCTTCGGACTTCAAAATCCCTAGGTGCCATCAGGTGCCGATCAAAAATTCAAGCCCAGGAAATAGCTAATGTTGGTCATGACTCCTTTCATATGAACTTGACTTTATCAACCATCATGACCCTTGCCAAAGCCATCGAAATTCAATCGAACAAACTGATCTTCGGGCTGTGCGGAAGTCATTTACTGTGGGTAAATTACAATGGCATCACTAGAAATAATGAGAAATTTAGGATTAGCTTTCCAAAAAGACTGATCTGGACATCTACCTCTCATGCCTTCCATTCTCCATTTTTGGATCAGTTCACAGTTTGGTCTGTGGGGAGCGTGGGGATGACCAGCAGGCAATGGCAGACCTTGCTTCTCTCCCAAAGGGTGAGCGCGTGCGCGTGCTCGGGGGAAAGAACTTTGATAAGTCGACGGGCTCAGTGCTGCTGGGGAGTAGCCGAAGGGCTGAAGGTTGCGAAGCAAAAGAAATTTAATTGGGTGGAACTGGTTGGGGTGTTTGATTGTGTTTGGATGCATGCACTGGGTATATGATCAGATTATCCCTAGTGTGACTAAACATGATTGGAAACTGGTTGAATTTAGCAACCAATGACTATGACACAGACTTTGTTGCAACATGTCCTATTCTGCTGCGAGCATGTATGTCTTTGAACAGAGAGGCCCCATGTCGTTGATGATGATGGTGATGGAGGTCGTGGTGATGATGGTTTCATATAATATGTCTCATTGTCTCATCACACCTAGGTTGTGGATCATGATGTTTGATGCGTTCACGCCACTGAACGGCCAATGTGCGACTATGGCATTGATACCAGAGATGGAGATGGTGGTTGGTATGCTCCATGCAAGGCCTAGGCATTGTTTGACGTTGCAAGGTTCCATGGCGGCATGGAGGGAACCATCGCCAGGGCCCCATGTTTTTTTGAGCGCCACATGAGATTTATCCTTGACATGTGTCCGTCGGATGCGTGCTACCGGCTGAGTCTACTGAGTCTATATATATAGTTACTTCATTTATTTTCCTCACTATTCTTTGTCCGTGATTGCGGCTGATGCTGAGGTAGAAAACAATGCGGAAAGCAGGAGCCAACTGTCCCAAGCTCGCCTAACTCAATGAAGGAATCGCTTCTCAGTTTTTCGGCATCGCTTCTTCACCTGACCCAGCCCTCCAGGAATATGCGCGTGCAGTTTGATGATGTTTCCACTTCGGGTCCTGAAGCCCTGGTGGTTGGTTACAGGCACCGCTGTCCTCGGCTTGGCAGATTGGAGACCGGCTTGCTGTCAGGATCTGTCGTGAATTTTGTAGTGCCAACCGACCACAAACCCAACGTGGCTGCTGGATTTGATGATTGTTGGATTCCCAGGGTTCCAAGCGGTATTCCCGCCTTGATTCCTCAGTTCTTCATGGCTCCTTTGGAGGGTTCCCCGCACAGGCACCTGGAGCATGCTCCCAACCAGGGAGGTTATCGACATGTCAAAAAGGACGAGTCCAAGGTGCCATGGTAGGAGCGAAGGGTGGGAGCTGGGCAAAGCCATATGGTGAAACTAGGAGATGCAAACCTACCATTTCATTGAGAAATGGTGCTGGTTTCTCATTCAAACTCGGGGTACTTTGATGAATGAGGCGAAAGAGAGAGAGAGAGAGAGAGTGTGTGTGGGTGTGCATTTGAGGCATGCATGTGAGCACAGTGCTTTTTTACATGAAAGGATTTGTGCAATGCTTGATCTGTGTTTTGCTCTGCGTAAACTTTTTCCTTGGCAAAGTAAGCTTTGTTTAGGCTCTGCCTAGGTATTTTGTGCGGCAGGCTTCGCGTATGCTTTTGCCCATCGAAGGGTAGGGGATGCATAGGCCTCGCGTAGGCGTGTTCAATACAGCTATGTGTGCGTAGGCTTTCATTGTGATGGAGTAAGCTTTGGCTATATAGGAGTGGCGTAGGCGAACCATAAAATGCGAAGCCCAGACAGCAAGAACAAAATGGGTCATGTGCAAATGGTGTGGTCAAGGAAGGTGTTGACAAGGAAATCAGATGGAAAGCTGCAGAATTCTGCCACCACTTGTTCATTTGCGTTTGGAACGGCCAGCTGCGTAGATTAGATGATTTTAGGTGTAGACCACCTGTCGCCAACTAGTAGGTGTTTGTTAGTTTTTCTTCGGTCTAAATTCTTACCTCAGGGTTTCAGAAAACTGTTTCCATTCGACTAAATCACCCATTGAAATTTGACACCACATGGTCGCTGAACTCATCGCTTTGAACATCTTGACAGCCTGTGCCTCCTGGGTGATTTCGGTCCACTTCCTGGTAGTTCTCCCACTTATTAAGTTGGTTTTAACGTATTTTAACCCTATAGTTGGATTGATCCTATTCACCCTAACCTATATACTATAACTGGGGTTATAACCCATTGAAACTCAGCTGAACCACCAAGTTGTCGCATTCCAACGCAGGCTGAAAAGACGGACACCTCGGCACTGTTGAAGGCAGCGGCTGAAGCCGAGATCCAGAAGGGTTGGGTGGGTTTGCTTGGAACATTTTCTCAATGTGAAAGATAGAAAAATACGGAAGTACAGAGAACAACTACCTTGATGTTTCTAGTAACTTGGAGCCATCTTCATGGGCAAGATACTTTTCTCCACCATGGGATGCAATGGGGAAGCTTGTTTGCAATGGGGAACTTTGGTGCCGAGATGATCGTACGAGCCCTTGGTATACTGTGTAGGAGGTTCCCCACGAACATGTTTGGGGACTGTCTTGGGGCCCCAAACAGATGTTCCAAAATCCATGTTGCAATGATGGAAGGTCACCACTACTAGAATGGAGCCTTCATTCTCAGCATGCTTTCAGGGCTTGTTGAGCGGATGCCATGAGCGGCTCAAGCTTGATGCGGGGCATGATGTCAGAGATTGTGATTTCAAAAGCTTCAACAGGAACCGGTACAGGAACCTTGTATAGCAGGGATCACATCCAGCCTTAAACAAGACAAGACTTGATGTACCTTGACCCCCTGTAATGACCTGAAATTTCGCCACATCACAGTTGGGAAGCCTGGGCACCCCCCCACACCGGCCCAAAACGGTGCATCCCCAACAGGATTCTCATCCCGAAAGTCCCAAAGTACCCATAGAAACCATCCCGAAAGCCCTCACCCCAAAGCAATCAACCCCCAAAACTTCATGAGTTTCTGCCATGACCAGCCTCCGCCTGGCAGATCGCATCGTTTGCCCTTCCCGAGTTCCTACCTTCCAACGGCCTCGCCCACCCCTGGGACGGCCACGCGGCTTCCCCGGGCCCACCACGGTGGGCGCGGCCGTGGGCGCAGCGGTGACAGCGGCGGCGGCGCGGACGCCAGCGAAGAAGGCGGTGCCAGCCTGGGAGGCGGCACTGAGGCTGGTTGAGGCAGTGAACCAACTTCGAGGAAGTGGACTGGCAGAAATGGGGTGTCTTTCTTGGGGTGTGATTTTGTGAATTTGATGCTTTTTTTCTGGTCCGATATTTTTCGGGATCTCTTGAAATGGGGAGCTAAAGTGATGTGGGTAATGAGTTCATGATGATATGTTGATATAGTTTGAAGAGTTTTGAATATAGGGGGATCGATCAATCAATGGGTATTTTGAGGAAATCGGTTGGACATTTGGGGGTTGCAAACTATATTATATAATTACATGTCGAGGCTGGAAGAGAACAATTCAACATGGTCCAGAATTTCGGGACGATTGGGGCCCCAAGTACCCCATAGATTTGGAGTTGGCTCGGCAACACCAACAATATTTCAATATTTCTTCTTATTTTCATACGGTGTGCCCATCTTGGGCATGGCTTAACATTGTCAGACATATACAGGCTAGGGGCCAACAGATGGAATGGCAATTTGAAGCATGAAACCATGTTTTTCGTCCTACTGGATGATGCGTCCAAGATATTTGCCTGAAACATGGGGCCTTTCATCAGACCATCATACTTGGTGGGATTGGGGTCCTCAAAGTTTGGACAACGCAGCCAAATCCAGCTGCACAATTGTGGAAGCTTGTGACAAGCAAAAACCAAAGAAACCATAGTAGCTGCCTAGCCCATGGAAAACCCAGCTGCCAAGGCAAACTTTCACCCCAGCTAGCTTTCAGGACCCAGGTCTGCCTTAACCACCTCAGGTTATCCGCAAGAGGAATTGCTGGAGCTCTTGAGTTCCATTGCTGTAAAGGACAGCAAGGGCCTTCCCGTCTCCAATGGGCAGACAACCTGCTCCGACAGGGGCAAGTTCATCCCTCCTGAAGGTAGGGAGCTGCGGCCTGGTAGGCTGTTGGCCTGGTTCCAGCTTCCTACTTTAGGGGTGCATCCCAGATAGTGAGTATGGTTAAGTATATTACTCATCTATTCAGCTATATATCCCATAAAATGGGTTATAATCATCTTATTTCAATGGATTGGTTAATGGGAAAATTTACAGGAAACCCCTATATTTCATGGGAAAATCCATGGTTTCCGGTTACGATTTTCCCTTCAACCAATCCAATGATTATTACCAACTCAGTTACTGGTATGCATCCACTTCACCACCCTCTAGATGATGAAGTCCATATCCAGGCAGCGACCGGCTCTTCCTCTACGACCCCAATGGCCAGCCCAGTGCTGGGGCACCTGTCGTAGCGTGCGAGGGCTGGAGGGATGCCACTGACCAGAAGAAGCAGGAGATGATGATAGATACATACCGCATACAGACCCTCTGGGACTCTGGGGATATGGGTTTGTCTGAAAATAAGGTACCTCAAAATCCAATCGTTGATGATCATTTTCCCATTTAAAAGGACTATTTTGGGGTATACCACATTTTTAGACACACCCATATAACTATACATAATTTTACATCGCTATTTAAAATCGCCAGGTTTCAAAGGATTTTTAACCGGTAAATATGAGGTAAATCATGTATGAATTGGTGATTTGTTCATCCATTTTCATAGCTAGGTGGTTGTGTGAACTACTAGAGGGTATTGACCCAAGGATAGGGAGGATGGAGCCAACAAAACCTGGGCATATCCGAGCTTCAGAAACAAGGTATATAGGCCCCTGGGCTGGCCCTCTGGCTCATTGTAAGCAACAGAAAAAAAATCCAAGCATTAGAATTGATCCCGTGGATCTTCATCCCTTCACTAACTATTGTACAGCATTATGCTGCTATTTGCCACTTAACCGCAACCCCTCAAGTTCAACGTATCTAGAATGGTCAGCCCTGAGGAATGGGTTGGAAAGTTCTAGAACGGTGTGCCAGTACCATTGTAGAACCTTTTCTGCCGTGATGTCTCGGGGAAAGGAATCCTCAGGCCTTAACCTCACCTCTAGCTGCAAAATTAGACATGAACATAAATCAAATAACACATTGCCGCATATGATACATATGTCTTTGCAAACATGTACTTCAACCATTCTAAAACCCCCTGCGATGTTCACCTCCAGTCACATCTTTAACGAGCTTCTACCCCTACAAGGTGGAGCTCCCCAGTAAGTTGCTTCATCCACGCCATTCGCCATAGATTCATCTACCCAAAACTCAGAGTGACATGGCGAAACCACCTTCACGATTCCATTGACTCATCAGATCAATGGGAATTCCAGGACCCCAAAATGGAGCTACTGTACCATGTGAAGCCGTATTTCGTGGGCATACAGCCTTTATCTAGCCCAAAAAAACCTACTGTGGGTACCTCCAAAAATTGGTCCTGAAATGGCCATTAAACATCAATCCCCCAAACTTCTTGTCCAATTGCAGGAGATCTTGGAAGAGGCCTTGGTCCAGTTGAAGACGCAGGGCTTTGTGGTCTTGGAACGTCTCTTCGCACCCGAACAGCTGCAGGTGTTTTTCGGGGCCATGCGGGGAAGGGGAAGGGGCGCGGAAGGAACCGGTGGGAATATAAGATGTAAGTACATGGTAAGACTCTGGTAAGATGTCTCAGAGTGTCTAAGTCTCTAGGATGAAGCGCGTCTAGATTGTTCTGAATGATTTCAATATGCCCACAAAAACATGAAACACAGCACTTGCTGGGCCAAGCTCTAGCAGCCATAGGTAATTACATAATATGCTATTCTTATAGCTATGGAAATGGAACTGGCGTGAGTTGGCATGGGGGTTTTGGATTTCCTTGACCCCTGCATGAAGGTACACCTGCAGGGATAAGTGGGATGGATGAACAGGGGACATGCCCAGCATTGGCATTGTTTGAGATGTCATTTGCCCTTGGCCTAGCGGTGAAAATTGTTCATTTATTGATGAAACAAATGACTTATACCTATTTTTTAGTATTACCCGTAGCTATGTCGAATTGCCAAAAGGGTATCCGGTGTGATATGAGAAACCACCCTAACGTTCTCATTTTGATGGATGCTAATCCCCAAATGGTGCCCCAAAAGCGAGCTCCCACTTTCTGACGTGGCCTGGGAGGTCCTCCTCGAAGATTTCCGCCGCCAACGGCAGACGGGGCTTCCAGCCGGGGTGACCTTCAGTCGGATGAGAGCCCAACGAGCTTCCTGGCCTGGCCTTGATTGAAAATCTTAGGCAGAAACTGAGTTTTTTCTCAGTAAATATCGGGTTTCCCTCCGTATTTTCGTTGATAGCCTTGAGCCAATTGTTGCAATAAATGATTGTGTTTGCGCAAGGTGGGCTCGGGGTGTCAAATTGTTTTTTCTTTCAAGTTAGCCCCGCAATCCTGTTATGACTTGGCTGGAGATTCTTTGTGTGGCCTGTTTTGTAAAGAATTTCTGGCGCGCTTTTACAGGAATGCTGTGATCCCCTTCGGTTCCCCAAAGCTTCCCCAAGACTCCTTGGAGTTTATCAAGGTAATTTGATCATAGTTTTTGAAATTCTGTTTGGGGCCTCAGCAGTTCTCAATGGGAGTATTTTGAAGAGATGAAGAGCAAGGAGAAATTTGGGATGATGTCACCCCTGTCATTGGATATTGCCAGCTTTTTCCGGTTGTTGTCTCCCAATTTGTTTGTTTTTACTCATGCGATGTATCCTCAAGACAATTCCAGAATGACCTGCCTTTGTCGAGGACATGACTATCCCTCCGTTCGACAAGCTATGGGCAGATGATGGCATCATTTGTCATCCTTTGATTCTGGCTCTCCTGTGCAGATATTTACGGAATAGCACCAACATGAGTGAGGACTCAAGAGCAGTGAGTTTTCACTGCTTGAGGGGGCTGTTTGACAATGCAGTGTTGGCATGCCAATGGGTTGGAGTCGATTGCTTGAAATTTGGTGAGTTTGTGTGGGTGATCCGCACATGTGTGGTTTGTTCTCCACTTCTTTGTCTTCTGGAAATCTCCAGTAAAGTTGCTAAGAACTCGATATTGCATCTTGGATATACATGGATATACCCTGGTTGTGTGGTCAATCATGGTGAATATCGTTGTTTTCTTCCACTTGCGATAAAGTCGCGGTTTCAATTTCAAAACATTCTGAACATTCAAAACTGTTCCAACCGGTCTTTTTTGATAATCCCCGGGTCTTTGCGTTTCGAATCTCCCCATTTTTCTCACCTCGGTCGCTAGGAGAAATCCGCGGAGATGTCCTTTGCCCATTGGCTCGGTGCAGGTGGAGACATTGAAACTTTCACCTCTGGGAGGCTGAGTGGCGCGGCAGGAGATGGGAAAATCATGGATGGTTTGTACATGGAACTCATGGAATTCAATGGGTAGAACTTATGAATTAGATGGGTAGTATGAATGGGAGATTATGGGACAAATTTTCATACATTTTCCAGTTTGAGTATGTTCAAGTGAGGTTTGGGATTTGTTTTGGATTGTGCGAACATGTTTGCAGATGTTCCCGGAATGATTGGTCATTGGCCCATTTTTGGTGGTATCCCATATGCATCCATATGCCCCTTTTGGCCATGCTATTCTTAGCTGCGTAGATATGATTTTCCCATTGGTTCTTCCATTGGTGTAGGACCCCATCTGCCCGACATAGAGACATATGGCAGGAATATGGCTGGATACTATCCAACTCAATGGAAAAGCAACACCAAGTACAAACATGATGAAACTAGTATTCCGACAGAGGCAGAGAAAGTACATGTCTAGAGAAAGTACATGTCTTGATCTACATGTATTTGGACCACTGACACTGGAATCTGACATGTTGAATTGAATCGACGCTGTTGCCATCACCCAAGGTGCTGGCTATCCAGAGTTGGACCTGCTGGTGGTGGTGGATACCCCTGCAGGGGCGCCAGCCCAGACACAGCACCGCGACACCATTTTGCCAGGACCCTGTGCATCTCTTGGGGTCCATATTCCCTTGACCGCCATGCAGGCACAGATGTGGCGCTATCATGCGCTATCCGTTTGCCTCAGGAGTCTTAACTGTCTATAGATCGGTATAGGATGATATAGGTATAAAATATTATAAAGTGGTATGTATAGGTTTCACTATGTTTCATCCCTATACATGTCAAATTAAGCATGTTTTTTTTTTAACACATATATCTGTATATATATATATATGCAAGTGTGTGCAATCTTTCACTGTACATCATACATAAATATGCAAGTATACTGTATATGAAGACGATATAGCCATATAGGTATTTACATATCTCAAGCCTCAAAGGAATTTCAGATCCACCAGGCCAAACCCCTGAACGGCGCCATCGGCTTCTTCCCCGGCAGCCACCTCCTGCGTGGCGCCCTCGACTCGTCGCCAGCCGCAACGGAGGTGGTGGGCGCCACGGCGCCGGGCTCAGTGCTGCTGTACGACTCCTTCACGGAGCACCGGGGATTGGAGAACCAGAGCTTTGGTGAAAAAAGGACAAACATGGCTTCAACACGGAAAATGGGAAATCATATATAATTATATATATAATATATACCATTATATTCTTTTTTGTATCAAATATGATTATGATTTCATATAGTACGATCATATGGGGAGTTGACTGTATTCTGGGGATTGGTATAATGGGGATAAGAAGGGGGTGGACCAAGAAACGTAGGAGTTTTAGCAGCAAAAATAGGGATTTGGCCAAGGATTGTTCATGGGGAGTGAATCAAAGATCTTTTTGATGAGGCATACCAAATTTTGAGATGGGAATGGGGTGGTAACAAGGGTGTTCAGTTGGAATTTTGGTCTGGGTTAAAGCTGCGGTGTGGTATAATGTATCGAAGTAGTTTTTCTTGGGATGGCAATAATGGTTGGATGGGCTGGTAGGAGCACACAAGGGAATTTGATGCCAAAAATGGTACTGAACATGCTGTACTTTGCGTGACAAAAAGGTAGCTATACTATGCTATACTGTAGCTCTATGGGGTTAAAACATCTTAAGACTTGACAGGAAACCTAGCAACGGGGCTCTTGCAAGGTCCTTCTTGAGATTTTCTTGTTGGGTATGAGCAGGCTGTTGACCGCAGACCTGTGACTGGTGGTTTCAAACGTATCTTTGTGTGTGTGTGTGTCTTGGGGGTTTAAAGAATCATTGATTTGCCCAAAGCAGTTAATGTTTTTTGAAAATATGTTTAAGCATGTTTCAATCACCAACTCCGTATGGCAAGACCTCAGCAGTACAACTGCCCCACACCAACTGGCTGTTTCACCCGAGGAGTGCCGAGCCTCGCGCCGCACTCTTCGCTTGGTTCCGAGTCCCAGGGGTTTACACGGGACACACTGAGGACGTTTCGGTGGTTTGGGTGGACGCCAGTTGTGGGTTCCATGCCGCCATGGGATGATGTTCCCCAGAAACCACCAGTTGATGTGGTGTAAAACAGCCAGCCCTCAACTTGACGCGACACGGAACATTGAGGGTTTTTTTGTGTATGGATATGTATGGATCAAATTTCCAGACCCTCAGACCGAGACCAACAGATTAACGGGGTCTTTGAGAACCTTGTGTAAGTATCCAAATTTGATGGGCACACCATTACATAGGTACATCCTCAACGACACTCACAGGAGTGATTAGGAGTGTATAATAGTTACCAGTTCAGAATCGCGAAGTTGGTTTATTCTACTCAAAAATCAGTCTGGTTTATGGATGTTGATGGCAGATAGATGGGCAGGCTGTAGAAACCAGCAAACGCTTTACCCTCTGGTAAACTAACATAACTATGGAAAATCACCATTTGTCATGGGAAAATCCACTATAAATGGCCATTTTCAATAGCTATGTTAGTTCACCAGAGGGTACTTGCGGACACCACCATCTTCGGGTTTTGCCCGTGTTGTGAAACGCGAAGCGACAGGAGAACTTCGGACCTGAGGGGCTGCATCGTGCCAACGAGTTCCGCAGCTTGACCTGCGACGATGGGATGGGTAGAATGGTGACACTTTTTTTTTAGGCATCAACCAAGGGGGAGACCCTGAAAAGATAGAAGCTAGTAAAATCCCATTAATGTTGGTAAAACAATAGTAAACCATCCCCCAAATCACCATAAATAGATGGTATAAACCATCAACATATAGGTGGTTTATTATTGTTTTACCCACATTAGAATGGTGATGATTCATTTTTCTATCTTTTGGATTCTTTTGGAGGGTTGCCAAACTTTGTACCAGTAGCAGTGAGGTTTTGCTAGTTGATGACAGACGAAATTCATGTGATCCCAAATTGTGAAGATGATGGGAATTGATGGCCACTTTCATCACTGTGTCAAATCTTAGTTAGTTGATGACACGCAGTCACGCAACAGTTGTTGAATCCCAAGTGTTGTCAAACAAGCAGCCAGCTGGATAATCCTGGGCAGCTGGTTCTGCCTGGCAGGTCACTATGTGAGGCCCCGTCTTCAGACCGTGGAGTCGGAACAACGAGAACTGTCCAAGGGCGAAGGTGATGAGGATCCTGTGGTGAGTCTGAAACTTGGGGCATGCAGAACTTCAAGAACATACAAACCTTGAGGGAAGTCAAGACCACCCACCCATATGAATTCAATTGTACTTAAACCTGCAGCAATGTGCGTGTCTGGCAGGGGGGCCACAGTAGTGAATGATTGAACCAAAGCAAGTATATATGGCATGGTCTATGGAGCCTATGGTAGAAATCAGGCCCTTTTTGTAAATAGGGACCCCCAATGATGGGACTCCCAGTCCATCTTCCTATACTGTTTGGGGTTTAATAGTAGGAAGTTATATGCTATACCACAAAATGTTTGGGGTTCTGCCATAGGCTCCCAGCTTAGCATCTTGGGGAAGGGGATGCTGGGCTGGATGATACCAGGAGGCTTGGGGCTTCAAGCGCGGTTCCAAACTGGTTCCATGGACACGTGGCCTGGTTTGATGTTTGTTGCGGCAGCTTCCAGGTGAGTCACATGATCTTTCTGGGCATTCGCACTGTAGACCGTAGACGCGTTGATGTTCATTTGTGTGTTGGGTGGTTTGAGACAAAATGATGCAATTGCATTCATAAGTGTAAATATAAATGTGAATGTAAAGATACATAGCACTGTAGTACTGCAATAAAGGTACAGCACCCACAAGTAAACAAGTGGTTCATTCGGGGTCCTTTCTTGTCGCATTCCGCTGGCACCAGACCCGTCCAGCGCTTCAAGGCTCCTGGGGCGAAGAAAGTGTTTGCTTCCGCTGCAATCAGACGGCGCTCAGCGGGGTCAGTGCGTCTCGCCCCGGCTCTGTGCGCAATGAGTGGTACTGCCAGAAGCTTGGCAGATATGTTTGCGGGCAGGGGTCAGGGGGTAGTCAGGACTTGACATGGGATTTTGTCAATAGACTTTAGTGACTAAAGTGTGCCAACAGATGTAATCATTAAGTAGTGGACTGAGGAGCTATAGCAAAATCGCATAGGAAACATTGTGCCGAACCTGTTTGACAGCAACTTATTCAGAAGATGCTTGGTGATGTCTTAACCATCGAGTTGTTGAGGTTGGCCACTTTGACCTATAAGTTGATTGGACATTGACCTGCTGCAGGTTTAGATATGTTGAAGTTTCACCTGTTGACATCGAAACTGTTCACTTGCATAACTAGAATCACCTGCATGAACAGGGTTCTAGCAATATGTGACTCCTATGTAGGAAGGCTCCCACCTAGATAGGTAAGTCGATTTCTCACTAGGCTAATCAGGATTTTTGGTGGGTAGAACTCTGTAATACTCTGTAATTAGATGGGGTTATAGATCGGCTTAATCGAACGGGTGGCCTCTTCCTTCGTAGACTCGGGGCTCTCAGACACCACACTGGTGCACTGAGGAGATGCTGGGAGGAATGCGGTGGCACACCTGAACCATGGCCTGGGAATACGACTGAGCCATGGGAACAACCAGATCGTGTTAGTGAAGAAAGGCTCAAGGAACCTCCTGGATTTGCTGAAGATGAGTTTTGTTGAAAACATATGTGGGGAATCAATCTACCCTCTGGCCAAAAAAAACATGACTATGGAAAATCACCA
Organism: Symbiodinium sp. clade C Y103; assembly: GCA_003297045.1. NCBI lineage: Eukaryota > Dinophyceae > Suessiales > Symbiodiniaceae > Cladocopium > Cladocopium sp. clade C. Next base: position 200,653 of record BGPT01000557.1, on the reverse strand, counting down.
TTCTGTAGAGGTGAATATCTATACATGGGCCGTTTTCGATTGTAAACTGTTCAATTGCCTGTTTTGTTGTTTTTCGTTTAGTTGGTATTTAGAAAGAACTATTGCGAACAAACTCCACACCTTTTACGGTCTCCAAAGTCAGCTACGAGAACGCAGGAGCTTCAAGCACGAGGGCTCAACATCACCCCCGGCAAGGGACGTCACAAACTCACACTGCTTCGGGAGCGAGGCGCGGCTGGGACAACTTGGAACCGACGGGTGAATCGCAGGTCTTTTCCGGCGAGGTTGGGGCCAGAGGAGGAATGCCCAAACATGCAGAAAAGAAGAAACTGTCAATTGAACATATACATTACACAGTAGATGATAGTATATGCACAATGTCATGCACATACACATGTAAAGGTGCAGATCAAACATGAAGGTTCTGCAGCGTATCCAAATCATCGAACACTGCCGGCATTGTTGTGCAATTCGTTCGGCATCGCCAGGCTATTTCATCCCGGTTGACCCATCCAATGCTTGGCTCGATCGGGTGAGCAATGACCCGCAACCCTCCGGATGGAAGGATGCCATGAAGAAAGCCTTAGGTGAAGTTCCACGTTTCGATGGTTTCTAGCCAGAGCTCGCGAAGAAAAGAACATCACCACACAGCCAGCATGCACACTTGTTACGAATCATAATCATAATCCCACCAAATGCCTAGCTATTGTAGCGCTCAGGGACATGGGAAATGAATTCGACCCATTTATGCCAGTACATACCTATATTTTGTGGCTCGCTTTATATATCCCCATGTTTGTTGCCCATCTTTTTAGGCAAGAGTTGATAGTCACATCTTATGCCAACGCCTATTGATTACACAGAGGATCATCCCAGTTCGTAACTGGTGAGTAACCCTCGTTAGTAAGTCCCCTAAAAAGGTTTATCAATGGTTTATCCATGGTTATCCTGTGGGTTATAACCCCAGTTACTAACCATTTTCTAATTGGGTTGAACCTCCAAGAAACCACTCATTTTTGATGGCAAACCTCTGGCTGGGCCCGACATTCATCGGCAGGAACACGGCGCCTTCAAGTCAACGCAGCTGGCAGGGGCTCTCATTTTTGGCCACAGCTCGGCTACAAGTCCTTTGTCCACGTGAGGTATCCAATGAAACTATACAGCCTCTTTATTGAAAAACAATGGGGCGGGGAACGTAACCAACAAGACAATATGGTTATAAATACTTGAGCCAGCCAACTGGATACGAAGCAGCCTCGGCCTAAACGTTTGTTTTGGCAAGGTGCCTACAAGTGGCAATGGAAATATGGCGTTGACAACTTTTGGAGGCTTTATCATCAGCCAACTGCACCCATTGTATTTTCACTTAGGTTTGTGCATCCTTCGGGCAGATCATTTGCCATCATTTGAATGTGGCTGAGCAAGATTGAACCTCAAATTTGGGTATATAGTCTAATTATAGATTGCCAAAGATGACCAATGTGATCCCATTGGCATCCCTGCTGCAGATGTTGCAGGCAACATGTCCATTTGTTCTGTTTAGGCTTCATCCATTTTCCACACATATGTTGGATTTCGTGTTGACTCGTCATGACTAATCCTCACTTGCTTTCATAATGATTAACTATGTCATCAACGTCTCATTGGTTCCATAGGTTTGTTTCTTGCATTTGCATCTTGATTTTCTCCACGTGTTTTTCTGAAATTAGGGTATGCCCATGTATTTCCCATGTCCAATGGCCATTTCAAGGGGAAAATGATGGACATATTCGCCATGGTTCACCTAATTTCTCTCCAAACGCTCCATTTTCCATGACACCTACGCTAGGTCAGATTGCAGGGCTTGCAAGCTACTGAGCTAAATGGCAGGCGAGTCTCATGGTGGCTGACCAGTTTGTCAGACACATTTAAATGGGAAATAATGGGAACATATTACATGTTCCTTGGATACGGATACAATGAATGATATGATATGATGTAAACTTGGACACTTAAATGATTCCTGCTTGCTTCTACGAGATGAAGAACCTGAAGGTCATCGCGATTCTTATCGCCAAAACATGGAATGGCGTCAAAACCCATGGCATCATGTTCATCAGGATGTGGATGATGTGGGTTTTGAACATTGAGATGCATGTGGGTGAATCAAGGCTTTAGGTTAAGGTGGGGATCAGAAAATGGCTGGCTCAGCAGCTAATGAGCAGCTAATGGTGTGTAAATTATATGTGTGTATTGGCAATTGGCACTCAATCCAGCAAATTCAAACGTTGCTTCGTGTCAAATTTGTCCCAAAGATGGCTGATGTATGCTTGTATGCTGATGATGCCTGCGTGCTGATGTAAATGTTGTGATCTAGCCACCCCATGAAGAAATAACGCCCTCCTAAATGAGATCCCAAGAAACGGAACAGATACTGCAGGTGTCACGACGGTGCGATGCAAAGTCACGCAGGTGGTCACAGAAACAAAGAGAAACTGGCAAGTGTCGACCCCAGTGTCCAACTTAAGTAACCAAATCTTCACCAAGACTTAATCAACCAACCAAAACTAACTTACTGGTGCTTAGTAGGGAATGGGGGAATGGGATGATTATTAATGGTTATTATAGGTCATTCCCCCATTCCCTGCTAAGCACCAGTAAGCTAACCGACTAACATGTCAGGAAATCCAATAAACTAAGTGACGAAGTGACCCCGTTATCGAACTATTGACCAGGCTCGGTCGCCTTCAAGGCTTCGACAAACACGCCCAGCGATGGCAGGTGCGACTGTTTTCGAAAAATGGGGAGGACAGGTTCAGTAGATTAACCCTTTGTGAAACCAAACATGATCTACTGTAAATATATCTAAATGATACTGAGATCTCCGCAGCTACTTTTTTCTGTTTGGAGGGACAGACATCATCATCAGATTGACTTGCATGTTCTTTGTGATGTTTGAATATGTTCGGTAGTGGTAGTAAACTAACCGTTCTCATAATGAACTACAACGGGATAAATTGGGGATGTAACCCTCCCATGGATATTGTGGGATATACATAGATATACAGGGATATGATGGGGATCAAATTGGGATATCATGGGGCATTTCCACTGCACAGGTTCAATGCTTGGTAAGTTGTGTGTGCATGTGTTTCTATGTCATACGGTATTGCATGGCATTCCATCCCAATTTTCAGGTTCCTGACTTTGGCCCAGAACAAACAGTGGTCACTCAGTGGTCATCAAGTAAGCCATCAATCACCTGGGATGATTCGCCAAGCTGACTGCATGTTGGATGGGTCAACCAACCATTTGTTTCGCGAATCATCAAGTGAATCACTGAATCATCATTTATGGTAGAAGCCCATTGTGTCACAATCATCCACCGTGAGGTGCAGGTGCGAGGCCGCTTGGATGTAGAGATGGGAAGGAATATTCGCGGGGAGGTGGTTTTCCAAGGTGTAACCGGAAGAAAGTGAAGATATGACGGGAAAGATTGGTCAATTTGATGGACCTCGGAGATTTTGGATTCAAGTTTCCAGAAATTTAAGAGAATGATAATTGGTCAATGGGTTGCAGCCTGCAGAGCATCGAAAAAGATTTTTGGAGCTGGAAACGATTGGATTTCATATGATATATGTCTAAGAGCCAATTGGCCAGTCCAACCCATTGATAGGGCACTGTATTTACTTTGCTTTCTTCGCAGAAAAGGCTCATGGTTTTTGCATCACTGGTTGTAGAAGATATTGACAGATGTTTCAGTTTTCCTTCAGTTTTCCAGGCATTCTCAACAGATTTCCCAACAACATATGGATTGTCTCGGGGCACTACTTGTATGGTTTGCCCCAGGACCCTCCGAAGCTTAAGGTTACGGAGATATTGTCTAAAACTGACTTTGCCACACAAAAAAAAACCTTTGAATGAGATTGCTTTTGAAAACTGCTCGGGGTGAAGCTTGCGGTTTGGAGGCTTTGGTTTGATAAGCCTAGGTGGCGAGAAAAAGAGCTTTAAAGAGGAGAACCTGCAAGTTCCGCAAAAGCCGGAGGCGCACCATATGCCATGCAAGCTCTTGTCCCCCTGGTGTTTGCGCTAAGCAAGTGAAGAGGTTGGATGGTAGAATGTCATGCGCTGCAACTTGCTGGGATAATCGGATACCTTGTCATTGGCTAGTTTGCAAATTCAGTAACGATGGCCAAAAGCAACTGTAGTGAAACAGTAACAGCCAAGATTGGCGTAAGCTCAGTTGTTTAATTTTGGGGTTACCCCAGAAAGAATCAACACAGAGATAAGTTCCTCTTCACATTTGCACCCTGATTATAATTATAGTAAATTGGAGGTTATTCATCCTGTGTTTTCATCACAATCCTCATCATCCTCACCCGTTCGCCAGGTACCTCTCTTCACGCCCATCGAGCAGCTAAAGGAGTCCCGGATCCCACAGTGACAGCTGTGTGATGGCTGCCATATTGAGCAGATGGACAATGCCAGAAATCGTTGTTTGTCCAAGTATATATATATATATAAATGTAATGGGGGAACAAAAACAAAATCAGGTGACATCAGGCGACCATCATTTCCTATTATTTTCTTAATTTCCTTTGGAAAACCATTCCTTGATAAAACCGATGCAACGACCGGACCCCGACAAAGAATGACCAGGTTCGCTGTTTGAGAAGCATTTTGCAAAACCATATTCGTGAGTGGATAGTTGATATTAGATTCACCGGAGGTGAAAGGACTGGAGCTTATGATCCAAGCGCCATTCTTGGATACAATACCTATCGGTGTGAGTTCCATATTGCCAAAAATAAACAGTGCCCCATATCCACAATTTGTACGAGGTATTTCCTCATATTTCCTCACGCATTTATTCCATAGAACCATCTATTTACTTTACCCAAATGTAGGTATGGTAATTATATACATTATGGATCATAGTGGTATAATTATTTGGCTATGAGGCCCCGATTCTTACTGTGTTTCCATCATAGGCCCCACACGGCGCCAAGGCCCAACATAGACCCTAAGTTGGCCCACCATAGACCAACTGGTGAGCTGAGGCATGGGAACGAATGTGTCAAGAAGTGGGAGTATGAAGAGGCCGAAACTGCTCCACTGATGGTGGCCAATTTTGGAATCAGAAAGCATCATCGGGGTGTGGTATGGCTTGATATAATTGGAGTGTTTCAGTCATCCAAAGAACATTCTTGCTTTGGATATTGTAGGTCTGACAAATATCCATATCAGATTATTTCCTGCTTTCAGCTTGGGTTGCTGATTGACGTGTTTATGTGTTTATGTTTTGTCCGGACGAAGAAGTTTTTGACAAGGAAACTCGAGCTGTAAGAGCGCGTTGTTGACAGAATTGACATTGGAAGCCACCATGACAGATCGCCTCAGGTAAAGCACAGCACTCGACACGGGCAAAACTGTGCCTGACATCAGGATCCTTACTTATTACCATCATAGTGCTGATTGAGGAACAAATGAGCATCTAGGAGATTTTGAACTGGTAAACCAAATGAGCATCACTTTGCACATGCACTCAGACAATGGGATCCTTCAAGGTGCCTGTCGATAAGATGTTGGAGGGATACCTGCAGTAACTTTCTCTGTTTATTCTCTCAGACACTCCATGTGTGGCCTGTGTGGCGTGTTTGCACGTATCTATTTTTCTTACAAACAGCTACGCACAGTTGGAGCATCCTTGCCCTGAAAGGATGCGCCGTACCTGGAAGTGCTGGATTGATATTCCATTCTTCGAAAATCCAATAATGTTGGTAAAACAATAAGAAACCATCCCCCAAATCACCATAAATAGGTGGTATAAACCATTCCCAAATGGTTGGTTTATTATTGTTTTACCCACATTAAACCCTAACAAGAAGTACCCTCACCAAAAATCCAGGTGCAGCATTCGTGCTCCTGGTTTGGGTTCCGTACCCTCGAAGAAGCATCCATAGTGGAAAACAAAATTGAGCCACCATTATCCAATAGAAAGCATGTGGGTCGTACACTTCAATCTTGACTAGTTTTGGGATGGAGTTTTTATGACATCATTGTACAACATCTTGTCCATGTATATCATTGCACAAGGTTTCGCATCACTTTTGGTAGGTCATTCCATCATATCATATGGGTTTGTCTCAAAATAGATTTCCCCCAAACAATCAGTGGCGTTTAAGCCATGGTTTGCCAGTTTTTTTTCCAATATGTCCCCAATATTTTGCCATCTTTTGCCTGTCTAAAACATCTAAACATAGCAATTTCTTTTGGCAGGTCATCTACAGCTGTCGTTCGATAGCTGTGCCAGGCCATTGCCTTCTACTCTGCTGCCATCGACCTTTTGGAGGTGCCTTTTGGAAAAAAGTGGGGATGGAACCAGGCCACCATAGGGGGTTTTCAATGGTTTTCACTGATCTGATTTATACAGTATTATACAGTTATATGGAGAGATACACACATGGTGGTCATTTTTTTGATCAGGGGGAACCCGTGCAGGAACACCCTTTTTTTGACCATCCAGATTGGAGTTTGCCAGTCAATGTGTGTCAACCAAGCCTCTCCGCAGGACTCAGAGGTCGGCCAGGAACCTCAGTGAGATTCAGCGCAGGAGCCGGGTTGAAAGGTTTCAGCCCACCATGACGGTTGGCGCAGGAAAACAAATCCAAGATTGATTCTGTTATAGGTAGTTGATGGGGCAGGGATTGAAGAATGGAACTTTTTTTTACTTGCATGAGTATTTCCCAAAAGGCACCACTCACAAAGCCCATAGAAGGAACAAAGGAGAACATTGAAGAAATCGAAGATCCTCTCCAAGGAATCTATTTTTTACTCAGATTCACAACCACTTCTTTTCCAAGCAAGATTTTTTGGCACTTCCACTTTAATGACTCCCTATCAATTGGTTTGGTGGGGGGCTACACCAATCCGTGTCCAAAATTTGTAGACATTTAAAGAACTATCCCAAACTTGGGTTAGTTACCCCACCATTTAGGAACAGTTTTTAAGAATCAGGTTGTCTCAGCTTAGCAGTCTGCAGTATTTACAATTACGTTATCCCAGCGAACTGGTGTTTGACTGGGTTTACCCTCCTGTAATCAAACATGGCTTGCTGTAAAATCCCGCGTTTGGTTGGATTATCTTACCACTCAATACCATTCAGATTCCAGATGTCAGATAGCCATTTGCAGGGGAATTCCCAGCTAGACATGCTGGAAAATCACATGTTTGACCCCGTTAAATCCCAAGAAATCCCATGTTTGACCCCATTAATTGACATGTTTGACGACACCGGATCAGCCAAGCTGCGAGCCAATTCCTCCTTTCGAGGCCACCCGCCGGAGCTGATGGACCCCAAATACCTGGCGGTGCCACGGCTTCAAACTGGAAGAATCAGGGACTAAATTGGGGGGGCCTAAAAACTATTAGGGTACCGCTGGAAAATGAAATGCTGACTGTAGTGGTTCTTATTCAAAACTTGGATTTATTGGATACCTTTTCGATTTTCCAGCAAACCAGGTGGGATTATTAAAGGGTAAGCACTCGGCAAGCACCATAGATGCCTCAAATTCCCAGTGGAAACAGCAGAGCAGTTGGGACCAGCTTGGGGGATGGCCATGACCAGAAGCCAGCCGGTGGAGGTGCTCCACAACAATCGTGCCCAATGCTTCATCAGTCTTTGCCGCGAAGTGCAGGGCGAGGACGGTGGCGGGTCGTGGCCCAAAGTCCATCCGAACCACCTTGGGGTTGGCGCCCTTCAGCCTGACCCATAATTTTCCAAACATGTTGAAGATGAATTTGTCACGAATGATAGCCCTCACATGGGGCCCCAATATGAACAATTCCACTTGTGTCATTTTTTCCATGATGTGACCAAATTCACACACCATCACGCACGTGTTCACATGTTTTCAACATGAGCAAACATGACCTAAGCATGCAGGTGTACATGTATACATACAATACATACATATATCAGCATATTGTATCTGCGTATGTATATAGTATTTGTATGTATATATTTGTATATATATATATATTTTTGTGTGTGTGTGTTTTGTATTTCTATACATGTGATGTATTCAATGTAATGTAATTTATTCTGGATCTATGTATCTCTGTTTGGCCGTTTGTATGTATACATGTCTGCGTGTATGCATGTATCAAACAGTCAATACTTTTGAGATATATATATATATATATGCACAACATATGAACACACACACACAGATGCCCATGTATACAAACCATGCTCATCAGCTCCACTGGGGCTTCCATTTCTTCCAGGTTCTCCCCGTGGCAGGACACCTTGGCGCGGAAGTTTGCGATGCGCGCCAATCTAGATGCAGCCAAAGCCATTGAGCTGGTCGCGGCCCCAACCTGGGAAACCGAGAAGCGCATTGAGATCTGGGAGACCCAGCAAGAATAGTGATAGTAGGAACCGATATTCAATGATAGTTGCATATGTATACATATGTCACATATATGGTTATGACTCAAAACCCTGGTACCCCAGGTACTGGTACCCCAAAATAGCTTGTAAACGGATGGTTATTCCACCAAATATGGTTGTAATATGTTATAATAGGTTTTGACCCATCCCCATAACTTATTTTTTAATGGTATCATCATACCAAATTGTTTAATTTAATCACTATGCAAGGATATTTAATGGTGGGTAGTCACACATAACCACAATCAAATCATGGGATAGACTACCAACCATGATGGGGACATAATAGTGATAGGTCATGAAATATAAAATAACCAATGTGAAATTCCTAGTCATGTTTGTTGGTTAATAAACCCAATGAATACGATAGTTTTAACCCCCCCAATACATCCAAATGTTAACCTAGTTAACGATAGTGACAATAGGGATTAGAATTCCAATTTATAGGGATATGGTGGCAAAACAAACAACAAAATATGGAGATACAGGCTGATTATGTGGTAAACCTACGATACGATTAAAGTGGATATGATAAGAAAATTCGGGATACGATTAAAGTGGGATTTGTCTTGTGACATCCTAGAACCAATGCAGTAATGATAGCGTGTGGCAAACCCACGCAAATCCAATAATATAGCCCCAAAATTGAAATGTCAACTACCAATGTATTTCTGGTAAAATCGGGGGATGGGTTGTTTTTGGGGTTTACCACATGAAGAGCAACCGCTGAAGTAATAATAGTATAGTTGCAGCGACAGTCAGAATGATGCAATAGAGATTAGTGACAGATAGCAGCCAATAGCTAATCATGTTGGGCTTGCAATAGTAACGATAGTCGTGGTAATAGTAGCTGATATAGATTCAATATGCTTCAATTAGATTCAATTGTTTAATATCATTGCTAACAAAAAATGATAATCATCAACTCCTAGTAGGGGATGCTCACCGCAATCAAACTTGTGAGGGGTAAATCATTTGTTTTTTTTTGGCATGGCCAGGTGAGATTGCCTGAGGGTATTCAATTTTGACCCATGCGCGAACATGTTTGCGGAGTGGTTCAACCCAGCGCTGAGGACCCTACCAATGGGAAGGCCCACTATAGACGAGGCTAACTGGAGACCAGTGGCCAAGCGACGGTTAGGGAATTCTGCTAGGTGACATCTGCAGTTGTTGCTTGTGTCTAACGAACTGTAATTATTTTGGATCGGCCAGGTCAAGTCCCTTTTTTTTTCTTGCTTAACTTTTCAGTTTGGTGCAGGATGTGCATGCATCAACAATTTCATTCAATTATATGTATAAGTGATTATAAGTGATATATGATGATATATGTAAATATATCAATACAATTCACATATTCAATATATTTCGCCGTTGAATGCTGGTTTAACGCTGGTCCCGGATACGCCACGCGCGCGGATCCTCCACTCCAGGCTGTGCGGTGCTGGGCATGGCGCCCAGCGCGAGTCGTTCCAAAGAGGCGATTCGTCACCTGGAAGTGGCCCTGGCAGGTCGGGACAGTGACCGGGGTGGGGAAAAAATGGTGGTTTTATATGGTGTTGTTGGGATGTTCATAGGATTTTCACGGGATTTTCATGGGATTGTCATAGGATTTTCATTGGATTTTCCATAGGATTTTCACGGGATTATCATTTGATTTTCATAGGATTTTCATAGGATTTTCATTGGATTATCATAGGATTTTCATGGGATTTTCATAGGATTTTTATGGGACGATCATGGGATTTGCATGGGAATATCATTGGATTATCATGGGATTTTCATGGGATTATCATGGGATTATCATAGGATTGTCATGGGATTATCATGGGGTTATGATGGGATTACATATATATACATATACATATACATACCTGATATATTGTTAACATATAAAAACTAAATATAACTAATCCCATCCCTTGTTCATATTAAACCGCCGCCAGCACACCATGGTTTAGTAGGGGATTTACACATTTTAAAAAAAATGGTCCATTTTGGAGGTGTTTGAAGTTAGAAGGATGGGATTATTGAACCATACCGTCCTGGGAATCCAGCCCGGAAGGACCCTCTGGCACATGGCCATGGGGCACGTCCTGAAGGGGAGTCCTTGTCGAGATGGCAAGTTTAGTTGTATAGCTCTATATGGAACTTGGGGGGTGCAGTTAGGGCTTATTTTTTTTTTGGTACAATCTCCTGTGCATAAATGAATCGTGAATACATTTGCGCCGTATACCCTCTGGTTATTTAACATAGCCATGGAAAATGTGCTAATTCTGGATGATTTTTCCCATTAAAACCCTCATTTAGTTCGGGGATTCTCCATGGGTATGTTAGTCATAACCAGATGGTATGTGCAATTCCACCCATGCGGTGCAGGCCGAGCCTCTGGCGGGAAGGATGGTGTTGTACTGCCCAACTCCTTTCGTAACGAGGTGTTGGGATGCCTGGCGATTCAACAGACCTGAGTTGAAATGCACATTAGGTGGTTTCCATACATGGGGGTACCTTAAAATGGATGGTTTATAATGGAAAATCCATCTATAAATGGATGATTTGGGGGTACCCCCATTCTAGGAAACCAGCATTTAGATTCACCATATTCGTTGGATTGGTTGAAGGGAAAATCTTAACCGGAAACCATGGATTTTCCCATGAAATATGGGGGGTTCCTGTAAATTTTCCCTTAAACCAATCCAATGATATAGTCACTTTTGGTAGCCACCGAAGAGACATAAAAAAAACTCATTTACCAACATTCTAGTAGGAGTTTGCTGGTCTATCTTTTTTGGGTTGCTCTAGCATATATCCACAGATATCCATAGTAAAATTATTGTTTTGACACCAAACTAGCTCGAAGGGGTTCCAGGGGGCGTATTTAGTATTTACTAGTCTCAATAGCTGAATCCCCTGCAATGAATAGATGAATAGTCCAGCTCCAATATTGGCATATTATATTTATATACAGGTATGTATGTCAGCTTCATCTACCGGCATTTTTGGGCAGGCTCAGCCACGGTCAGAATCTTCATTCTGGCATTTCAACGTTTCCTCTTTAGGTATGTTTGCTCAAGGGTTAAAAACCAATTTTTCGACACTTCAATCTCCATTTCCCATTTTTTATCCATATGTTTCATCACTTGTTTCCACAGGTCAAGAGTTCAATCCCCCTTTTCATGGCCCCCAGAAAGGCCCCCCCCCATCTCAGTGTTTTAGGTGCAGTTCCACTTCTAAGTTACCCTTTGGTAAACTAACATAGCTATTGAAAATGGTGATTTATAGGTGATTTTCCCATACAAAATGGCGATTTTCCATAGCTATGTTAGTTCACCAGAGGGTAAGTGGCTTATAACTTCACCTTATTGGGATTAAAAGCGCATGTATTACACCTACAAAGATGCCCCCTTGGGGCTGTTGAGGTCGAAGCTCCTAGACTTGGCCAAGGGAAGGCTTGATGCCTGCACCGAGGTGCCTGCAGATCCCGAAAAACCAGGGGAAAATCGTGGAAAAATTGGGGAAATTATTTACCCTCTGATAAACTAACATCGCTATGGAAAAGCACCATTTTTAATGGGAAAATCAACTATAAATGGCAATTTTCAATAGCAAACTGTTAGTTTACCAGACTCAGAGGGTACGCAAGAGTGACCTAACATAGATGTAGAAAATCCACGAAATCCATTGAAATCCTCTATTTCTAGATTGTTTTCCTGAGGAAATCGTGGGTTTTCCACATTCTAGCCGAGGGTAACTTGACTCAGCATCGATACTGCTCTTTGGATCTGTTTTGGGGATTTTTTTGGTTGGGCCCAGTCATGTAGAGTCCCAATTCATTCGGGCACATGATTGGGCTGGGAATGGGATCGTGTCCGTGCCTGAGCGGTGGCCAGTGGTGGATGTTGTATCCAACAAAAGGTAAAGAACATGGAGAGTAAGTGATGTCAACTAGATATAACTAGATCAGGGTGTAAATCGAACAAAAAGTGATGATACCATTGGTGGTTAGTTTCACCATTACTGATTTTAAGCAGTAATCCACGGAGATTTTACTTACAAGATGAGAAGATCACCAAGCCCAGATAAGCCCAGGCCCTTCCCTGTGATGATTTTTCTGAGGTCATCGAGGTTTGAGAACTCATCAGCAAACATGGCAACTGAACCGGTGCCAACGGATGTTGTCTTCGAATATGTTGCCCTTCTCCATCCTGCAAAATTCGATGATTGCACCACTCGATTCACTCGATTCATATTCTTGAGACAGGGTGAAAGTACCAGCCAATGCCGGACAGTTTGGCAGTCCACACCCCACTAATAGGGTACAAATCATATGATGGATGAAGTCATGGGTGGCTTGGTGGATCAGAGCCCCATAGATGGAATTGAGCTGATAATGATGATATCAGGGTGCCGACCCCCAGCTACAACTTCACTTTAAGTAAAAAGCTGATCTACAATAGTCAGTAGATGCCGGCTGTATTCGTTGTAGACCAACTTAGCTATATAAGCATTTGGGCACCACATCTTGCATGGTGGATGATGATGGGATTGCACTTCCCAGGCAGCGGTCCCAGACGTGGAACAGTGTCGGGAGAACTGTCGGCAGCAATGAGTGGGGGCCCCACAGCGCCCCAGCAGTGCCTCAGGGGATCTCAAGGGTTGGTCACACAGCATGTCACACAAGAAACCGTTGAGAGATGGTTTTTCCAAAGCGTCACGGCCTTGCCGAGGTGGTTGTAGATGTACTGACTTTGTTCCATCCCAGAGGATGTTCCAATTCACGAGTGCTGTGGGATGGGTTCCAGTTATGGTGGACACGAGTGTTGCCATTCCACCTGACGATTTCTGAGGCGAAGAAACCAAACTTGCGCCGAAGAAAAAAATCCACATGGGCACGGGGCATGTATCTTGGGGGTGCCGAGTTCACGTTGGAAACGCCAAGGGTTGCAGAATCTACGTTTGATACATGGTGCAACAAAGTACGCGCCCTCCATCATGCCAAAGGGATACAAGATGCATGCGCAAGCTCCACAAGAGTACCCCAGACATCTGAAAGTGCTGCAGATGCGCTGGTGCGCTATGATAATGACTCTGCCTACCAGTGCATCCCAAAGTGGTTCCATATCCTTAACCAAAGTATACCCTGGTATAAGTCAAATTCTCCCAATATCATCAAATATCCCAAAGTCATCATAGGATATTGCCGTGGCCGTGTCTCCGCCATTGTTGCTATGCAAATGTTCCAGCCAAATACGCGGTGCCACAGCCCAACACCTCAGGAGTTGAACCCCAATGGCGTGTACCACCTGCGCTTGTGCCATGCGGGACAGCCGCAGCCTCGGCGGGTCTTAGCAGGGGGTGGTGAAGTTTTGCCCACTGTGTACATGTAGATGATTCAATGGATTGGTTAATGGGAAAAATTTAACCGGAAACCATGGTTTTTACCATCAAATATAGAGGTTTCCGGTTTCAATTTTCCCTTAAACCAATCCAATGAATGATTGGATGGATGTTGATAGGTAGATGAGGTATCCTTCTCGAGGTGGATAGTACAGGTTTATAGCTCATGTTGACGGCTTGGGCATCATTAGTAGCAATGTCCAGCATCCCTTTTGCAGTTTCTGTTGATGGCACCTCTGTTTCGTATCGGTTCGTCAATCCATGTTTGGGCATGCCATGGTCACGTTTTGTCCAATTACCGTATATAACGTAATATCATCTCCTTGGATGGCTGTTTCAAGTCTTATGTTACATTTGATATCCACCCCTACAAATCGCATGATGATCCCCTTTGAATCGTTCATATTTTGGGGCGCCAGATCCAACCAACCCAGCTATGAGGTGGCTGGACTTGGCCGTGGATGATCTCTTTCCGACTTCCCAGGAGCGGGCGACATGGGGCGACACAGGAACTGCTGGGCTTGTGGTATGAGAAGCACATCATGTCTACAGTATAGTAACCTGCAAACAGATAGAAGAGTATGTTGATGTCATTTGCCACATTTTGCCACTGTTTCATACTGTTTCAGTGGGATTTGACTTTTAACTGTCTGTCTGGGGGTTGCTGTACGGTTTTTGTTCAGTAGTTTGAACGCAACTTCTCTTGACTGCAAGTGTTGGTGTGTCATATCATGCGGAGGGGGCAAATAGTTCAATGGACCTTGGGCTGGCATACAGTCACAAGCCCGAGGGCGCAGCACATGTCATGGACAAGGTCCAAGAAAACAACGGGAAACATGCCGGAGAAAAGAAGGTTACGGCCTTCAATTCTTCCCCCCCAAAAAAATGGTTGAGGGGAGCCATGGGGGTTCAATCATGTCAGAAACCGCAAAGTCTATTCAAATGGTAATTTCAGGCACCATTCATCAAAATGATCCAGAAACATCCAGAAACAATGTGAAAAGTTCCACACATGTACCCACCCAGAAAAAAGTTGATGTTGCATATCTTTCTTGGCCTAACTGGACCTTGAACATCCTAAAGCAAATCATTTTCACCCAACAGTTCACGCCCATGGCCTCCAGGTCTCAGAGGGTCAGGTGGATGGGCGCCTCGTCAGCTTCTCACGGGGCGGCAACCTCTGCTACTTGGGGGTGCGCCTCCCGCTCCTCTGCCAGGGCGGATGGCATTGGATGGAGCAGGGAATTCACTTCAGAACCACCCAATTAGACCCAATTAGCATCAGTAACTGGCAATGATGATCATGTTCCGAAGGATTTGGTCCGGAAGTTTCCACAGATGCTACAACAATGTCAGTTTTTTGATGGGAAAATGCTCTTTTTGGAAATTTGAGGGCTGGAAAGCCCAAAGATGTCCTTTCCAATAGGAAATATGGAAGAAACATGCTTGATTTGGATCAGGCGGCTGGCAGTGGTGACAGACCCATCCGGAAAGTAGAGAGCTGGATAGAGAAGAATTGCATGAAACTTCCTGATTTCTGGTGTTCAAACATGTCACATTCACCACCGCATTTGTTAGATGAAGAATTATACATGGAATGGCAGAATCATCATAACTTGACAATGACAGTCTTGGCATGTTTTGCATCTATCTATCTATATATATATATATATCTCTCTCTCTCTCTCTCTTAAATATAGAGGACTTCTAGGAAATCCATGGAAATCTCACTGGTTGCTATGGCTATCTCGGGATCTGGAATCCATCTACTGTAATTAAATAGCGTGCTGCGATCAATTCCTGACCTTGGCTCAGCTGGAAAATCATGGTCTTTCATAGGAGATGAAGCATAGCTGAAGCAGCTTGTGGACCAGCTGGTTTACTTGGCAGGCCGCCCACTTGTCAAACCTAATGCCCAACCCCCTCTAGTTTTGAATATTCTGGACTTGTAGATGTCTCGGGTGTGTTGATGCCATGAAATTTTATCCCTGCAGCGCGTCTTATGTCGGGTCATTACGCCTCTGGCAATGGCAGCGACGCTTCGGGCCTGCACTGTGATGCTGCGGGAGTGCCACGAGATTGTGCAGCTGAATGCACCTGCTACCAGCCAAGCCTAGGCTGAGGGGATTTCAGGGGTGGGCACTTGGATGGTCGCATCATTCCAGAAAAGTGATCCCAAAGATGCTCTGACAATCAACAGCTGGATGCCTGGGGTTGGCCCTGTAGTTTTTTTTTGTAAATCACCAGGGCATTGTTGCATGCACGCATAAAAACTCTGTTAGGAGGCGGTCACCCTGCCCTGGCTGAAGGTTGTTCTCATTGGGTCTTATTGCGAAGGCCATCCACTATATAATATAATGTAGTATACCGATTAGTGCCCTGGACCTCTTTAGCGTTTTTTTTCCAAAATAATTGAGTCTCCTGCAATTGATTGGGGTGGGACCCTTTTGTGCAAACTTTTTTCTCAGCCATTTTTTGCAGAAAAAAATAAGGTCCCAATTTTTTGGGTGAAATAAATCCCAAGACCTTTTCCAAACCTTTCTGTGTGGATGAGGCTGCTTCATTGACTTTAAAAGGCCAAATGCATTTTGAATTCTTGAAATGCAAGATTCCTCAAATCATTGATTTCTTATTAAACCCTGATTAAAAACATCACCCAAACAATTTTTCAAGGGGTTAGCCCCTGACTGGCTTAGATACTCAAAATATAATTGTTTGGGTGGCACTCTAGTGTGCAAAGGAATTTATGTACAGTATATAGTAAATTTAAAAATAATCCAGCCTCCGTGTGCAATCAAGGGAAAGCCGGTGAAACAACCAGATTTCCATGGCCCAAGACTGCTGACGATGTCAGCACTCCCCAACTGCATGGACTCCAGGCCTTGGCTGATCTCAGTGGATCACCTGCCAGAGCTTGATGGCTGCGGTGAAGCGACTTGCTGTAGCTGACTCTGATGGGTGCTGCCATGAATTTCTGAATCCATGGATCCATGGAGGCTTTGATTCTCGTCAAGGAACGCCTCTTGAGAAAATTCTCGAATCATAATCATTGCAAACTGAGCTTTGTGTCAATGACATTGGGATTTATGATTTGAAGATTTTGAATAAGATTTGGAAATTCATAGGTATCGACCATGCAATGAAGCTGAAAATCTAAGGACAGATCTGGTTGGGGAATAACTCATCAACCAAAGCTGTTGAAGGTTAAATCACCGCTGGCAGCGTCTTGGGCAGCCCAGCTCTCATTGCTTTAGACTTGCAAGTGCAGATGCAAAAAAAATCAGAGGCGATGGTCACACAGTCCTTGTTGTCCTTGATGTTATGCTTCATGGGCACTTGGCGGACACACTGCATATGCTCATGCGATGCATTGTCAATTCAGCAAGTGGATGTCGGATGGGAGTTCCCATGATTGCATATTGCTTGCACTATCCAAGGGCATAGATCAACAACGAATATGTGCCCACTCGTTTAAGCAGGTGAAAACTGGTGAAAGTGAGACACATGCTATAAAAAATCATGCATGTGTTTGAAATTTGTTTTCAGTTTCATTCTCGAGCAAAGACTTCCCTCACACCTGTTGGTCTTCATCTTCGGGATCTGCGCCATGGCAAAGTCTATCCTCGTCATCGGTCATGGGCCCATCGGCCACTCCTTCATTGAGAAGATGACTGAGGGAAGAAGTGGAAGTCCCAGCGACTATCAGATATCAGTCCTTTGCGAAGAGCCACGGCCCGCATACAACCGGGTCATGCTCACACAGTACTTCCAGGATTTGGATGGTGACAAACATGACCAGATGAAGCTATCATATGTGACCGAGAAGGAGTTGAATGAGCTCAAGGTGACGCTCCTCTATGGCCGAGCAATATCCATAGATCGAGAAGCCAAAAAAGTAGCCTACTTGAGCCAACAAGCGGATCAAAGGATGGTTGGCTACGACATTTTGGTTTTGGCCACCGGCTCCTTTTGCTTTGTTCCTCCCGTGCCCGGAATGACGATTCCAGAGAAGAAGAATGTGCACTGGCCGGATGATCCTGCCTCAAGGCCAGAGGGGGTCTTCGTCTACCGCACCATCGAAGACCTGGAGTCGCTGCTTGAGAAGGCAAAGTTAGGTGCCAGGCGTGCCGTGGTCATCGGTGGTGGCTTGCTGGGACTGGAGGCCGCCAAGGCTGTCTATGATCTCAAAATGGAAAGCCATGTCCTGGAAATGGCGCCATACCTGATGCCAACGCAATTGAATGATGTTGCTGGTGAGGTTCTGATGAAGAAGATCAAGGATTTGGGTGTTCATGTGCATTGCGGTGTGCAAATCAAGCGTGTGGTCTTGGAGAATAGCACAGTTGCAGGCATAGAGCTAGTTGAAAAAGGAGCAGAGTCATCAAGCATCCTGAAGACTGATCTTGTGATTGTTTCATGTGGCATTCGCCCGCGGGACGAGTTGGCCAAACAATGTGGCCTGGAGATGGGTGTCAGGGGAGGTGTCAAGGTGGATGCTGCCTTGAAATCCTCTGATGAAAACATCTATGCCATTGGAGAAGTTGCCGCCATTGACGGCAAGATGTGCTACGGCTTATGGGCTCCAGGTGTTGAGCAAGCTGAAGCCTTGGCGCAGAAACTGCTGAGCAAGCCGGGAGCACCTGAGTATTTGGCCAGCGACCTGAGCACCAAGCTGAAGCTTATGGGTGTTGAGGTTGCCTCCTTTGGCCGCAGTGCTGACTTCTGGTTTAAGGGCCAGTATGCTGGGAAGGATCCAAGCGTGAAATTCATTGACAGCAAGGATGATCTCAATGACACCTACCGGCGGCTGTGCTTCTCTGCAGACGGTTCCAAGCTCATGGGTGGCATTTTGGTTGGAGATGCCAAGGACTACTCCAAGCTGCTTCAGCTCAGCAAGAAGGATGACCTTGCTGGCAACGATCCAGTGGCTCTGGCCTTGAAATTGCCACCGCCTGGCGCCAGTGCAGTTCAAGATGGTGGGGATGGCACTGGCCTGACGGATGATGATCCGATTTGCACTTGCCTGGCGCTCTCCAAGGGTCAGGTGCGCAATGCCATCATCGACATGGAAGCCTACACGATTCCACTCATCAAAAAGGCCTGCAAGGCAGGAACTGGCTGTGGTGGATGCTGCACGCCCGTCGGTGAAGTGCCCAAGCTCCTGGCGCATACCTTGAAGAAGCTGGGCAAAGCAGGTGCTTCCGGCATTTGCTCTCACTTCAAATATTCCAGGAAGGAGCTCTTTGATATCATCAAGGTCAAAGAGCTCAAGTCCTTGCAGGACATCCTCTCCGCAGTTGGCACAGGCTCGCCAGATGGCTGCGAGCTGTGCAAGCCCGTGGTGGCTTCCATTCTGTCAGGTCTGTGGAACGATCATGCCTTGAAAGCAGGACGAGATCAGATTCAGGAGATGCGGTGGCCATACCATGACAACAGAAAGGGAAATCAATGACAAAAAACAATGATGTTTTTTTGTTATGACGACCAGCTATTGCATGCGTTCATTGAAACTCAGACAGTTGAATTACTTCCGAAAAGTTAAATGCAAACAAAACACACAAGTAACATCAAGTAACACAATAGTCCTAGCTTTCTGCTGGCTTTTTCCTAAGCACGAGGAAAGGAAAGGAAAGGAAAGGAAAGGAAAGGAAAGGAAAGGACAGCGAAGGAAGGGACAGGAAAAGCGGCTCTGGTCGAGCGAGGAGGAAAAGCGCCCAAAAACATATCTTATCAGCATATTTGCAAATAGAGCCGTGGACGTTGTTCTTTCCAATATGTTTGAAAAATCTTTAGATTCAACTGTCAATGTTGTCGGGAAGTCTGGCTAAAGATTTGTCGTTGTATGATGCATAGGTTTGAGACTTGTTTTGTTGGTTTGGACGTCTTCTCAGGACACCAACGACCGGTTCCTGGCCAACATCCAGAAGACTGGAAGCTATTCTGTGATCCCTCGCTGCCCAGGAGGGGACATCACCCCTGACACTCTCATTGCCTTTGCGACCACCGCCAAGAAGTATGGCCTTTGGACCAAGATCACCGGTGCTCAGCGATTGGGCATGTATGGTGCGAAGGTCCATGATTTGCCTGACATTTTCAAGGAGTTGGTGGATGCTGGCATGGAAACCGGCCAAGCCTATGGCAAGGCCTTGCGCACGGTGAAGAGCTGTGTGGGCACCAGCTGGTGTCGTTATGGTCAGCAAGATTCAGTGACCATGGCTGTGATCTTGGAGAATCGCTACAAAGGCCTTCGTGCACCTCACAAGATCAAGATGGCTGCTTCGGGATGCCTGCGTGAGTGTGCCGAGGCCCAGGGCAAGGACGTCGGCGTCATCGCCACGCAGGCTGGATACAACCTCTTTGTTTGTGGCAATGGTGGAGCGAAGCCAGCACATGCCAAACTTTTGGCCGCGGACTGCTCGGTGGAGAAGTGCCTGCAGTATGTCGATCGATTCTTGATGTACTACATCTCCACAGCCAAGCATTTACAGCGCACAGCCCCTTGGTTGGCTGAACTGGAGGGTGGCATTGACTACCTGAAGAAGGTTGTCATTGAGGATTCTCTAGGCATAGCTGCTGAGCTAGAGGCCATGATGGAACGCAATCGAAGCAATGAAAAGTGCGAATGGAAGGAAGTGGCATATGATGAGGAATTGCGCAAGAAATTCAAGCAATTTGCGAACACAGATGAGACCCACGACTCAGAACAGATCGAGTACATTGACATGCGAGGTCAGCGCCATCCCAACCTGTACAGCCCACCAGACATCATTGGCCCAGCACTCTTCAGAAAGGACAACGCGAGCGACGGCTGGGACTGGATCTTTGCTGGACTGATCAGTGCCTATCCCAAGAATGGCGGGCTCAGTGTGAAGCATGGCACCCAGGAACTGGCAGTGTTCTACCTTCCAAATGCAGAGGAACAGTGGTTGGCCACACAAAATCTGTGCCCCCACAAGCAGGCTCGGAGTATGTCTCGTAGCCTGGTGGGAGTGCAGCCCAATGGCACATTGACCGTGGCAGACCCCATCTACAAGACCACCTACAACCTTCAGACCGGTGAAGGCATCAGCAATCCCAACTTCAACCTTTCAACCTTCAATACAAAGGTTGAGAATGGCAAGGTCTTCGTGCAGGTACCTCCATGCAGCGAGATGGAAGAGGCATTTGAGAAGGCAATCCGGGAGTCCTTCAAGGCTGATGGCAGAGAATATAAGAAGAAGACGGGTGGACCTGTCGCAATTCCTAAGGACCTGTCATGGTGATTGATTGTGCAAAGAAGCCCTCAGACTCAGACATGCTTGTAGGATCTTTTTTAGTTCCCATTGGTGAGGCAGCTTGCTTAACCAGGTTAGCAAAGATGAATACAAGCTGTACATGAACATCTTTGATTTGGTACATGTATGTACATGTGCAATAAGCCATTGAGTGCTTTATATTGTCATTGGTCAAAGGCAAGCTTTTTTACCTCCTGCCTCTCACCGTTTCTTTTGTTAGTTGCTTACAGGATTGCCGTGTACAGCAAGCAGCGAAATGTCTTCCACAGCCGCAAGTGCGAGCGGCTTTGTTTTGTAGTTTTGTTGCCTTTGCTGTGCATACACAAGCACAGAAGTTTATTCGCGGATGGGCCTTGCATGGAGTGCGGGACCATACATTTACCTAAATGATGCAGGAAATCCACTTAAAAGTGCTCATGGCCTCTATGTCGGGAGGGAGAGAGAGAGAGAGAGGGGTCGGATTGTATGGAATGTGTCACTTGTCATCAAGAATTCCCGTTGGCAAAATACACCCGGATTTCTTCAATGTTGACGTCATGTTGCTTCCCTGGGTGCTGTGATCAATTCCTGACCTTGGTTCAGCTGCAAAACTATGTCAATGTTTTTCCATGAAACTGCAGATGGGACTTTAGGCTTTGACGCGCATAGGAGATGAAGCAGCTTTGAGGTTGAACATGCCAGTCACTGGATTCAATTGGCAGCCCACTCAGTGGGCCTACTTGTCCCTGGAATTTTGTTGGCTTTCAAAAGCCTCATGCCAAAATAGAACTTCATCTTTTTGACTACTCTGGACTTGTAGATGTCACTGGCCTGTTATGAAATTGTATCCCAGCGGCGCGTCTCATGTCGGATCATGACGCTTCCAAATGGCAGCAGCAATGCTCCGGTGCTACACTTTGATGCTGCTGGAGTGCCACGAGGTGGTGCAGCTGAATGCGCCTGCTACCAGCCACCCAAGCCTAGGCTGGGGGGGATTTCACTGGTAGGGGCTTGAGGGTCGCGTCATCCCATGAAAAATGTTGGCACCTAGATTGAATGGGTCATGCCTCCACTCAAATTGCGAGGGTGGTGAATGTCTTGAACCCACTTACTTCATATTTACTTCATCTAATTTTCCAGTTCTGAAGGCTGCAAACAGCCAATCAACAGCAATTTGCATGGGGTTGGTTGGCCCTTTATTCATTCCTGCAAGTCACCAGATTGCGTTGGATGCACGCTTTCAACATTTCTTTGGTGATCGTCAACCTGCCCTGGTTGAAGGGTGTTTTCATTGGATTTCAGTGCTGAGGCCATACACTATATAAGAAGTTCATAGCATATTAAAAGATCATTGTGAATTCAGAAGGGCTTACACAAAACAGCATTTGCTTGCTCATCTCAGCTCAAGTCCCCAGGAGATCCCCCAGGGTCCAGCCAGTTCAAGGGTACGATTTCACATGATTTCAGCCTCTGCATGCATTCAAGCGAAAGTCAGTGAAACGACCAGAATTCCATCAATGCCACAGGATTGCCCAAAAATACAAACTATATAAACTATATGGTGTCTTTTCATTTCCTATCATTTAACCATTCAACCGCTAAATCATCCCAGGAACCACTGGCTCTTCACATGTTTGCAGTTGACCAACGGCACAAGGCCCGTGACCTTTGAACGTCGTCTCTCCAACGGTGTGGCGGAGCCTCTGGAGCCTCCCGCCGTTTGCCAGCGCTGCGGCAGCCTGGGAGCGGAACATCGGAAACTGCAAAGGTGGTACCTTGGTGGGTGAATATCA
The DNA here is from genome assembly GCA_003297045.1 of Symbiodinium sp. clade C Y103. Classification (NCBI taxonomy): domain Eukaryota; class Dinophyceae; order Suessiales; family Symbiodiniaceae; genus Cladocopium; species Cladocopium sp. clade C. The sequence goes on along the minus strand of BGPT01000557.1, from coordinate 177,779 downwards.
AACATGGAGGATGTATATTACATAGTGTTTAGTATAATTTGAGTTTTTATCATAGTATATTGTTATACTTTGATTTGTTTCTGTAAAGTTATTCTTTACATTTGCATATTGCTCGCATTGATTGAGTTATAGATATCTATCTACTCAGAGATCGAACACATTATATATGTATATCTATATGCACATGTTGTAGGTTGTATATGTATACATGTATATGATTATAATCTATATTATCCAATGATACTCTCAGTGTATGGAGGGATGAAGGGGCTAGGGACAATTGATGTATTTTTTTCCCACGGAATGATGATGGATGATGGAGGTATTTGCAACTTCCAGGGGACGATGGGGATCTCTGACCCACAAAGATGGAGGAATTCTGGACACTTGGGGACATTGAAAGGGAACAGAAAGACATGTCCTGTTCAGCATGGCTCAGCTTCAAATGAGGATCTACAACCAGCAAGGGCCGGTCACTGACTTATAGCCTTGGCACGCGCCAAGACTTCGGCAATTTTCCGGGAATCCCGCCACCCGCTAAGTGGATCCAAGCTGGTCGTTGCATTAGGGACCATTGCGGTGTAGATGGAGGAGATCTTATTTGAAAAGTTGGAACACAATTTCAAGTCCATAACCCTGTTCATAGCTATCGGCATCATCACAGCGACCAGTCAATGCCACCAGCTGCAGGTATGATGTGGCCACTGGCTGGCTTGAGCGGATGGGCATTCAGCGACGTCCCACCAGAGGCTGGAGCAGCTTCAGGGTTGATGCTGTTGACTTCGCCTGTTTGGCAAGAAATGGTTGCTTTAGTTGCTTCGGACAAACGGCAAAGAGGTGTTGCGAAAATGTTTCTATACTTCCATCCCTCATGTGCGTTTCTGGTCTCCTTAAGGAGGACTTGACACCCATGTAAGGCCACAACAATTGAGGCCGCAACATCTTGGTCACCATCTCTGTAAAGGATCCAATTTGCAGCGAACTTGGCTGTCCAAGTCATGGGCATTTAACCCATCCCCCAAAGGTGACCCTCCCCATGATGGCCATAGTGGCTGTGTTGTTGGTGGTTGGTATTGGGCAACGCCCTTTTTCTTGGTGGAGTCACCTTTGGCTACATTAGTGGATCTTACATCCAGCATTGGTGTATAGATATTTTTGGAACATTATATAGAAATATACACATACAGATAGATAGATAGATAAAATGTAGATGATATTCCCTGAGATATTCCCTTATCATTCCCTTATTTCGTTGATTTTTGACCAAAGCACCAGGCCTTCCGGCAGACGCTCAGCATTGGGAGCCCCAGGCAGCAGTGCTGTGGGCCATGGCTGGTGGATCTTTTGACCTGGGACTCGGAGCTCGGGGGGCGCTGGGAGCCTTGGACTTGGGAAAAGGCCACAGCTTCTCCTGGACTGGTGGATTTGATCCGGGCAAACAGAAGTTATTGGATCTGACTGTTGATGGGTTATGGTCATAAGATATGGGGATATCATTGAATTTTACATGAAATGATGATCGGAATGTGGGATCGCAATGGGGATTTAATGGGATATAATCAATGGAGTGGGATTTAGCAATGGAATAAAAAACAAACCTACAAACAACAACTATAAACGGGACATCATCCCATCCACTTGATCGAGCTTCAGCATGGATGATGGGAGCGGATTTGGAAGTTTTTCATTGGGATATTTGATGTTGTTCCAATACTAAAGCACCGGGTGTGGGGAGGGATTGCAATTTCAATTTCCTCCGTTGTGTTTGTTTTGGCTGTTTGCCAAGGAAATCCGGCAAAGCAAGATGATTACAACGAAGGACCGCATGTTTACTCCATTTTTTTTATGAAAACTGACGGGCAACTGTTTTGGGAATTGTTTGGGTTACTTTGTTCAATCTTTGGTACTCATAGATCTGAATGCTGTGGAATCCGCTTTCACATTCACCACAAGCACCGTTGGCGAGCTCATTATAGTTTCTACTGTAAGTTTTTGATTGTTTTTGGGCATGTCATCTGTTTCATCACAGTCCAAAATTTTCTGACTTTCACATCACACCAACGCAAGTCATTTTCAGTATCAAAGAAAAGTTAGTGACACGAGCTGGCTTTTGACGGTAAACTCGGAGCAGTGCCAAAAAACAAAAGTTTTGGTCACACCACCCACCATTTTTTGTTCGCAGATCGTTTTCGCGGAGATCCTGATTTGGTGTCAGCCCTTTGCGTGACCAGTCAGGGCAGGCGCTGCTGTTTCTTCGCCATGCCACTCAGTAAAGTTTGGTGAAATGGCAAGTTTACTGCAGGGGTCCATGTTTGGCTCAGCATTTTTGATTTCTCATGCCGCTTGTTTCAAGAGTACAAGGTTGTAGGGATGCATTTTCTAGATTAGTCATTGCATTTGTAGTTTGAGTTTGATTTCTTCGCCTTCTCATTACCTTCCAAGCAAGTAATCAGCATGGTGTGGTTTGTTTTTTTTTACAGCGCATTGAGAGGCAGGCGTTTCACCCCCTGCTCTACGAGAACTTCCGGCGACAAAGCTGTGAAACCAAAGAGCTGATCATCATCGACAGCGGGGCTGAATCCTGGATTAAGGGGCCCATGATTCCAGCGTCCCTGCGATGATGGGCCTATCCCAAAACTGAGTGCAGCTGGAAGATGTTAGAAGTTGATTCGAGTTGTAACCCCATGAGCACCTAGTCCAGGTCCATCATTGTGCCAAGCGATGGTGGCTTACCAAGTGGTAAGAACGCAATTGCTTCCTTGCCATGAGGAACCCTCAGCCTTCATGTTGGAGAGGAAGGCTGAAGATGCCAGGGTTTTCTACTACTTCTTCAAGGCAGTGTCAATGTCACGGCTAAAAGATGCTAAAAGCTGCGAAGTTGATTGGGGCTCAGGTTTCAACGTTTAGATTGCGTAGTTGACTTGAAAGTTTCGAACCTAATTATTGACCATCACGTTCAGGATTGGGTAACGCATACCTCCATCTGTTGAGGAGATTTCTTGCAGTCGCTGCTTGACTACATGCCTTCATTCAACTAAAAAGACATCACCGACTTACTTGGTAAGATCTACCAGCCCAGCATTCAGTTCAATCAGTCGAATTTTGGCAATTCTTGGCTGTTCAATCATTCAATCATTTTATGACGTTGGTTGATACTGTGATATCCATTTTTGGCTCTGGGAAAATAAGCCCCCATCTTGTGGTTGTTGAATCCTCACATAGTGGTAGTTCTATTCAATTGTTCGCTTGGTTTGTTCAATCATCGAATCGTTAACTCTTTGCTGGTGGAAATTCACATGTCTGGGTCAACCCTGGATAGTGTTAAATGGTGCTATGTATATATATATACACATCCCCACCAGCTATTTGTTCCTGACAAGCTGAGGCCCACAAAGGATAGCTGAGTTGACCAATAACTTGGTTAACGGTTGGGTTTATGGAGAGTAAACCTACAGTATTAGAATTCATGGGGTCTATATTGTATACAACTAAACTAACATAACTGGAGTGGCCCTTCACCTCCTATCTCAGATAGGCCCTGACTTCGGCCATCCCCGGAGAGGCCGAGCCGCTCTCGCCTGGCTCCCCTCGGCTGTTGGAGGAAGGGGATGCCATGTTTTCGTCCGCCTGGCCCTTGGAAGTCTTATCCCCCTGTTCAGGTTGAACGATGTAAATCCGCAACATCCAGCATGGTTTCTGGTGGTGTCTGATGTTCAGGAGATGGGATATATCCCATCTATTTCAGTCACATGGCAGTTTTTTTCACATCACGAAGGGGGGTGATAGCTGGGAAAATCATCGACACAAATGGTATAGATTGATCTAGACAGCCATGTTTGATTTGCGGAAGGTACGTGGACAAAGTATGGTATACTTTAACATATTTTAAGGATCTTTGATGCGTTCATTTTTTTTCCATTGATGCTTGAAATGTAATGGGTATGTACTAGCCAGCCCTTGAAGAAATGCGGGGTATCTGAGATTGGCCATTGCTATGGCAGGACTCTTGGACAATTCTTGACAGGCAATCCCACCTCATCCTCAATATCCTCCAAAGACACTGGTTTAGTACTGGATTTGTTTATTCTTGGGCCCCATTTGCTGGTGCCTATTGCCAGGGGAGAGGGATGTTCAGAACAGCCCAGTGATTTTGGGACTAACTGGGCTTTGTTGCGATTGATTTGGTGAGTCTTTTCTTGATTCTGTTGGACGGCGGCCAAACCAACATTCCGTTTTTTGTTTCATCTATTAATCCTCTGTTTGGCTCTTGGAAAACTTGCAGGTTGGGTGGTGATACAGTCGGGTTTTGGGCGCCCAACACGAGGTCCTGGCGCCCAAAATGAGGTCCTACATGCCGATGATCCCATGGAGTGCACGGAATGGACACGAAAGCGGCCCTTTGCAACCGAGGTGCCCCTGTAGGTTTGGTCTTGGATGTCTGGGTACACAAGGGGCCCTGGATTTTCCAGGGGAGCGCTCCCGTGAAAAGGGGGAGATATGAGATACTGATCCATGTTGATGGTCCTGCAAATATACCAGCGGCTTTTGGCATGTTGAAACTCATGGGTAGATTCACGTGAAAATGTGGCTATTCCATTTTACACCCCCCGAACATCCCCCTAGCATCCGTCAACAGATCCCGATTCAGCCGCTTTATCATCAATGTTGTAGACGAGAAATGCATGGGTCCAAAATGGAGTCTGGAGAAAAAAGCGGTGGATCTATAGCTCCTATGGATCCCAAGTAAGAGGCACTCACAAGCCAGGGATTTTGGTCATGTTGACGCCAGAAAGCTGTCCCTGGTTGGACCAGATTCGATTCAACTATGCAGGTCAAGAAGGAGGGATGGACTAAAGGCTTCAAGCGGAACTTGGCGTGCGGCTGGGCGAAAGTTTGATTTTGGCACTTGATGGAAGAAGGGGACCTCAGAACAAGATCCAAAGGAAATTGGGTAGGTCCAGGTAGGTGAAGACATGTGAAGACTGATTGGCAATTGTGATTCTGACCTGTTGTTTGTGCCTCTAATTAGGCATGTGTGGGCATCCCATCAGCTGTGATTTGGTCGGTAGGTTGTAAATTCATGGTGTAATTAATCAATACATTTTTCCCATATGCTTCGCGATTCTCCCAAGCGCCCAGCAACCAGCCACCTCCTCTGTTGCATCAATCGTGGCACCAAATTGAGGTATGATGGCAAGAGGTTCCACGTTCCTCGGTTTCCAGCTGCCTTGGGGCATGCCAGAAACGTTCTGTGAATTTTGAATGTGAACAGCTCCCGGTTCTAGAGTTCCGGCAGGTTCAAAAAGGCTGACTTAGTGGTTTCTACGATGTGTTCTAGGAGTTTCCCTCTTGATTTTTAGAGGCGTTGCCTTGATTTTGTTGTTTTGTTACCAGGGAAGTTTGATGTTTCGCCCTAGGCTGGTGAATCTGGAAGATGGTTGCTTGTGGCTTGGTGCTCCAAGCCGTCACTGTCTCCTACAACTGGGGTATGGAATGGCGGTGAAGCGGCCCATGGCTGATCCACCAAGAAATGGTCACCCCAAACGACCGGAAAGCTGCTGGGAAGCCATTCGCATTTGTCATAATATAAAGTTCCATGGGATGTTGACAAAACAAACCGGCAAATGTATGATCCACACAAAAAAAATCATGAGAACGTGATGCCTTTTCCCCGCCCGTTGCCATAATAGACCCCGATTTCTTCAATGTTAATGTTGATGTCATGTTGCTTCGCTGGTGTTCTCAAGGATCTGAAAGGTGGGTTCCGTTTTGCCAACGCTGTTCCAGCCATTTGTTTGCTGTTTGTGTTACCCAACATGAACCAACCACATGTTCCGTGCCCAGATGAGGTATGCTGAGGACTACTTGGATACTATGCGTCAGGAACTGCTTGCTGTGAATCACAGCCTGTCGGAAGCAGCTGCTGTGGCGCTGCAGACGTGGCATACAGTGGCCCTGGCAAACCAGAAACTGGGACAAAAACTGGGATGGTTGCAAGTGCTAAATGTGTTGCCCTGCAGCTTAGCCAGCAACATGCCAGCAAGTCAGTCAGAAATCATGGATGTACCCTTCAAAAACGTGGCTTGCTGGAAAAAATCCTGATGACTTTCCCAGCCATGTACTGTGTATGTATATATATATATATATGTGTGTGTGTGTGTATGTATGTATGTATGTTTGTTTGTCTGTCTGTCTGTATGTAATGTATGTATGTATGTAATGTAATGTAATGTCATGTCATGTCATGTCATGTCATGTCATGTCATGTAATGTAATGTAATGTAATGTAGTGTAATGTAATGTAATGTAATGTAATGAATGTATGTATGTTATGTATGTTATGTATGTTATGTATGTAATGTATGTAATGTATGTAATGTATGTATGTATGTTATGTATGTATGTATGTATGTTATGTTATGTTATGTTATGTTATGTTATGTTATGTTTTGTTATGGTATGTTATGTTATGTTATGTTATGTTATGTTATGTTATGTATGTATGTAATGTATGTATGTAATGTAATGTATGTAATGTATGTATGTATGTAATGTAATGTAATGTACTGTAATGTAATGTAAGTAAGTATGTATGTACGTATGTATGTATGTTTGTCTGTCTGTCTGTCTGTCTGTCTGTATGTATGTAATGTATGTATGTATGTAATGTAATGTAATGTAATGTCATGTCATGTCATGTCATGTCATGTCATGTCATGTCATGTAATGTAATGTAATGTAATGTAGTGTAATGTAATGTAATGTAATGAATGTATGTATGTTATGTATGTTATGTATGTAATGTATGTAATGTATGTTATGTATGTTATGTATGTTATGTATGTTATGTATGTTATGTATGTAATGTATGTAATGTATGTAATGTATGTAATGTATGTAATGTATGTANNNNAATGTATGTAATGTATGTAATGTATGTAATGTATGTAATGTATGTAATGTATGTGATGTATGTGATGTATGTGATGTATGTGATGTATGTGATGTATGTGATGTATGTGATGTATGTGATGTATGTGATGTATGTGATGTATGTG